>JAXIVB010000013.1:23454454-23621954 GCA_036785055.1 Emydoidea blandingii
GAGCAGTGTGCGTGTGTGCACAGGGGCTGTGTGTGTGTGTGCACAGAGCTCTGTGTGTGTGTGTGCACAGGGGCTGTGTGTGTGTGTGTGTGAGCACAGATCAGTGTGTGTGTGCACAGGGGCTGTGTGTGTGTGAGCACAGAGCACTGTGTGTGTGTGCACAGGGGCTGTGTGTGTGTGTGTGTGAGCACAGATCAGTGTGTGTGTGCACAGGGGTTGTGTGTGTGTGAGCACAGAGCACTGTGTGTGTGTGCACAGGGGCTGTGTGTGTGTGTGTGTGCACACAGGGGCTCTATGTGTGCACAGGGGCTGTGTGTGTGTGTGTGTGTGTGAGCACAGAGCAGTGTGTGTGTGCGCACAAAGCAACAGAGGGTCCTGTGGCACCTTTAAGACTAACAGAAGTATTGGGAGCATAAGCTTTCGTGGGTAAGAACCTCACTTCTTCAGATGTGTGTGCACAGGGGCTGTGTGTGTGTGTGAGCACAGAGCAGTGTGTGTGTGTGCACAGGGGCTGTGTGTGTGTGTGCACAGGGGCTGTGTGTGTGTGTGTGAGCACAGAGCAGTGTGTGTGTGCGCACAGGGGCTGTGTGTGTGTGTGTGTGTGTGTGTGTGCACAGAGCTCTGTGTGTGTGTGTGCACAGGGGCTGTGTGTGTGTGTGAGCACAGATCAGTGTGTGTGTGTGCACAGGGGCTGTGTGTGTGTGTGTGTGAGCACAGATCAGTGTGTGTGTGTGCACAGGGGCTGTGTGTGTGTGTGCACAGGGGCTGTGTGTGTGTGTGCACAGGGGCTGTGTGTGTGTGTGTGAGCACAGAGCAGTTTGTGTGTGTGCACAGGGGCTGTGTGTGTGTGTGTGTGAGCACAGATCAGTGTGTGTGTGTGCACAGGGGCTGTGTGTGTGTGTGCGCACGCACAGGGGCTGTGTGTGTGTGCACAGAGCTGTGTGTGTGTGTGCACAGGGGCTGTGTGTTTGTGTGTGTGTGTGTGTGTGTGTGTGTGTGTGTGCACAGGGGCTGTGTGTGTATGTGTGTGAGCACAGATCAGTGTGTGTGTGTGCACAGGGGCTGTGTGTGTGTGCACAGAGCTGTGTGTGTGTGCGCACAGGGGCTGTGTGTGTAGCGCAGGCTGCATCTGGAGGCGGCAGGAAGCGGACGAGGCAGGAGGAGGATGGGGAAGGGCTGCGGGAGGAGGCAGGATCTGAGCTCACAGCGGCCCATTAAGTCACACGGGGGGGGGAAGGGGGCTGGTCACATGAGCAGCCTGTGACCCGGCAGCCGGTTCCGGGGAGCCCTGCATGGAGCTGGGGGAGAGACCCTGCCCCCCTCCCCCGATCGGCCCCACCCGCCCCGCAGCATCCCCCGCTAAAGGTTCGTGCATCTCTGGGCGGGGAGCCAGGACTCCTGGGTTCTCTCCCCAGCTCTGGGAGGGGAGTGGGGGCTGGTGGGTTAGAGCGGGGGGGGGGCCGGGAGCCAGGACTCCTGGGTTCTCTCCCTGGCTCTGGGAGGGGAGTGGGGGCTGGTGGGTTAGAGCAGGGGGGCTGGGAGCCAGGACTCCTGGGTTCTCTCCCCGGCTCTGGGAGGGGAGTGGGGGCTGGTGGGTTAGAGCAGGGGGGCTGGGAGCCAGGACTCCTGGGTTCTCTCCCCAGCTCTGGGAGGGGAGTGGGAGCTGGTGGGTTAGAGCAGGGGGGGCTGGGAGCCAGGACTCCTGGGTTCTCTCCCCGGCTCTGGGAGGGGAGTGGGGGCTGGTGGGTTAGAGCAGGGGGGCTGGGAGCCAGGACTCCTGTGTTCTCTCCCCGGCTCTGGGAGGGGAGGGGAGGGGAGGGGGGGCTGGTGGGTTAGAGCAGGGGGGTCTGGGAACCAGGACTCCTGGGTTCTCTCCCCGGCGCTGGGAAGGGAGGGGGGGCTGGTGGGTTAGAGCAATGGGGGCTGGGAGCCAGGACTCCTGGGTTCTCTCCCCGGCTCTGGGAGGGGAGTGGGGGCTGGTGGGTTAGAGCAGGGGGGCTGGGAGCCAGGACTCCTGGGTTCTCTCCCCGCTTTGGGAAGGGGGTGGGGTCTGCTGAATTGGGGGCGGGGCAGGAAATCTATTTAAGCTCCTCATCTCACCTGATTCCCACCTGGTGGCTAAGTCCCGCCCCCCCCGACACACCTGTCTATAACTAACCTTCTCCCCTCTATAAACTTCTCCAGCCTCCTTTTCCCCCCCTTTCCTGTGCTCTGTGGGGAGCCTGACCCGCTGCCGTAGCCTGTGTCTGGTGAGCTTCATCCTCCCGGACTTGGGGACTCCCTTGGTGGAGAGTGGGGGGCTGACCCCCCATCTACCCTACTCTGTTAGTCTGAGAGCAAGTATCTCTCAGCTCTGGCTTTGCCCTACCAGTCATTCTCCTGGGGGGTTCTTTTGGGGGTCTAGATGTGCCCCCCAATATATGTTCCAGCTCCTCTTTGCACCCCTTAAGCAACCCCCCTGGCCTTGAATCTATGGCATCCTGTACTCCCCTCGATTTGACTTTTAAACTCTCTTTACCCGCCCCCCTCTTTTTCCAGAAGAGGGACCGAGAACAGGGGTGCCCCCCTGTACCCCCATCTCTGCGATGGGAGGGGAGGCTGGATTTCGAGGGTCCTGTCCCACTGATTTGGCTGTTCCTGACCCGGGTTTGATTTCTCTTCCTGTTTCATAATTGGATTCATTCCCCCCCCCTCCGTTTTTAGGGTTCACACCTCGTTTTTTTGAGCTGTTTCTCAGGTGGGTTTTGAACCTGTCCACGTATTTACCCCCCCTTCCATTTCCCAGCTGGATTTCAACCCGCTTCGTGCATCAAAACCCCGGATCCTTTTTCCCTCCCGTTAACTCAAAGAACCTGGGTGGGTTTTTAGGGTTCGCCCCCACCCCCCGTTTTCTTTTGCTGGTTTGGAGGCATCTGCAGGCAAGTTCGAAGCCGGGCGTGGCCGGCCCCTTGACTTTTCCATTGTATCGCTGTCATTTTGGGGCTGGCGGTCGGAGAATTTAAGGCTGGAGGGAGACTCGCTGGCTAGGGTTTCTTTTCGGGGGGGCCGGAAGCCAGGTTTTGGGGCTGTCTCGGAGCGCGGTTTGGCGTGCACCCTGGAAATACATTGCTCTCCGGTTCTGTTGTAAGACTCTAAGCAGATTTTTTTTTAAAGGGCTTGACCCCCGTTTTTCTAGTTTTTTGGGGGGGAGGGGGTGTCTCTGATCTCGATTTTAATCCGGTTCCCCCACTGCGATGTGCCCACATATGGCTAATGATTGTTACTTCCTTTCGGGGGGGTCTTCTATTGGCTCGGTTCATGGTTGGGGGGTGTGTGTGTGGGAGCTGGGAGGGTTGCAGGTGAGGCTGGGGGAAGGAATTTGGGGGGAGGGGAGCTGATGGGGAGGGGCTGAGGGATTGGAGGGGAGTTGGGAGGGCTGGGGCAAAGGTGGGGGAAGAGCTGGGAACTTGGAGTGGAGAGCAGGTGAGTGGGCATGGGGGAGAGGGGGAATTTGGGGTGCAGGGACTGGGGGAGGAGGGGAGGGAATTTGGGGTGGGGGGCTGGAGGCGGGGCTCTGTGGGAGGAGGGGCAGGGGATAACAGGGGTTCCTGGCTGACCCCCTCCTTCCCCCCCCCCCCAGGGTGACCGGGCCCCCCTGCCATGTCCACCGAGAGCTCCCCCCTCCTGAGCTACCGGCTCTTCAGCGTGGTGGACGACGGGGAGATGCCGGGGAGCCAGGCCCAGGAGGAGGCCCCCCTGGTGGGGGGGGATGTGGGGGGCGCCGCGGGTCCCCCGCATCCCGACCCGGCCCGCCGGCTCTCCACCTTCTTTGGCGTTGTGGTGCCCACCGTCCTGTCGATGTTTAGCATCGTCGTCTTCATGCGTGTGGGTGAGTGACCCCCGCGTTCGGGATTCTCCCCCTAGGGAAATCGCCACCCCTAGGAATACCAACAAACCTCCATCCCCCCACAGTTGTGTGATTGATTTCCAGCCAAAACCTTGGAGCAGGGAGTTCCACCGGCTATTTCCAGCCAAAACCTTGGAGCAGGGAGTTCCACCGGCTATTTCCAGCCAAAATCATGGAGCAGGGAGTTCCACCGGCTAACGGGGGGGGCGGGGTGGCCCATACTTACCCCCCTCTCCTCCTCCAACCCGGTGGATGAATGAAAGGTGGCCCAACGGTCATCAGAGGAGGCTAACGCGTGACCGGGAGGCGCGCCCCGAGGCCGTGGGGATGGGCCCAGTCCGGGAACCTACCACCCTAGCTCCACCATGGTGCCCCTCATGCCCGACCCGCAGCCCCTCTCTGTCGCCCCCTAGGGTTCGTGGTGGGGCACGCCGGGTTCCTGCAGTCGCTGCTCATGCTGGTGGTGGCCTACGTCATCATCCTGCTGACTGTCCTGTCCGTCTGCGCCATCTGCACCAACGGCGCCATCCAGGGGGGCGGGGCCTACTGTATCCTTCAGCCAATGGGGATTGGGGGATACAGGGGGCGGGTGAGGGGTGTCGGGAGAGCTGCTTATGGAGGGGGTCTTTGGGGAGACTCTTGGGGGGGAGGGGAGATAGGATATGGGGGGGCTGTCTCTGGGGGCAGGGGCTGTGGCGAGCAGTGGCTGGGGGTGTTGGGAGATCTGTTTATGGAGGGGGTCTTTGGGGAGACTCTTGGGGGGAGGGGAGATGGGATATGGGGGGGCTGTCTCTGGGGGCAGGGGCTGTGGCGAGCAGTGGCTGGGGGTGTCGGGAGATCTGTTTATGGAGGAGGTCTTTGGGGAGACTCTTGGGGGGAGGGGAGATGGGATATGGGGGGCTGTCTCTGGGGGCAGGGGCTGTGGCGAGCAGTGGCTGGGGGTGTCGGGAGATCTGTTTATGGAGGGGGTCTTTGGGGAGACTCTTGGGGGGAGGGGATATGGGATATGGGGGGGCTGTCTCTGGGGGCAGGGGCTGTGAGGAGCAGTGGGTGAGGGGAGAGCTGTTTATGGAGGGGGTCTTTGGGGGAGACACTGGGGATCTGGGGGAGGGAAGATGGGATATGGGGGAGCTGTCTCTGGGGGGGCAGGGGCTGTGGGGAGCAGTGGTGGGGGGTGTTGGGAGATCTGTTTATGGAGGGGGTCTTTGGGGGAGAGGATATAGGGGTGCATGGGGGCAGTGTAGGAGTTGTCTCAGTGGAGTGTGGCGGGGGAATAGGCTCTGTGGGGGGGGGTGGCGTCTCCCCCCCCCCCCCCCCCAGGATACCATGGCGTTTCCTTAACGACCCCCCCGCCCCCCAGTCATGATCTCGCGAACGCTGGGCCCTGAGTTCGGGGGCAGCATCGGGCTTATGTTCTACCTGGCCAACGTCTGCGCCTGCGGGGTCTACATCCTGGGGCTGGTGGAGGCCGTGCTGGACGTCTTCGGGGCAGGTGGGCCTGGATGCCTGGGTTCTCTCCTCGGCTCTGGGAGGGGAGTGGGGGCTGGTGGGTTAGAGCTGGGAGGGCTGGGAGCCCGGACGCCTGGGTTCTCTCCCTGGCTCTGGGAGGGGAGTGGGGGCTGGTGGTTAGAGCGGGGGGGGCTGGGAGCTAGGACTCCTGGGTTCTCTCCCCGGCTCTGAGCGGGGAGTAGGGCCTCTGGGGGGGTTGGAGCCCGGATGCCTGGGTTCGCCGCAGTCCTGATAGTGCCCCCCCGCCCCTCCCCGCAGACGGAACAGACCCCCCCGGCGCCCGCGTCCTGCCCCAGGGTTATTTCTACAGCTTCCTCTACGGGTCGGTGGTGCTACTGGTTTGCCTGGTGGTCTGCCTGGTGGGGGCCCGGATCTATGCCCGGGCCGCCTTCCTCATCTTCCTGGTGGTCAACCTGGTGCTGGTGGCCATTTTCGTCAGCTTCGTGGCCGTGGGGCCCCGCCAGGTGTCCGTCGCCCGGGACGCCAACCACACCTTCAACGCCAGCTTCACCGGCTTCCGCCTGGCCACCCTGCGGGCCAACTTGCCCGGTCAGCAGGGGTGGGGGCTGGGGGGGGGCAGAGGGAGAAAGGGAGGGGTGGGGGGCAAAGCAGGGGATGGGGGCTGTGTCGAGGACGGAGGGGACATTAGGGGTAGGGGGGGTCCTGAGGGGTGGGGGGGGTCTAGAGATGTGGTGGGGGACTGGAGATGGGGGGCAGAGGGAGAAAGGGAGGGGTGGGGGGCAAAGCAGGGGATGGGGGGTGTTGAGCGGGGAGGGGGCGTTAGGGGCAGGGGGGTCGTGGATGTGGGGGGGGCCCAGAGGGAGAAAGGAAGGGGTGGGGGCGTCGAGCAGGGAGGGGGCGTTAGGGGCAGGGGGGTCGTGAGGGGTGGCAGGGGGGTCGGGGATGTGGAGGTGGAGGGTGGGGGGACTGGAGATGGGGGGCAGAGGGAGAAAGGGGGCAGTGGGAGTGTTGGGGGGGCACCGGCTGGGGTGATTGGAGGCACACTGGGGGGCACATGGTCAGCAGAGGGTGGGGGAGCAAACCCTGGGGGGTGGAGGGGGTTGTGGGGAGATGACAGGATCTGAGGGGGGGCGCCACTGCCCAGGGGTGGGGAGCCGAGGCCCAGGAGGGGGGTGTGTCGGGGGGGGCGAGCAGACAGAGGGGAGGAGTTCGTGGGGAAGGGGGAATGACCCCCCACTTACTTGTCGTGTCTCCCCCCCCCCCCCAGCCATGTACTCCCGCGATTACACCACCAACAACGTCATGACGTTCGCCACCGTCTTCGCCGTCATGTTCAACGGCTGCACCGGGATCATGGCCGGGTCCAACATGTCGGGTGAGCCCGGACGCCTGGGTCCTGTCCCCGGCTAAGGGAGGGGAGTGGGGGCTGGTGGGTGAGAGCAGGGGGGCTGGGAGCCAGGACTCCTGGGTTCTCTCCCCGGCTCTGGGAGGGGAGTTGGGGCTGGTGAGGTAGAGCAGGGAGGGGGGCTGGGAGCCAGGACTCCTGGGTCCCATCCCGGTGCTGGGCTGCCGTTGCAGGGGAGCTGAGGAACGCCAGCAGCTCCATCCCTAAGGGCACCATCATCGCTGTGGTTTACACCTTCATCATCTACTTCCTCCTCTTCCTCATGACCAGCTTCACCTGTGAGAGGTGAGGGGGGGCAGGGATGGATGGATGGGGGGGGGGTTGAACACACTGCTGTTGGCACCAAGGGGAGGGGCTAAAAGAATAGAGGCGGGGCTAGAGGTGGGGCTTAAGGAGGAGCTGGCGAATGGGGTGGAGCTAAGGGATCGGGGCGGGGCTAGGAGAGCAGCGGGTGGGCTGAGGGGTGGGGTTGGGCAGAGCTTCAGGGGCGGGGGTGGGAGGGAAGGTGGAGGCGGGGCTATCGGGGGTGGGGCAGAGGGGGGGAATGGCCAGGGGGCGTGGCTAATGAAATGGGGTCGGGCTAAGAGTTGGGGTAGGGGGCAGGGCTTAGGGTGGAGTTCATGTGCAGAAGATGGGTGGGGGCGGGGCTATGGGTGGGGCTAGGGGCCTGAGGTGGGGTTCAGGCACAGAGCTAGTAAAAGGGGCGTGGCTTTCAGGGAGGGGCGTGGCTTTCAGGGAGGGGCGTGGCTTTCAGGGCCAGAGTAAGAGGTGGGGTTAAGCCACAGAGCTAGTTGAAATGGGTGTGGCATGCAGGGAGGGGGCGTGGTTACAGGGAGGGGGCGTGGCTCCAGGCCAGAGTAAGAGGTGGAGTTAAGCCACAGAGCAAGTTGAAATGGGCGTGGTTTTCAGGGATGGGGTGTGGCTTGCAGGGTCAGACTAAAAGGTGGGAAATGGGGCATGGGGCAGGGACAAGGCGTGCCTAGGGGAGCTGGGGTGTGGTGGGTGGGGTGGGCGGGGCTCAAGGCCTGGCTCCGCCCCCCTTTCCAGGACACTGCTGAAGGAAGACTACGGCTTCTTCCGTTCCATCAACCTGTGGCCGCCCCTGGTCCTGGTCGGGGTTTACGCCGCGTCCCTCTCAGCCTCCATGAGCTCCCTCATCGGGGCCTCCCGCATCCTGCACGCGCTGGCCAAGGATGACCTGTTTGGTGAGTCCCCCCCCCTCCCCCGGCCTGGGTCCCCCCGGCCTGTCCCATGGGCCCCCCCCCCGCCTCCCGACCCGGGTCGCTTCCTCGCTCTGACGCGCTTTTCTCCCCCCACAGGCATCGTCCTGGCTCCAGCCAAAATCGTCTCCAAGGGGGGGAATCCCTGGGTGGCTGTTCTGTACACCTGGGCCTTGGTGCAGGTAAGCGTCCCCCCCCCACCACCTGATCCCCCTCCCAGAGCTAGGGAGAGAACCCAGGAGTCCTGGCTCCTGGCCCCCCCCAGCCCCCACTCCCCTCCCAGAGCTGGGGAGAGAATCCAGGAGTCCTGGCTCCTGGCCCCCCCTGCTCCGACCCCCCAGCCCCCACTCCCCTCCCAGCGCTGGGGAGAGAACCCAGGAGTCCTGGCTCCCGCCCCCCCTGCTCTAACCCCACCAACCCCCACTCCCCTTCCAGAGCCGGGGAGAGAACCCAGGAGTCCTGACCCCCGCTTCTTGGTCCCCCCCCAGCTGGTGCTGTTCGCAGGGAAGCTGAACACCATCGCCGGGATCGTCACGGTGTTTTACCTGGTGGCCTATGCGGCCGTGGACCTGGCCTGCCTGGCGCTGGAGTGGGCCTCGGCCCCTAACTTCCGGTGAGGGGTGGGCGTGGGGGGGGGGGGGCATGACTGGGGTCGGGGGGGGCGGCTTGGGGGAAAGGGGGTGGATTTTGGGGTGGGGGCAGTGTCCAGGGCTGGGGAAGGCGGAGGGGGGGTTCACGGGGAACTGGCAGGGGGGGTGAGGAAGAGGGGGGATGGGCATGGGGGCAGGATCCATGATCCTCTGGGGGGCAGGGGAGCTGGGATTTGGGGGTCCCTGGTGGAGGGGGGCCCCAGGGGCATCTGTGGAGTGGGGGGGCAGGGGAGCTGGGATTTGGGGGTCCCTAGTGGAGGGGGGCCCCTGGGGTGTCTGTGGAGTGGGGGGGCAGGGGAGCTGGGATTTGGGGGTCCCTGGTGGAGGGGGGCCCCTGGGGTGTCTGTGGAGTGGGGGGGCAGGGGAGCTGGGATTTGGGGTGTCCCTGGTGGAGGGGGGCCCCTGGGGTGTCTGTGGGGCAGGGGAGTCCTGTCTGTAACCCCCCATCTCCTCTCCCCGCCCCCCAGCCCCACCTTCCAGCTGTTCAGCTGGCACACCTGCCTGCTCGGCATCACCAGCTGCCTGCTCATGATGTTCCTCATCAGCCCCGCGGGCGCCTCGGGCAGCCTGGTGCTGATGCTGGCACTGCTCGGCTTCATCCACCTGCGGGCGCCGGCCAGCTCCTGGGGCTACATCAGCCAGGCCCTCATCTTCCACCAGGTACCAGGGAGAGAACCCAGGAGTCCGGGCTCCCAGCCCCCGCTCCCCTCCCAGAGCCGGGCAGAGAACCCAGGAGTGCCGGCTCCCAGCCCCCACTCCCCTCCCAGAGCCGGGCAGAGAACCCAGGAGTCCGGGCTCCCAGCCCCCGCTCCCCTCCCAGAGCCGGGCAGAGAACCCAGGAGTGCCGGCTCCCAGCCCCCGCTCCCCTCCCAGAGCCGGGCAGAGAACCCAGGAGTCCGGGCTCCCAGCCCCCACTCCCCTCCCAGAGCCGGGCAGAGAACCCAGGAGTGCCGGCTCCCAGCCCCCGCTCCCCTCCCAGAGCCGGGCAGAGAACCCAGGAGTGCCGGCTCCCAGCCCCCGCTCCCCTCCCAGAGCCGGGCAGAGAACCCAGGAGTGCCGGCTCCCAGCCCCCGCTCCCCTCCCAGAGCCGGGCAGAGAACCCAGGAGTCCGGGCTCCCAGCCCCCGCTCCCCTCCCAGAGCCGGGCAGAGAACCCAGGAGTGCCGGCTCCCAGCCCCCGCTCCCCTCCCAGAGCTGGGGAGAGAACCCAGGAGTCCTGGCTCCCAGCCCCCGCTCCCCTCCCAGAGCCGGGCAGAGAACCCAGGAGTCCGGGCTCCCAGCCCCCGCTCCCCTCCCAGAGCCGGGCAGAGAACCCAGGAGTGCCGGCTCCCAGCCCCCGCTCCCCTCCCAGAGCTGGGGAGAGAACCCAGGAGTCCTGGCTCCCAGCCCCCACTCCCCTCCCAGAGCCGGGCAGAGAACCCAGGAATCCGGGCTCCCTTCTGTCCGTCCTACCTTCTATTTCTGACCCCGCCCCCTTTGACACACCTAGTACTGGGGGGGATCTGTCAGCTGGGCCCCCTTCAGCTGTGGGGGGATTGATGGGAGGGGGGCTGTGGAGTGGCCCCTGGGAGCTGGGGACGGGATGGGGGCCACTGTGGGGTGGAGCCCGGCTTGGTGCCATGGGGGGCGATGGGGTGGGACTTTCGGGGGGGGGCCTGCACCCAGCATCTGGGGTGTCCCCATCTTCCCACCCCCCCAGGTGCGGAAGTACCTGCTGCTCCTGGACGTGCGCAAGGAGCACGTGAAGTTCTGGCGCCCCCAGATGCTGCTGATGGTGGCGAACCCCCGGAGCGGGGCCCAGCTCATCCACTTCGTCAATGACCTCAAGAAGGGGGGGCTCTTCGTGCTGGGCCACGTGGAGATCGGCGAGCTGGGTGAGGGACCCAGGCGTCCGGGCGCTCGCCACCCCCCGAAGGAACCCAAGAGTCCTGGCTCCCAGCCCCCCCTGCTCTCACCCACCAGCCCCCACTCCCCTCCCAGAGCCGGGGAGAGAACCCAGGAGTCCGGGCTCCCAGCCCCCCCCTGCTCTAACCACCAGCCCCTCCTGCTCTAACCCACCAGCCCACACTCCCCTCCCAGCGCCGGGAAGAGAACCCAGGAGTCCTGGCTCCCAGCTACCCCAGCTCTAACCCACCAGTCACCACTCCTCTCCCTGAGCCGGGGAGAGAACATAGGAGTCCTGGCTACCTTCTATTTCTGCCCCCCCAGACACGATGCCCTCCGACCCCATCCAAGCTCACTACAACTTCTGGCTCAGCCTGGTGGATAAACTCAACGTCAAGGCGTTCGTGGATCTGACCCTCTCACCTTCGGTCCGACAGGGAACCCAGCACCTGCTGCGCATCACGGGGCTCGGTGAGTGATATAGTCAGCCACCCCACCCCAGAGGTGGGCGCATCTCCGCACCGGGCGAGGGGTCCCCGGGTCACCAGCCGCCCCGCCCCAGAGGTGGCTCCATCTCAGCCCCGCTGACACACTCTCTCTCTCTCTCTCTCTTCCCCCCCCCCCCCCCCCCCCCAGGCGGCATGAAGCCCAACACGCTGGTGCTGGGTTTTTACGACGCCTGCGTCCCCGACGACTACTTCCTCCACGACCCGGCCTTCAGCCAGGCCCGGGAGAACGACCACTTTGGGGTGGACCTGCCGGCCCTCCAGGCCCACTTCCCCGCCGTGCGCGGGGCCGGCGTCCCCAAAGCCCTGCCGGCCGCCGAGTACGTCTCCATCCTCTCGGACGCTGTCAAGATGCACAAGAACGTCTGCCTGGCCCGCTACTTCCCGCTGCTGGACAAGGAGCGGCTCTTCTCCTCCAAGGCCGAGGGCTGCTTCGTGGACGTGTGGCCCCTCAACCTGCTGCGCCCCGACACCCCGGCGTACGTGGACGTCTGTAGCCTTTTCCTGCTCCAGCTGGCCTGCATCCTCACCATGGTCAGCTCCTGGCGGGCCGCCTGCCTCCGCCTCTTCCTCTGCGTGGAGTCGGGCGACCGGGGCTGGGTGGCCAAGGAGGAGAAACTCAAAGAGCTCCTCAGCAAGCTGCGTATCAAGGCCACCATCCGGGCGGTCACCTGGGACCACGTGGTGGCCCTGCACGGCCAGCGGCCGGCGGCCGGCGAGCCCTTCCTCAACCCGGCCGCCCACCGGGTGACGGACGAGTACCTGGCGGCTGTCAACGCCTTGGTGCTGCAGCAAGGGGGCCAGGTGGCCGTGAGGTTCCTCTACTTGCCCCGGCCGCCGGCCGACACCTCCATGTACGAGCGGTACCTGGAGCAGCTGGAGATCCTCACCCGGGACTTGGGGCCCACCCTGCTGGTGCACGGCCTCACCCCCGTCACCTGCACCGAGCTGTGAGGGGGGGCCCCCCTGCCCCCCGGCCGTGCTGGAGGAGGACAGTGGGGCAGGACCTTGGAGATGTTCTTCAGCTCCTGGCGAGGGCCTGGGGAACTCCTGGAGACCGGGCCGGGCCGTCCCGCCTCCGGGGGTGGGGCGCGCAGCCAGGATCTGGGGGACGCACACCCCCGTGGGATTAGCTGAAGGGGCCTGGCCTTAGATCCCCTGAAACCTGGTGCCTGTAATGAGCAGGGGAGGAGAGACGCCCCCAAACTGAGGCTGCAATATGGGGGGGGCTCAACCCCACAATTGGCCCCTTTCCCGCTCATTCAGCTTGAGCTGTACCCCATTATCTCTGCACCCCCACATTCCTTTACTGCTTAGGAGGGGGTCCCCATTTTTCCCAGGTATCCCCAAATCACTACCTCCACCTTCTCAATCTCCTCCCATCACTGCTTGGGAAGGGGTCCCCCTTTTTTGCCCATGGGCCCCAAATCACTGTATCTCTATTCTTCGTCTGCACCTCATTCAGGGCTCAGTAGGGGGGTTCCCCATTTTTTCCAGGCACCCCTAGATCACTGCAACCTGAATTCTCCATCTCCACCACCCCAGT
The DNA here is from genome assembly GCA_036785055.1 of Emydoidea blandingii. Classification (NCBI taxonomy): domain Eukaryota; kingdom Metazoa; phylum Chordata; order Testudines; family Emydidae; genus Emydoidea; species Emydoidea blandingii. Next base: position 23,467,021 of record JAXIVB010000013.1, read on the forward strand.
GCGGGCGGGGTCCCAAGCTGCTCCTACACCCCAAAAAAAATCCTTCTAGGGGTTTTGCCTCTTCTGCACTCCCTGGTCTCTCTTCTGAGGAGGCCCCAGGTCCCCCAACGCCTGTTGCCTTAGCTCTGTGCCCCCCCAACCTTACAGTTCTGGAGTCCCCCTCCCGCAACAGCCCACCTTGTGTGCGGGGGTGGGGTCCTAGCACCCTCAATATTGGGTGTCCTACTCCAGCCGGGCACAAAGTGGTGCCCTTAAATAACCCAGCTGGGATTAACCCCCGGAGGGGCGGATAGAAGCAGGGGGGACCCTCAAAACCAGCCCCCCCTCCAGGCGACTTATTTATGCTACTAGGACTAGATTTTTGGTTAATGTTCTCTCGCGGATACCTCATGTAACACGACTGACCAGCGACCCCCAGAGGAGGGGGTAATAACACAGCAAGCTAAGGGGGGCGGGGCATTTAGACATGTATTTTAACGAGCGCACTCAATAAACGGACAACGCAAAAAAGGACAGGGGCCAGTGATGGTGTGGTTATTGAGTGAGTTTTTTGGGGGCTGGGAGCCAGGACTCCTGGGTTCTCTCCCCGGCTCTGGGAGGGGAGGGGGGGCTGGTGGGTTAGAGCGGGGGGGCTGGGAGCCAGGACTCCTGGGTTCTCTCCCGGCTCTGGGAGGGGAGTGGGGGCTGGTGGGTGAGAGCAAGGAGCGGGGCTGGGATTTGGGATATGGGGCTGGCTGTGCACAAGCCACTGGTCATTAAAAAGTTAATCCCGGTGGTGGGCGCACGGTGCATGCTGGGAATTGTAGGCAGACTCCAGCTTCCTGGAAAACCAGCCACATGGAGGGTGCCGGGTGAGATTTCAGCGGGGAGCCCGGACTCCTGGGTTCTCTCCCCGGCTCTGGGAGGGGAGGGGGGGCTGGTGGGTGAGAGCAGGGGGGGCTGAGAGCCAGGACTCCTGGGTTCTCTCCCCGGCTCTGGGAGGGGAGTGGGGGCTGGTGGGTTAGAGCGGTGGAGAGGTGGGGGGGCTGGGAGCCAGGACGCCTGGGTTCTCCCCCCACCCCCCATGCCGGAAGGGGAGGGGCCGGCTCTGGGGCTATGCTGTAACCCAGGAGCATTTCCCTGCTGTTAACCCTTTGGTTTGGGTTGGGCTGTCTTCCCCCTCCTCCACCCCATTCTCACCGCCTCAACCCACCAGCCCCCACCCCCCTCCCAGAGCCAGGGAGAGAACCCAGGAGTCCTGTCTCCCAGCCCCCCCTGCTCTAACCCCCCAGCCCCCACTCCCCTCCCAGAGCCGGGGAGAGAACCCAGGAGTCCTGGCATTGGTGTCCCTTGCTCACAGAAGAGTTGAGGTGTGATTTCCTGTCCCGCCCTCCCCCTTTGGGTCTGGGCCAAATCCTGAGTCTCCCTCACTCAAACAGCCCTGCAATTTCAATGGCTTAGATTGTTACCCACCTGTTACACCCACTCTGCCCCAGAGGTGGGTGCATTTCAGCGCCGGGCAAGGGGTCCCTGGGTAACTGGCCGCCCCGCCCCAGAGGTGGCCGCATCTCAGCGCCGGGCGAGGGGTCCCTGGGTAACCAGCCACTGTGCCCCAGAAGTGGCCACATCTCAGCACCGGGCGAGGGGTCCCTGTGTAACCAGCCGCCCCGCCCCAGAGGTGGCCGCATCTCAGCGCCCAGCTCTAATACAATTTCTCTCTCCCTGCAGGGACGTCCCGAGGTCTCTGCTCCCCGATGTTCACCGGGGCCTCCCCTTCCCAGGCTCCCCAACGCGGGCGGCCCTGGTCTCCGGCTCCTACCTCTATTACCACTACGGCTGCGACGGGCTGGACGACCGGGGCTGGGGCTGCGGCTACCGGACCCTCCAGACCCTCTGCTCCTGGCTGGCGGGGGCCGGAGCGGGGCCGGGGGGCTGCCACCGGCCGGTCCCCTCCCTGCCGGCCATCCAGCAGGCCCTGGTGGAGATGGGAGACAAGCCGACGGCCTTCGCCGGCTCCCGGGACTGGATCGGCACGGTGGAAGCCGCCTTGTGCGTGGATCACTTTTTCGGGGTGCCGTGCAAAATCTTGCACAGCCCCTGGGGGAGGGGGCTGGGGAGGCAGGTGGGGGCCTTGTACGCCCATTTCCAAGGGGGTGGGGGGCCGGTGATGCTGGGGGGTGATGCCGACAGCTCCTCCAAGGGGCTGCTGGGGGTCTGCTCCGTGCCCGCCGGCCACTATCTGCTTGTCCTGGATCCCCACTATTACTGGGGGGCTGGGGGCCTTGGACGGGAGGGAATGCAGGCGGCGGGGTGGGTGCGCTGGCAGGGCCTGGCCTCCTTCGACCCCGCCTCCTTCTACAATCTCTGCCTGCCGCAGTTCTGGCGGGCCGCGGGCGAGGGGGCCGGCGCTGGTGAAAACTGATTCACACGAGCGAGCGTCGCCCGGACGGCCGCCACTGGGCCACGTGAACCTTGGATTTCACGAGTGAGAGTCGCCCAGAGGGCCGCCAATCGCTTTGCACAAGGGAGATGTCACTGGGACCCGTGAACATTGATTTGCACGAGTGAGAATTGCCCAGAGGGCCACCAAGAGCTTTGCACAAGGGAGATGTCACTGGGACCCGTGAACATTGATTTGCACGAGTAAGGGTCGCCCGGCCAGCTGCCCAGCGCTTTGCACAAGGAAGATGTCAGTGGGACTTGTGAACATTGCTTTGCACAAGCGAGAGTCATCCAGCTGGCTGCCAAGGAATGTGCACAAATGGGCCACGTGAACTTGGTTTGCACAAGCAAGAGTCACCAGGATGGCTGCCAATCGCTTTGCACAAGGAAGATGGCACGGGGACTCGTGAACATTGGTTTGCACAAGTGAGAGTCATGCGGCTGGCCGCCAAGGGGTTTGCATAACTGCGGAGACGCCGGGGTGAACGTGGTCTCGGCCGGGGCGCCCACTCCGAGCCCGGATCCCCGAGGCCGCCCCAAAGAGGGGCTGTTAAAAGCCGGAGGCCGGGGAAGCTTGGGGGAGCAAACTGAAAGTCGGGAGCCATGGCTGGATCTGGGTGCACCCCCAGATAAACCTTGTGTCTCATGCATATTTTTCCTTTAAATGTGCCTTTACCAGCCTGTTAACAGACGGGCGTTCCTTGACCTCCGCTCGTCTGCGACATTGGGTTCTGCAAATCCAGTTCAAATGCTCATTCATCCCTTTCCGCCTGATGCAGTATTTTCTTTTGTTGGTAACGCAATCCATAACAATGCTAACGACGAGACAAACGACCTACGACAAAACACAATCTTCGTCGTGACAGTAGATGCGAGGCATTCTGGGTTTCTCGTCGGCTTTTCCTGATTTTCTGAAAGACCAAAAGAACCGGTTTCTACCCCTTTTGGGGGGGCAGGTGAAATAGCCCTTTCTTTTACAAATGCTCTGGCTGATTGCAGGCAAAACAGAGGAATTACCCCCATATTTTCCTGTGTTTTCGTTCTACAGGCAGGCCAGGTTGTTAGCCATGACATGAAATGATCCCACTGCTCAGTCATTACATTCATGAGGCGACGTGCCTCAGTTTCCCTTTTTATACCGCAGAGCAGGTCTGTCATGGTTTTCTCTGTTGTGCAAAGCGTTAAGTTTATTCACAGGTAATAGGTGAGCAGCTTCACCATCTGGCTTTAAAGGATTTTTCCAAAACTTATACACACGACACGATCCATTGTTACCGGGGTACTTAGTAACATTCAGTGTAGCCCAATGCTAACATTAACATCGCAGCTATTAAACGTGTCTTGTTGTACCAGGCCCTTTCTTTGGACAGTTTTGGTTTTGAGGCCAGCGTGTTCACTGTGCTCTTGAAATCTTTGCGTAGGCCTTTGAATTTCATTATATCCTTGGGGTTTGGGTGAATGAAAAGCCAGGGGTGTCATGCATGTTAGCAGACGCCTTTTGTACCTGTCTTCAGATTTCAGCACAGTGCGCGCACCTGTCTCTGGGGGCAGGGGCTGTGGGGAGCAGTGGGTGGGGGGTGTCGGGAGATCTGTTTATGGAGGGGGTCTTTGGGAAGACACTGGGGGATCTGGGGGGAGGGGAGAGAGGATATGGGGGGCAGGGGCTGTGGGGAGCAGTGGGTGGGGGGTGTCGGGAGATCTGTTTATGGAGGGGGTCTTTGGGGAGACTGGGGGATCTGGGGGGAGAGGAGAGAGGATATGGGGGGCTGTCTCGGGGGCAGGGGCTGTGGGGAGCAGTGGGTGGGGGGTGTCAGGAGAGCTGTTTATGGAGGGGGTCTTTGGGGAGACTCTGGGGGAGGGGAGATGGGATATGGGGGGGCTGTCTCTGGGGGCAGGGGCTGTGGGGAGCAGTGGGTGGGGGATGTTGGGAGATCAGTTTATGGAGGGGGTCTTTGGGGAGACACTGGGGGATCTGGGGGAGGGGAGATGAGATATGGGGGGCTGTCTCGGGGGCAGTGGATAGGGGGGTGTCGGGAGATCTGTTTATGGAGGGGGTCTTTGGGGAGACTGAGGGATCTGGGGGGAGGGGAGAGAGGATATGGGGGGGCTGTCTCTGGGGGGGCAGGGGCTGTGGGGAGCAGTGGGTGGGGGGTGTCGGGAGATCTGTTTATGGAGGGGGTCTTTGGGGAGACACTGGGGGGAGAGGAGAGGGGATATGGGCGGCTGTCTCGGGGGCAGGGGCTGTGGGGAGCAGTGGGTGGGGGGTGTCAGGAGAGCTGTTTATGGAGGGGGTCTTTGGGGAGACTCTGGGGGAGGGGAGATGGGATATGGGGGGGCTGTCTCTGGGGGCTGGGGCTGTGGGGAGCAGTGGGTGGGGGATGTTGGGAGATCAGTTTATGGAGGGGGTCTTTGGGGAGACACGGGGATATTGGGGGACAGCCTCTGGGGGGGCAGGGGCTGTGGGGAGCAGTGGGTGGGGGATCTGTTTATGGAGGTGGTCTTTCGGGGAGACACTGGGGGAAGGGGATATGGGGGGGCTGTCTCTGGGGAGCAGTGAGTGGGGGCGACCCTTCCTCTGCAGGGTCATAATTTGACCCTTTTGGTTTCAGGTAGTTCGTTTGCTGGCCAGGTCTGTTCGTTATCAGCAGCTCCTTTGTGGGCAGTTCTCGCCTTCCTCTATCAATTCGGTAGTTTGCACCGACCCAGCCGCTTTCTGGCCTGCTTTTGGCTCCAGAACCAGCAGCTGAGCTCAGCGACTCTGTCTTCAAAGAGAGTTTGGGTTTCTTTCCACTTTCAACGCCTGCTTCCGGCGATCTGCCGAAGAAACCACAACCGCGGAGCCCGAATCGGGTTTGACTGAAGTAGGAGGTTTTATTTGCATTTCTTTTATCCTGTCTACAACATACGCTGCACGCGTCCTGGGGAAAAGGCACATGCCTTCCCTCGTTTAACTTACTGCAGCTCTTATCTGCTATTTTGATACCCCCCCAAAAAAAGGATCCAGAATCTCTTCCCCATTCTCCCGGGCTTGACGGCCCTGTAGCGGCCACGGCTTTGGTCTTTAAAAAGATATTGAACGTTATAGAGCATTGAGGTACCTTAAATCCCAAAGCCAAACCCCGCGTGTCTGGTAAAAAGTTGTCGGTCGGCTTTGCAACTTGGAATGAAAGATACAAACGGCTTTTTAGGGGCGTTTATTTAAAAACAAAACCCGTTTATTTTAAACCTACAAACCAGAGTTTTACAAGCCAGCAGTGTTGGCTTAGGTCCTAAACACGCCACGTATTTAGGGTGACCATCCGTCCCGTTTTGGGGGACTTTTTCTTATATAGGCGCCTATGACCCCCCACTCCCGTCCCGTTTTTTCACCCCTACACATGGTCACCCTACACATATTTACACAATATATTTATATACACACATTCTTTTTTCTTAGCATCTCTTGCATGGCTTTAAACGTTTACACAGATTGCATTTCTCTACGTTTCGGGGCAGTTAAGTTCCAGTAGAAACCCCTGGTGTTCTTTTAGCCAATGCAACTAACTTGTTCATAGTCAAATGATTTATGGCTGATTTACAGATATTCCTTTGGAAAAGGGCCCATTTCCCCTTCAAATCGGCTGCGAAGCAACCACGAATTCTCTTCCCATAACGCTTTTCCTTTTTTACATTTTCACAAGGGTCGCCTGCTCAATCCCCTCCAGCCTCGGCAGAGTTCACATCTCACTCTCCGTCCTTCCTGACAAGCCCCGGTGCCAACGCTGTCCACGTATTCATTCGAGGGACACCATCATTGGACCTAACCCCATCAGCCCCACCATCCGGGGCGCGTTCACCTGCACATCTACGGGTGCAATCTGTGCCATTGTCACGGAGTTTGGGGAGTCAGGGCCCTGCACCGTGACTCTCAGCCAGCCACTAAAACAGAAGGTTTATTTAGATGATCCAAGACAGGTCTTGCAGGTACAGACAACACGACCCCCTCAGTCAGGTCCATCTTGAGGGGCCAGGGGAGGTCTGTCTGGGCTCCCCTCCATTTTCCCAGCCAGCTCCAAACTGAAACTCTCCAGCCCCTCCTGTGGCCTTTGTCTCTTTCCCGGGCCAGGAGGCCACCTGATCTCTTTGTTCTCCAACACCTTCAGCTGGCACCTTGCAGGGGAGGGGCCCAGGCCATCAGTTGCCATGAGACAGGGTGTCGGCCATTCTCTGTACAGACCCTTGCACACCCTGGCCCTCTAAGGCTCTGCAACAATCGCACACCCTGATTTCCCCCCCCCCCCAGATACTTAAGAAATGCATAGGGGAAACTGAGGTACCCACACGGTATTCAGAGAAAACGTGAAGAGCAGTCCCACTTCGTCAGAGCCATCATGTGCCAGCAATGCCCCTCTGCCATGGACATTGGTCAAACCGGACAGTTCCTATGTAAAAGAATAAACAGACACAAATCGGACATCAGGAATTGTAGCGTTCAAAAACCAGTCGGAGAACACATCAACCTCCCTGGACACTCAATAACAGACCTAAAAGTGGCCATTCTTCAACCCAAAAAATGTCAAAAACAGACTCCAATGAGAAACTGCAGACCTGGACTTGATTTGCAAACTGGACACCATCAAATTAGGCCTGAAGAAAGACCGGGAGTGGCTGGATCACTACAAAAAGTAATTTCCCCTCTGCTGATACTCACCCCTTCTTGTCAACTGTTGGGAATGGGTCACCTCGATTGCATTGGCCTCGGTAGCACTACAAAGGTGATTTCCTCCCCTGCTTGTCGACTGTTGAGAACAGCCCACTTCCACCTTCATTGAACTGGCTCGTTAGCACTGACCCCCGACTTGGTAAGACAACTCCCATCTTTTCACGTGCTAGAATATATATTCTGCTTCCTGGATTTTCCACTCCGTGCAGCCGCTGAAGGGGGTTTTAGCTCCCGAAAGCTCACGCCCAAATAAACGCGTTCGTCTCTAAGGTGCCACACGGACGCCCGTTGGTCTCTTTCCTTAAACCACTTGCTTATTTCCCAAAATGACACCTCCGTCAGCTCAGCTATCACCATTTCCTCCCTCACTCGCACAGACCTTGGGGGCCAGGCCAGTCCTCGCTTACAGACAGCCCCGACCCGAAGCAAATACTCACCAGCAACTACACACCACACCACAGAAACACCAGCCCAGGAACCAATCCCTGTAGCAAACCTCGTTGCCTTCTCTGTCCCCATATCTACTCTGGCAACAGCATCAGAGGACCCAACCACATCAGCCACGCCATCAAGGGCTCATTCACCTGCACATCCACTAATGTGATATATGCCATCATGTGCCAGCAATGCCCCTCTGGCCAAACCGGACAGTCCCTCCGTAAAAGAATAAATGGACACAAATCCGACATCACGAACGGTAACGTACGAAACCCAGTAGGTGAACACTTCAATCTCCCTGGACGTTCGATAACAGATTTAAAAGTCACTATTCTTGAACAAAAAAAAGTCAGAAACAGACTTCGAAGAGAAACAGCAGAACTAAAATTCATTTGCAAATTTAACACCATTAATCTGGGCTTGAATAGGGACTGGGAGTGGCTGGCTCATTACAGAAGCAGCTTTTCCTCTCCTGGAATTGACACCTCCTCATCTATTATTGGGAGTGGCCCACATCCACCCAGATCGAATTGGCCCTGTTGACACTGGTTCTCCACTTGTGAGGTAACGCCCTTCTCTCCGTGTGTCAGTATATAATGCCTGCATCTGTAACTTTCACTCTATGCATCTGAAGAAGTGAGTTTTTTTTACCCACGAAAGCTTATGCCCAAATAAATCTGTTCGTCTTTAAGGTGCCACCGGATTCCTTTTGTTTGTGGATACGCATGACCACGGCTACCCCCCAATACTTGACACCATTTCAGGTATTGTCCCAGGGGCCTGAATGCCCCAGGCCGGCACATCCTTGTTGCTCTGCGGGGGGGCCATTCCGTGCAATTTTCAGCCGTGCTGACTCCCAGCGCGCCGTGAATGATTTAGCACATTCCTCGGCAATTTGCTGTGGAGTTTCTACGTTGCTTTGAAGACCGGTAACCTCCTCCCCTAAACCCGACAGACCTGCCCACACAGCCTCCGACGAAAGAGACTTTTTCTTATCCTGGGATGCCGGGGAAGCTACCACCCGCCCCTGGATGGCTGGCCAACCCTGCCAATCCCTGGGGGAGGCCACATAAGGACCCCCCCATTTCCCCACCAGTTTATTAATAAACTCCTTAACTGGGGTTGCAGTAACGGGCCCATTCAACTTACTCATCGAATCCATGGTGAGCAGAATCACAGAAGATCAGGGTTGGAAGGAACCTCAGGAGGTATCTAGTCCCACCCCCTGCTCAAAGCAGGACCAATCCCCAACGAAATCAGGCACGGCTCTCCCCTGGGATCCTCTTCGTGGCGCCAGATGTTGGAAGACGACCGGGCGGCCCCAGAGGTGGAGTTGAGTGGACAGTGCTTATTCCCCTCGACCCGATTGTCGAGTAAGCCCGGAGTTAATTACATCACACTCCTTTTATCTAAAGTGAATATGTAAATACCCACATACAATGCCCCCCAAACTCGCCTTTGATAATATGAAGGCCCATATAATGAATATGAATAGCTATCTACTGAATCTAATTAAACCTGGCCCGTTTACAGCATTAAGCATCTTCTGTGGACGTTTTTCCTTTGACGATACATTTCTTTGCAGTAATTGTAGCCACGAGTTTCCTTAATTGGCAGTTCCCAGGGGAGGGAGGAAGGGGCCATGACCCCCGAGCACGTTTATGGAGCTGGGAAAGGAAGCGGGGGTCTTCCCCCGTTTTCACACAAAGGGAATCCGTTGGACAACCACATTCCTCATGCAGCTGCAACGCTTATCTATCCTTAACACGCAGAAGGGGAGGGGAAAAGGTGGCAACTTTATCAAGCGGTGCCTGCCTTTGCCTTTAGTCCCTATTACCGTGTTAGTGGTTACCCAAGTCTTTACTTAACCCTGACATACCCCCCACACAACCCCATCACCACCGTGAACTCCTGGCTCCCGGGCTCGCCAGCCGATCTCGCCGGGGCTCAGCGCTCGAGGGCACCCCAAAAAAAGCCTCGCGCCCTCTTCAGGCTGCTTCCCATCCCGAGAGCGCCCTCCCTTCCCCTGGCTCCGCTGGTCCCCTGGAGCTCACACCAAAGACGTTGCCGCCCGGAGCCAGCCCCAGACTAAACGCGCCGCAGGCTGACGAACAAGCGATTTCCAGTCACCGTCAAAATCCGGTGCGGGGCAGATTTCTAGCGATCCGGACCCTCGACCACATCCTTCAGGGCGGCCACGGTGCAGGGTGGGATCTCCGCTTTCCTTCAGCGTCTCCGACCCGGGCGAGTTCAAACAGCAACGAGAGAACCCTGCCCTATTGAGCCAGATATGCCAGCCTGCTGCACCCAGACCAAGGTCTTTCTAATCCATACCCACAAAGCTGCAGACTTTAACCAAAAACTGCTCAGCGGGTCACCTATCTCCAGCACCCAGACACCCAGTTCCCAATGGGATCCAAACCCCAAATCAATCCGTTTGACGCTGTATAAAGCTTATACAGGGTAAACTCATAAATTGTCCGCCCTCTATAACACTATAAATTCTTGGACTGAATTGCAGACAACTTTTTATTTCAGAAGGTTGAAAAAGCTACTAGGGGGGAAGCTGTTCTAGACTTGATTTTAACAAATAGGGAGGAACTCGTTGAGAATTTGAAAGTAGAAGGCAGCTTGGGTGAAAGTGATCATGAAATCATAGAGTTTGCAATTCTAAGGAAGGGTAGAAGGGAGAACAGCAAAATAGAGACAATGGATTTCAGGAAGGCGGATTTTGGTAAGCTCAGAGAGCTGATAGGTAAGGTCCCATGGGAATCAAGACTGAGGGGAAAAACAACTGAGGAGAGTTGGCAGTTTTTCAAAGGGACGCTATTAAGGGCCCAAAAGCAAGCTATTCCGCTGGTTAGGAAAGATAGAAAATGTGGCAAAAGACCACCTTGGCTTAACCACGAGATCTTGCATGATCTAAAAAATAAAAAGGAGTCATATAAAAAATGGAAACTAGGACAGATTACAAAGGATGAATATAGGCAAACAACACAGGAATGCAGGGGCAAGATTAGAAAGGCAAAGGCACAAAATGAGCTCAAACTAGCTACAGGAATAAAGGGAAACAAGAAGACTTTTTATCAATACATTAGAAGCAAGAGGAAGACCAAGGACAGGGTAGGCCCACTGCTCAGTGAGGAGGGAGAAACAGTAACAGGAAACTTGGAAATGGCAGAGATGCTTAATGACTTCTTTGTTTCGGTCTTCACCGAGAAGTCTGAAGGAATGCCTAACATAGTGAATGCTAATGGGAAGGGGGTAGGTTTAGCAGATAAAATAAAAAAAGAACAAGTTAAAAATCACTTAGAAAAGTTAGATGCCTGCAAGTCACCAGGGACTGATGAAATGCATCCTAGAATACTCAAGGAGCTAATAGAGGAGGTATCTTAGCCTCTAGCTATTATCTTTGGAAAATCATGGGAGACGGGAGAGATTCCAGAAGACTGGAAAAGGGCAAACATAGTGCCCATCTATAAAAAGGGAAATAAAAACAACCCTGGAAACTACAGACCAGTTAGTTTAACTTCTGTGCCAGGGAAGATAATGGAGCAAGTAATTAAGGAAATCATCTGCAAACACTTGGAAGGTGGTAAGGTGATAGGGAATAGCCAGCATGGATTTGTAAAGAACAAATCGTGTCAAACCAATCTGATAGCTTTCTTTGATAGGATAACGAGCCTTGTGGATAAGGGAGAAGCGGTGGATGTGGTATACCTAGACTTTAGTAAGGCATTTGATACGGTCTCGCATGATATTCTTATCGATAAACTAGGCAAATACAATTTAGATGGGGCTACTATAAGGTGGCTACTATAAGGTGGCTGGATAACCGTACTCAGAGAGTTGTTGTTAATGGTTCCCAATCCTGCTGGAAAGGCATAACGAGTGGGGTTCCGCAGGGGTCTGTTTTGGGACCGGCTCTGTTCAATATCTTCATTAACGACTTAGATATTGGCATAGAAAGTACGCTTATTAAGTTTGCAGATGATACCAAACTGGGAGGGATTGCAACTGCTTTGGAGGACAGGGTCATAATTCAAAATGATCTGGACAAATTGGAGAAATGGTTTGAGGTAAACAGGATGAAGTTTAACAAAGACAAATGCAAAGTGCTCCACTTAGGAAGGAAAAATCAGTTTCACACATACAGAATGGGAAGAGACTGTCTAGGAAGGAGTACGGCAGAAAGGGATCTAGGGGTTATAGTGGACCACAAGCTAAATATGAGTCAACAGTGTGATGCGGTTGCAAAAAAAGCAAACATGATTCTGGGATGTATTAACAGGTGTGTTGTGAGCAAGACACGAGAAGTCATTCTTCCGTTCTACTCTGCGCTGGTTAGGCCTCAACTGGAGTATTGTGTCCAGTTCTGGGCACCGCATTTCAAGAAAGATGTGGAGAAATTGGAGAGGGTCCAGAGAAGAGCAACAAGAATGATTAAAGGTCTTGAGAACATGACCTATGAAGGAAGGCTGAAAGAATTGGGTTTGTTTAGTTTGGAAAAGAGAAGACTGAGAGGGGACATGATAGCAGTTTTCAGGTATCTAAAAGGGTGTCATAAGGAGGAGGGAGAAAACTTGTTCACCTTAGCCTCTGAGGATAGAACAAGAAGCAATGGGCTTAAACTGCAGCAAGGGAGGTTTAGGTTGGACATTAGGAAAAAGTTCCTAACTGTCAGGGTGGTTAAACACTGGAAAAAATTGCCCAGGGAGGTTGTGGAATCTCCATCTCTGGAGATATTCTAGAGTAGGTTAGATAAATGTCTGTCAGGGATGGTCTAGACAGTATTTGGTCCTGCCATGAGGGCAGGGGACTGGACTCGATGACCTCTCGAGGTCCCTTCCAGTCCTAGAATCTATGAATCTATGATCGAGATGCGCAGCTGTTTGCTCCCCCAGGCATTCATCACTTTGGGTTTATTAATAAACAAAAGTGATTTTATTAAGTATAAAAAGGAGGATTTAAGCGGTTTCAAGTAACAACAGACAGAACAAAGTAAGTTACCCAGCAAAATAAAACAAAACACGCAAGTCTAAGGCTAATACATTAAGAAACTGAATACAGGTAAATCTCACCCTCAGAGATGGTCCAATCAGCTTCTTTCACAGACTAGACTCCTTCCTAGTCTGGGCCCATCCTTTCCCCTGGTGCCGTCCTTGTTCTAGCTCAGGTGGTAACTTGGGGATTTCTCATGACTGCAGCCCCCTTTGTTCTGTTTCCCTCTTATACAGCTTTGGCACAAGGCGTGAATCTTTTTTCTCTTTGATCCCCCCTCCTTCTAAATGGAAAAGCCCCAGGTTTAAGATGGATTCCAGTACCAGGTGACATGGTCACATGTCCTGTGAGACCGCCCCCCCCCCGGCCTCCATTCTTCCCAGCCTGACCCACAAGAACACAGGAAGGCTTACAAGCAAACAGAGCCATTTACAACCAATTGTCCTGGTCCATGGGAGCCATCAAAATCCTCAGCCACCATTAATGGCCCACACTTTGCATAGTTACAATAGGGCCTCAGAGTTATATTTCATATTCCTAGCTTCAGATACAAGACTGATACATGCATACTGTCACGGACTCGTCACACATACAAATGGGATGACCACACTCAGTAGATCACAAGATTTGTAAGGGTACCTTACAAGGGACCTTTTGCATAAAGCATCTTCCAGTTACATCATATTCACACTCATTCGCCTATTTTCATAAAGCGTATGGAGCGCAGCGTCACAGTGGGGTGATTTCCTCGAGAGCAGAGGTGGGCAAACTACAGCCCACGGGCCACATCCAGCCTGCAGGACCGTCCTTTCCAGCCCTTGAGCTCCTGGCTGGGGAGGCTCGTCCCCAGCCCCTCCCCTGCTGTCCCCCCTCCCCCGTAGGCACGCCACCGCGCGGGCAGCGACCTCCTGCCGCTCTAAGCGGCATAGTAAGGGGGCAGCGGTGGTGTGCGTGCGGCGGCGAGGTGGGTTGGGTAGGGGGTCCCGGGGGACAGTCAGGGGACAGGGAATGGTTGGATGAGGCAGAGGTTCTCGGGTGGGGAACGGGGGGGGGGGGGTTGGATAGGGCATGGGAGTCCCAGGGGGCCTGTCAGGGGGCGGCGGAGTGGATAGGGGTCGGGGCAGTCTGGGGACAGGGAGAAGGGGGGGTTGGATTGGGGGTGGGGTCCCAAGGGGCCTGTCAGGGGGTGGGGGTGTGGATAGGGGTCAGGGGGGAGTCAGGGGACAGGGAGCAGGGAATTGGATAGGGAGTGGGGTCCAGGGGGGGCGGTTTGGGGTGGGGGTCCTGGGAGGGGGCAGTCAGGGGACAGGGAAGGGGGAGTTGGATAGGCGTCGGAGTCCTGTCAGGGGGCACGGGTGTGGATAGGGGTCGGGGCAGTTAGAGGACAGGGAGCAGGGGGGTTGGATAAGGGGCAGGGGGTCCCGGGAGGGGGCGGTCAGGGGAGAAGGAGCAGAGGGGTTGGATAGGTGCTGGAGTCCCGGGGGGGGCACTTAGGGGACAAGGAGCAGGGGGGCTGGATAGGTGGTGGGTTAGGGTTGGATACCACACAATCATTTTACAACCATGAACATGGGGGTCCTGGGTGTTCCCCCGAGGTACAGAGCATCACACTCACCCAGCCACTCCCCTATGGCCCCATTCCCCGCCCCCCTGAGCCAGCCAGTCCCCGCCCCGGGGCCAGGTGGGAGCCGGTGCCCCCTACAGGGGACAGGTCACATGCCCCATTCCCTGCGCCCCTAAGAGGGGAGGGGCCCCATCCCATTGCACCGTCGCTCCTCGTACAACCCCCTCCACACCTCCTCCACCCTGTCCAGCGACACCCCGTGCACCACGAAAGCCTCCCCGTACAGACACAGCTCGTCCTTCATGCCGTACACCTGGAATCGGTCGTCGTGCCGGTACTGCAGCCCGGCAGCCAGCACCAGGAAGCCAAAGTAGACGTCGTCCAGCGGGAAGACGGGGATGCGCTCGGAGGCCACGGCTAGGACCGGAACGCTGGCCCTGGGCATGATGAACCCACCCCCGGAGGGGAAGAAGGGGTACGTGTCCTGGGGGAACAGGGCAGAGGAGACACGATATTTCCCCCCTCTGAACACAACTGCATGGCGCTGGATGTTGCCGTGGATGACGTGGGAGGCGTTGGGCGTCTGGCCCAGGTAGGCCACCAGTGCGGGGGGGTTCACAAACTCGTCATTGTCCCCTGGAAGAGGGAAAAGATGCTGAGGAGCGTGCAGCTGGGGGCTGGATGTCCTTCCCAGAGCCGGGGAGAGAACCCAGGAGTCCTGGCTCCCAGCCCCACCTGCTCTAACCCACCAGCCCCCACTTCCCTCCTAGAGCTGGGGGGAGAACCCAGGCGTCCGGACTCACCTTTGAAGATGAAATCCGCCTGCCCGCAGTGCGCCCGCACCCAGCGCAGGAAGCAGCGCTCCTTGAGCGACAGGTTTTGGTGGCTCTCGGCGAAATCCCACAGCACCACGTCCCCAAATTCCTCACTCTCCCGGCCCAGCAGGGCCCGGTGCCGGGGGTCGGGGGACACCCCCACGAGGAAGACGGCTCGGACCCGGTAGCCCCCGAGGACCCTGGGCCGGGCCCACGTGTGGCGGGCGGTGGCCCGTCTGGCGCTGGACGCTGGGTGGGATTTCACGGCCAGGAGCAGCAGGGGCGGCCCTGGGGGCCCGGTGCAAACCCCGTCCCCTGGGATCCGCTCCCGGCACCGGTAGCTCTACAGCTGGGGGAACTCGGCCCGGAAGGCGGCGTAATCCAAGCGGAAGGTGAAGGTCCCGTCAGGCAGCTCCACCGAGCCGGGCCTGGGGCCAGGGCTGCCCTGCAGGGTCTGTCTCAGTTGGATCCTCATGGTGTGAAGCAGCCAAAAACCTCCGCTGATCAGCAGGACCAGGAGCAGGATCCGAATCAAGGCCAGAATCCAAATCCCAATCCGAATCAGGATCCCGGCGTTGCAGGGCATCATCTCCGCTCCCCTCAGGGCTCGACTGAAAGTGACACCAAAAAAAACTAGCCCACGGTACAAACACTGGGGGAGGGCTGAATATAGAACCTAGGCGTCCTGGCTCCCAGCCTCCCCTGCTCTAACCCTCCAGCCCCCTCTCCTCCCAGAGCCGGGGAGAGAACCCAGGAGTCCTGGCTCCCAGCCCGCCCTGTTCTAACCGACCAGCCCCCACTCCCCTCCCAGAGCCGGGGAGAGAACCCAGGAGTCCTGGCTCCCAGCCCCCCCTGCTCTAACCACTAGCCCCCACTCCCCTCCCAGAGTCGGGGAGAGAACCCAGGAGTCCTGGCTCCCGGCCCCCCCTCCTCTGAGTAACCAGCCCCTACACTGTGATGGAGCAGGGAGTGGATGCGGATTGACCGGGGAGTGTTGCGGGGGGGGGGGGGGGGTTCCTGGGACTGTCTGCATGGGTGATGGGATATCAGGGTGTGACTTCACTGGAGGGACAATACCTGAGCCTGTAACCTGAGCCCAGGAGGGGGGTTGGGGCCAGGTGACACCTTCTTCCGGGAAGCTGGACAAAGGCTGTGGGAGGAGCCGGGGGGAGGTTGTGTGAGAGTTTCAGTTTGGAGCTGGCTGGGGAAACGGAGGGAGCCCCAGGGCTGGGGTCTGATATTCCCAACTCAGGCACTGGTGAGGCCAGATCTGGAGTATTGCGTCCAGTTTTGGGCCCCCCACTACAGAAAGGATGTGGACAAATTGGAGAGAGTCCAACTAAATCATCCCAGCCGGGGCTTTGTCAAGCCGGGCCTTAAAAACCTCCAAGGAAGGAGACTCCACCACCTGTGCCCTCACTGAGACATAAACCCTTGGGATCAGAGGCCCCGTACGAGGCCTGAGGCCTGAACTGAAGTAACGGTCAAGACATTGCTAACGTAAAGCCAAGTTAGGCTGTGAGCCAGAGGCCGGCCAGGCTCGCAGAAGTTGGCAAGAGGAAGGCTGCTAAATGACGGCACCAGAACAGCCTGGTACGAACACATCCCACGGAGATAACAAGGAACAGGCAGACCCAGCCTCAAGACAGGGTCAAAAGGACAATATGATGGATAGACAATATGAAAGGACAATACGGTGGATAGACAGTATGATGGATAGACTTGTTTGTTCGAACCAACCTGTACCAGGAGAAAGGCAACACCCTAACGCGTAGAGGGGCTGTACCTCAATGCGTTGAATGATGTGAAACCTGATTGTACTGGTGTATAAGAACGCATCCCTGAGTGGACGTCTTTGTCCAGCCTAGGGGGCAGTGGCAAATCCCGCCCCATTGTCAGGGGGCACATATTCGTAGTATGTCCCGTAGAGTCCACGGGGAACTATTCCTGTGCTTCGTTTGACAATAAACCTGGCCGGGCGCCTTCGTTCCTTATCGGTGTCTGTGGTCATTGGGCGGTTCGCTCAAGATCTGCTGTGCCAGCGATCTGCGCAGAGCTGGGGCAGCGCCCGGCGGGAACACACGCACGCCACCGACTGGTATCAACATTGACCAGAGCAGAGCACCACACCAGTGCTGTCTGACGACATTGGTGATCCCGACCACTGATCTGGTGAGTAAGCGAACTGTCCGCTGTAGGAACCGCCATCTAACATGGCAGAAAACCACGAGCTAGGGAACCCCCTTAGCCCCTCCCTGCAAATCCCCACGGAGTTAAAAAAATATAATGGGGAAGAAACATGGAATGTCATTTGTAAGGCAAGGGCAGAGACTGTAGTCTTAAAATGTAAAATATTTCAAAGTATAACCATGGCTGTTAAGTGGTTAAAACAGCCCACCACAAAATTGGCGGGGCAGGTAACAGTAACAAAGAAAGAGTGAAAAGATTCAAAAGAAGGAATTTCGAAGTAAAAACCCCAAATTAAGCAGGTTAACACCTAGAATTAATACGTTAACACACGGAGCTGCCCCCAAAACAGTTAACTGCAGCAGAAAAGGGCACTCCCGCCATCCATGTGGCATTCACACAAAAGCAACAGACACTGAGGTGAACAAATTCAGGTTTTACAAGAGCAGGTAACTATCCCCACTCTCCTCTCAGAGCCAGGATAAAAACCAGGGGTGCAGGTTCCCAACTGCTTTGGCTGGTAACTGAAAGGATGGTGGGTCAAGCCCACCCAGAGACGGCAGTAACCCTGTGTTACTTCTTTGGGTGGGGAAGGATAGCTCAGTGGTTTGAGCATTAGCTAAACCCAGGGTTGTGAGTTCAATCCTTGAGGGGGGCCATCTGGGGCAAAAATCTGGGGATTGATCCTGCTTTGAGCAGGAGGTTAGACTACATGACCTCCTGAGGTCCCTTCCAAGCCTGATCTTCTATGATTTGACCCACACTCATATCTAAAAATAGAACCTTTTTTCTCAAGTATTTGTACATACCGGTTAAGTTTTGTCCTTCATACACTTTCTCAGTTTGCTAAACTCGCTGCGACTGCCCGTACTTTCAAATACCTTGATAGAGTTAATCTCTCTTGGCTCAGGTCTAGCTACCTTCCTAGTCTCAGGGGGTAGCCGTGTTAGTCTGGAGCTGTAAAAAGCGACAAAGAGTCCTGTGGCACCTTATAGACTAACAGACGTATTGGAGCATGAGCTTTCGTGGGTGAATACCCACTTCGTCAGATACCTTCCTAGGTTGCTCTTCACCCCCCCACACACACACCTCTTTTTCCCCGCCTCTGACTTCAACTCTTTCTCTGTGTTAAAAGTTATAGTTTTTACAGAAACCTCCAAAAGATAAAGCAATTGAAAACGGAACAAAACAAGACACAAAAAGAAAACAAGGGCAAAACTTTACTTTAAATAAATCCAGTAAATGAATTATTTTAACCCTTCAGGAATGCAACAGCTGGAATTATTCCTAACTTTCTTGAAGATAGGGTTGCCAAGCATCCGAAATGCACACTCTGCTTCTAATCCTAACCACTCACTAATATTTGAAACATGGGCATTTCTTTTTTCCATATAGCAGAGTTTTAAAATAATGTTAAATATAAAGTAATGCAAAATTCCTTGTTACCAAAATTAATACAATACATTTGGCAAAGATTAATATATTTGTTATCAATTTTTGTTAAAAGTTTTCAATAAGGTAATAACTTGTTTCTTCAAATGTTTAACCCTTTTTAATTTTTTTGTTTTTGTTTGCCTTATTTTGTATAGTTATGAATAGAATTCTGGCACCATTTGTTTTTAATTGTAAGTTTGTCCTGTATGTCGTGTGCATTGTCCAGTGTTGTATGTTGTGTGTGTCACGTGACTATTTTTTATTATTTTTATTTTGTTGCAACAAAAGTCAATTTTATACCCTTTTAAAAATATATGTATATGTGGTACCACACTATTTGAAGATCATGGTTGGGGTATAATCATAGTTAGGGTTACCATATTTCAGCAAGCAAAAAAGAGGACGGGAAGAGCCCCGCCCTAGCCCCGCCCCCGTCCTGCCCTAGCCCCTCCCACTTCCCACCCCCCTCAGAACCCCCAACCCTCCCCCCGCTCCTTGTCCCCTGACTGCCCCCTCCTGGGACCCCTGCTCCTAACTGCCCCCCAGGACCCTACCCCCTACCTGTACCCTGACTGCCCAAAACCTTCTCCACCCCCCCCCAGAAAGCCCCCCCGAACTCCCGACCCCCCCGTCTCTTGACTGCCCCCTCCAAAACCTCCCTGCCCCTTCTCCGCCCCCCTGGCCCCCTTGTTGTTGGCCTTCGCCTAATGTCTCCGTGAGCTTGCTCAGGAACGGCCTGAGCCGTTCGTCCCGGCACACTGGGCAGCAGTGGAGGAGGAGCTCCAGACTGCCGGAGGCGATCTGCGAATGCAGGGAGGGAGGGAGTGATCTCTGCTGCAGGGGAGAGGAGGAGGGGCTCTCTCTGGCTGTCGGAGCCCCATGTAAATGGCACCATCCGGCCGGCTGCCCTGTTAGCCGCACGCGCTCTGCATGGGGGGGGGGGGGGGGGAAGTCCGGACATTTACAAATTCCCCCCGGACGCTATTTTTAGCTCAAAAAGCCGGACATGTCCGGTGGGAATCCGGATGAATGGTAACCCTAAATCATAGTATTATTAGCACCAATTTTTTTGTGCAAAGTTCAAAAGGATTTCAGTTACAAATATATGTACATATATTTCTGCCTCAACAAATAATGAAATTGCAAACAAAAATTATTCTCTTTTATTAATCACAGTTTTTTGTTTGTTTTTTATTTTTTTATTCAAAGAAAAAATGCAAGGGAAAACCTCAACATTAAGGTAAAGATAATATTAACAAAATGTCAATTTCTTGTTTGGGTTTTTATAAACTTGTTTGGTTTTTTTTCTTTTTTAACTTGTTTGCACTTTTAAATATAGTTAGAAGAATGTGATAGCAAAAATGTTTAAAAATAACAATTTATGCATAACACTAACCAAACAATTTCAACATATTTCCACCTTTGGCTCCCAAACACAACAAAGCATCATGAAAGTTTAACACCCTCAAAGTATTTGCATGGACCTGTATTTCAAATTTTATTTTGATTTAATTTTATAGTTGGTTTAATTTTTATACACTTTTGTTATGTTGTGTTAATGGGAAGCAGTGGTTGTTAAAATCTGTGCTTCTAAACAGTTTACAAGAGTGAAGTTGGTATCACAAGCAAAGTAACTCTAAATAGCTTGTTAAAATTCGGTTACTGACTCTTTTGCTGAAACAAAGTGCTCGGCAAGGGAAAGCAATACACCTTCTTGTGGAAGATTGTGAGCATCTATTTTAGCCATTAAGCATTTACATTTAGTATAAAATATTAGTAATGCACCTCAAGTGAAAATGAATGTCTATGCAACAATTGCAAAAGTATAGCTTGTGTATAAACGACTTGGTCCCTGTTACATTGTAAACACTAAATTCATCTGCGTATTAAATTTGGGTTACTAAAAACAAGAGAAATGTAAAAACACACAAACAAAAACTTTATTATATTAACTAACTTAAGAACAAAGACACCAGAAGATATCACACCGCAAAGACACCAGAAGATATCTGTATGCAGTGACGAAACCTCCAAGCATCAAGACAAGAAAAATGAAGGGCTGTATAAATAAGACACTGGTGAAACACACCTCTATCTACCATATATGGACAATTAAGTTAACAATCAGCTAAAAACCACTAGCTGGACCAGGATAAACCGCCATGTAATTTCAACTTGGTTACTGGGTAAAAACAACTGGATTCTTGCTGTATTATCGTTGTACTATTGCTGTATTGTATTATTGCTGTACAACATTTACAATGTGCATAACTTTGCTAAACTGTTTAACCAACGTACAGGGAAAAATCAACAAACGAATGGCAGCAAACAACATGAAGGTGAGGAAAAAAAACAAATTGGTAAAGAAAGTAAGTTACACCATAACTACAAATTGGGGAACCAAATTCCGTGTTAGTACCCGACATAATTTGGGTTACCAACACTGCCTCCTAACTAAGACACAAAACAATCTTGCTCAGCGTCTGGATGCCAATACTACATCCTGACACAGCAATGTTTGAGAAATTGGTTACTGTCCGTTCCGGACATTATCTGGAAAACAACATCCATAAAAACAGCTGGATCTACATCAACTACTGGTGTATCACGGGGCAATGCAATCCATGGGACGGAGAAGCTAGACATTCCTGTTTCCTGCCCAGCGAAGCTTACCAGAGAGTGACAACCAGCAGTAAGGGTGACCTGTAACATGAATGCACAGTACTGGGTAGTAACTAATTACAAGACATTTATATATATAAATGCCTCCTTTGGAGTGTGACTACTCTACATTTCTGTTTTACTTCTCATATCCATAATACTGTGGGACACACTATAACAACGCCTATCCCCGTATTTCACAACACTCAGCCTACTACTGATGATACAGGTGATAACTACAATTGCCCTAACAGGAGAGTGTTTCTATCTGTGGCACCAAAGTAAAAGGGTCAGAGTACAACACCAGACTGGAAAAAAACATGATTATGCTTGGACATAAGGTGGTGTCATATGTACACAAACATACCACACATATATACCCATTGTGACGAACTGGGACTGCTCACTGCACTCCCCAGGGGGACCCTGTTACTGCAAAAGTCCTTCTCACTGGTCGCACACTCCCATGGGTTAATCGTCCCCTGAAACCGTCCCTCTCTGAGCCTTCAGCACACCTGGTCCTCGTTATCCCCCCTTTGTTTTAGTGCTCCCCAGTCACTTACTGCAGGAAGCGCCATCCACGGGGTGCAGTACATCCCATCGCTGCCACCAGTTGTCACAGAGTCCCCGGGCGATGCTCTGGAGCTGCTCCCTACGAAGCCAGGCAGGACTCTGGTGAAGTCTCCTCTCTGTGAGCAGACTGTCTCCGGGCAAGAAGCTCACACGGCTTCCACCTTCCTGGGTCTGACCTCGGAGCAGCCACCATCCTCTGCCCCTCCGTGCGCTTCCTGCAGCGAGTCCGCCCAGGCGGGGTCCTGGGGGAGCCAGAGGGCCCTGCACCCCAATTCCACCGTCAGATGTGACTCTCAGCCAGCCAGTAAAACAGAGGTTTATTAGATGACAGGAACACGGTTGTCACCGAAATATCGGGTCCGCCTAGCTGAGAGCCAATAACAGCCAGACAGGGATAAGGAAGAGGTTGCTTTATTCTGCAGAAGAAAGGAGTACAAAAACTCTAACTCATACAAAAGCCAAAGATCTTTTATACACTCAAACACAGGCCCTGGTCGTGTTAACATTTGATTGGTGGTTAACAGACCCTGTACTTCTGCTATCTGGTCAGTGAAAACCGGTTTGGGGCCAGCTCCAACTACCTCAAGGCCTTGAAAGGGAAGACAGTTGAACAGTTCAGGCTACTGTGTACTTGAGATGTCTGCTTCCCCCTAATGGCCGCTGGCTGCCACAACGGCTGCTAGCTGTTGGGGGGGAGCGGGGGGTCGCTGCTGACTGTCACACAGTCTAAAACAGAGCTTGTAGGTACAGAGAACGGGACCCCTCAACCGGGTCCATTTTGGGGGGCAGTGAGCCAGACACCCCCGTGTGCCCTCACTTCCCATCCCCAGCCAGCTCCCAACTGAAACCCCCTCCAGTCCCTCCTCCTCTGGGCTTTGTCCCTTTCCCAGGCCAGGAGGTCACCTGATTCCTTTGTTCTCCAACACCTTAAGGGCCCCGGCCATCAGTTGCCAGGAGACAGAGCGTCGGCCATTTATGTACACTGGCCCTTTGCTCTGCAACAATCGCACCCCCTTATCCCACCCTCTAGAGACTTAAGGAATGCATAGGGGAAACTGAGGCACCCACACGGTATTCAGAGGAAACATTAAGAGCAGTCCCAGTTCGTCACACCCATACATGCTACAAATATATACGCCATATCCATATTATTCATATCTATTATTTGGGAGTGCCTCTAAGGCTCAATCATAATACTACATTCCTCAGTCATGATCCCGGGCCTAACACTCCCAGGCCACCATAAGGGACTAAAAAATAATTGGCTAATAAAATCTGTCTACCAGCCATCCGAGGGAATGTGCAGACTAAGGACAGATGGGGCATGAGTGTATGGATGGTGAGATGAGGTGACCACATAACAGTGTTTAGCTCACTGGGTTATCTTCAGTCCATGCATTATGCTTTTCCGGGACGGTGGGTAAACATCCTCCCCCTAAAAAGACAAAAAATGGGGGGATGTAGTAAGATGAGGCCCTGAGACATAAACCCTTGGGATCAGAGGTCCAGTACGAGGCCTGAGGCCTGAACTGAAGTAACGGTCAAGATGTTGCTAACCTAAAGCCAAGTTAGGCTGTGAGCCAGAGGCCGGCCCGGCTCGCAGAAGTAGGCAAGAGGAAGGCTGCTAAATTAACGCGTGCCGGGACAGCACCAGAACAGCCTGGTACGAACACATCCCACGGAGATAACAAGGAACAGGCAGACGCAGCCTAAAGATAGGGTCAAAAGGACAATACGATGGAGTAGACAACACAATGGATAGACAGACAATATGATGGATAGACAATACAAGGGATAGACAACACAAGGGATAGACTTCTTTGTTCGAACCAACCGGTACCAGGAGAAAGGCAGCACCCTAATGCGTAGAGGGGCTGTACCTCAAGGCGTTGAATGATGCGTAACCTGATTGTACCGATGTATAAGAACGCATCCCTGAGTGGACGTCTTTGTCCGGCCTAGGGGGAGGTGGCAAATCCAGCCACTGACTGAGCCGGTCCATTGTCAGGGGGCACATATTCGTAGTATGTCCTGTAGAATCCGCGGGGAACTATTCCTGTGTTTCGTTTGACAATAAACCTGGCCGGGCACCTTTGTTCCTTATCAGTGTCTGTGGTCATTGGGCGGTTCACTCGAGATCTGCTGTACCAGAGAACTGTGCAAAGCCGGGGCAGCACACAGAGGGAACACACGCACACCGCTGACTGATATCAACATCGACCAGAGCAGAGCACCACACCGGTGACGCCTGACGACAAGCTGCTCCTTGGATCGTGCAACCAAATGACACTGGAGAATATCTCCGGTCCCAGACACGACCCTGGGAACCTCCGTCTTGCAGTGCCCAGTTTTGCCCGCTGGATGCTGGAAGCTTATATGAGTTTGTCAGTTTAACAAAGAAATTGATATGTCCCAGGCTTGTTCTCCCAAGGGGAGTCTTTGACACCCCTCAAACCAAACGCACTGCTTCAGGTAGAATAAACAGACAGAGTTATTAACTATGAAAGATAGATTTTAAGTAATTATAAGTCAAAGCACCACAAGTTGGATTTGGGCAAATGAAATAAAAGCAAAACGCATTCAAAGCTGATCTTAACACTTCCGATTCCCTTACAAACCTAGATGCGTCTCACCACAGGCTGGCTGGTTGCCCTTCAGCCAGGCTCTCCCCTTTGATCAGCGCTTCAGTCACTTGGTGGCGTTGTCTGTAGATGGAGGTGGAAGAGAGAGAGGGCATGGCAAACGTCTCTCCCTTTTATCATGTCCTTTCCTCCCTCTTGGCTTTGTCCCCCACCCTTCAGAGTCAGGTGAGCATTACCCCATCGCAGTCCCACACTGACCAAAGGAAGAGGCTGTGGTGGGTTCGGTCACAGGGATCCCCTTGGGACTGTCACCTGACGTGTTGAAATTACCTCTGAGCCCGTTTTCCCTGCCAGCCTGGGTCTCCACAACCCTGCCTCATTGAGCCAGACACGCCAGCCTGCTGCAACACAGACCCAGGTCTGGTCCATGCCCACAAAACTGCAAACTTTAACCAAAAACTGCTCAGCAAGTCACCTGTCTCCAGCACCCAGACCCCCAGCTCCCAATGGGATCCAAACCCCCAATAAATCCATTTTACTCTGTAACACGGTGAACGCTCACCACCGCGGTGCCTCCTGCTGGTTACCTCAGGAATTAGCTCATTCCAGCTGCAGAGCGCCTCCTGCTGTCCAATGTCTCTCTACCTGCTTCCTGGTCTCCACCATGGACTTCAGGCCCCGCGTCCCTCCCGGCCCGTGGTGCCCCTTCTCCTGGGTACTGCCCACAGCAGTACTCCCACACTTGGGGTCCTCCCCTAAGCCCACCTCGCCTCAGTGACCCACTGCCAGTCTTCATCTAGCCACGGGGTGGCCAACCTGTGGCTCCGGAGCCGCATGCGGCTCTTCAGAAGTTAATATGCGGCTCCTTGTACAGGCATCGACTCCGGGGCTGGAGCTACAGGTGCCAACTTTCCAATGTGCTGGGGGCTGCTCACTGCTCAACCCCTGGCTCTGCCCCAGGCCCTGCCCCCACTCCCCCCTTCCCGCCCCCTCCCCTCAGCCTGCCGTGCCCTCGGTCCTCCCCCCACCAGAGCCTCCTGCACGCGGCGAAACAGCTGATCGGGAGGGAGGGAGAGGTGCTGATCGCAGGGCTGCCAGTGGGTGGGAGGTGCTGGGAGCAGGGTGGGGGAGGTGATGGGGGCTGCTGACGTATTACTGTGGCTCTTTGGCAATGTACATTGGTAAATTCTGGCTCCTTCTCAGGCTCAGGTCGGCCACCCCTGAACTAGCCCCTTCCCTCAGGGGCAAACTGCAGTCTGAAGTGGCCACTCATCATTGGCAAAGGGGTTGGACCTGCTGCCCCTTCCTCCCCTGGCTGCTTCCCCCCAGCCCTGAAAGCAAGGCCCGCAGCTCCTCCTGCCCTTCCCCAGCACCGCGCCAGGCAAGGTTCCCTTTTCTCCTTCAGACAGCCAGGTCCATCGCTCGCCAAGGCTGGAGAGAGACTGACTGCCTTCTGGCCCTGCAACCCATTTATAGGGCCCAGCCTGGCCCTGATTGGCTGCCTCCCAGCCTTTTCCTGATTGGCTCTCAGCCCCAGCCCTCTCCAAGAGCTGGCTTTTAACCCTTTCTGAGCTGGAGCAGGGTGACTGCCCCGCTACACTCTGTATAAAGTGTATACAGGGTAAGCTCATCAATTGTCCACCCTCTATAACACTGATCGAGAGAGATGCCCAGCTGTTTGCCCCTCCCCCAGGAATTAATCACTTACTCTGGGATAATTAATAAACAAAAGTGATTTTATTAAGTATAAAAAGGAGGATTTAAGCGGTTTCAAGTAACAGACAGAACAAAGTAAGTCACCAAACAAAATAAAACAAAACACGCAAGTCTGAGCCTAATACATTAAGAAACTGATTACAGGTAAATCTCACCCTCAGAGATGGTCCAATCAGCTTCTTTCACAGACAAGACTCCGTCCTAGTCTGAGCCCAATCCTTTCCCGTGGTACCATCCTTGTTCCAGCTCAGGTGGTAACTTGGGGATTTCTCATGACTGCAGCCCCTTTGTTCTGTTCCCCCCTTTTATAGCTTTGGCCCAACCCAAGGCGGGAATCTTTTGTCTCTCTGGGTCCCCAGTCCTCCTTCTCAATAGAAAAGCCCCAGGTTTAAGATGGATTCCAGTACCAGGTGACATGGTCACATGTCCTGTGAGACCCCCCCAGCCTCCATTCTTCCCAGCCTGACTCACAGGAAGGTTTGCGAGTAAACAGAGCCATTTACAACCAATTGTCCTGGTCCATGGGAGCCATCAAGATCCTCAGCCACCATTAATGGCCCACACTTTGCATAGTTACAGTAGGACCTCACAGTAATACTTCATATTTCTAGCTTCAGATACAAGAATGATACATTCATACAAATAGGATGATCACACTCAATAGATCATACGCTTTGTAAGAATACCTTACAAGAGACCTTTTGCATAAAGCATATTCCAGTTACATCATATTCACACTCATTAGCATATTTTCATAAAGCGGATGGAGCACAGCATCACGGTGGGGTGATTCCCTTTAGAGTGTAACAGATAATTTTGTTGCTGCCTTGGCCAGCATCTTTTGTTGCTGTGAGGCTGGGCTGGGTTTGTCCCGTCCACGCCCTGATGAGGTGTGAACTGCCTCTCTGCTCTTGGACAGTTTTTGCCTGAGCTTGCTTCAAGCCATGAGGACACATTTTCAGGCTCATAACTATATACATGAAATTATAACCTATAACATTACTGTAACAATTATAACGTCACTGTAACAACCATGCTCAGAGCAGCATGAGCCTGCCGAAGACACCCAACATTACAAACTTTGCATTGGATACCACCCAATCATTTTACCACCATGAACATGGGGGCCCGGGGTGTTCCCCCGAGGTACAGAGCATCACACTCACCCAGCCACTCCCCTGTGGCTGGTGCCTCCTAGAGGGGACAGGCCCCGTGTCCCATTCCCCGCTCCCCTGAGCCAGCCAGTCCCCGCCCTGGGGCCGGGTGGGAGGCGGCGACCTCTAGAGGGGACAGGCCCCTACCCCATTCCCCGTCCCCCTGAGCCAGGCAGTCCCAGCCCTGGGGGGAGCCAGAGCCCCCTAGAGGGGACAGGCCCCTGCCCCATTCCCTGCGCCCCTAAGAAGGGAGAGGCCCCGTCACGTTGCACCGTCGCTCCTCGTACAACCCCTTCCACACCTCCTCCACCCTGTCCACTGACACCCCGTGCACCAACATGGCCTCCCCATACAGACACAGCTCGTCCTTCATGCCGAAGACCTGGAATCGCTCATCGTGCAGGTACCGCAGCCCGGCGGCCAGCACCAGGAAGCCGAAGTAGACGTCGTCCAGCGGGAAGATGGGGATGTGCTCGGAGGCCGCGGCCAGGGCTGGGACACTGGCCCTGGGCATGATGAACCCGCCCCCGGAGGGGAAGTCGGGGTACGTGTCCTGGGGGAACAGGGTGGAGGAGACGCGATATTTCCCCCCTCTCATCACGACCGAATGGCGCTGGATGTTGCCGTAGATGATGTGGGGGGCGTTGGGAGTCTGGCCCAGGTAGGCCACCAGGGCGGGGGGGTTCACAAACACGTCGTCGTCCCCTGGGTGAGGGAAAAGATGCTGAGGAGAGTGCAGATGGCTCAAAACCCAGGAGTCCTGGCTCCCAGCCCCCCCGCTCTAACCCACCAGCCCCCACTCCCCTCCCAGAGCTGGGGAGAGAACCCAGGAGTCCTGGCTCCCAGCCCCCCCCCGCTCTAACCCACCAGCCCCCACTCCCCTCCCAGAGCCGGGGTGAGAACCCAGGCGTCCGGGCTCACCTTTGAAGATGAAATCCGCCTGCCCGCAGTGCGCCCCCACCCAGTGCAGGAAGCAGCGCTCCTTGAGCGACAGGTTGTGGTGGCTCTCGGCGAAATCCCACAGCACCACGTCCCCAAAGTCCTGGCTCTCCCGGCCCAGCAGGGCCCGGTGCCGGGGGTCGGGGGACACCCCCACGAGGAAGACGGGTTGGACCCGGTAGCCCCCCAGGATTCCGGGCCGGGCCCACGTGCGGCGGGCGGCGGCCCGTCTGGCGCTGGACGCTGGGTGGGATTTCACGGCCAGGAGCAGCAGGGGCGTCCCTGGGGGCCCGGTGCAAACCCCGTCCCCTGGGATCAGCTCCCGGCACCGGTAGCTCTGCAGCTGGGGGAACTCGGCCCGGAAGGCGGCGTAATCCAAGCGGAAGGTGAAGGTCCCGTCGCTCAGCTCCACCGAGCCACGGCTGGGGCTGGGGCCAGGGCTGGGAGTGCCCTGCGGGGTCTGTCTCAGTTGGATCCTCACAGTGTGAAGCAGCCATAAACCCCTGCCAATCAGCAGGCCCAGGATCAGGATCAGGATCCGGATCAGGATCCTGGCGGTCCAGGTCTTCATCTCCGCTCCCGTCGGGGCTCGACCGAAAGTGAAACCAAAACAAACAGTTGGAAACTAGCTCATGGTGTGTTGTAGATGTAAGCAGAGTCAGGATGAGCTCTACCCTGACATCTGGTGGTGAATTATGGTGAGTGTGGAAAAGAACTCCAGGGGCTGATCTTGTTTGCATAGACACACCCACTCACCTGGCATGGAACAACAGCAACTGAAAGTGGTTACTTTGGCTGGTGTGGGATCCCCAGTTCCTTTGTTATTGGGGCAGGAAGAATAAAGTTTTGTTACCCTGATTCTGTGAATCAAGGCCAGTGGAACTGTTGTATGACAGAAGGACTGAGTGAGTCCTTCACCATTACCTAAGTAGCACTTGCTTGACAAGGGGCATGGGTTACAAAACCCAGTGAATTGAGAGAGGATGGGGACAGGTATTTGTACCTGATGGTATGGGGCCCCTCTGAGGGTTTGAAACACCAATTGCACTGCCTCCTCTCTCCACTGTTGAATGTCAGAGCTAACTTTGATTCCCTTAGGAGTCTAGTTACAGGCTAGTGAGCTGAATTCACTTTGGGCCAATGGTGCACTAGCACTGGGGCTCCCCTACTATACTATGAGCTGAAATCACAAAAGAGCTGATGTTATTAAGAGCTGAGATCACTGAGTGCTGTGTTAACTAGTGGGGGAGCCTGAAGCTATATTGCTCAGCAGCTGGCGGAGCAATTTGTGGGGACGACTGGAGGAGCAGCGAGCGGCACGGAGCCTTGCGGCGCCTGTTGGAGTGGCCCAAGGAACGGCGAGCGGAGCTGTTTGCGGGGACGGCTGGAACGGCTCACAGGTCGGTGAGCGGAGCGGAGTGGAGTGGAGTGGAGCGGAGCGGAGCGGAGCAGCTTGTTGGAGTGGCCCAAGGAACGGCGAGCGGAGCTGTTTGTGGGGACGGCTGGAACGGCTCACAGGTCGGTGAGCGGAGTGGAGCGGAGCAGCTTGTAGAGCGGAGCAGTTCGTGGGATGGCAGGAAAGTGGATTGGCTCGTGGTAAAGGCTGCGGCAGAACCCCCACGGAGAAACAGACAGCTGGCCAGCCTCGGATCACGTAAGGTGCCCCTTAACACCCTGCGTGCCCCCCCCCCTTTTTACTCTGGGGCTGCACTGACCAGGGACAGAGACTTTGGGGGTTGTTGGACTTTTGGGACTTTGGGGGGTTGCTGGACCCAAGAGACTTTGGGGGTGTTGGACTTTGGGGACTCTGGGTGATTTTTGGGTTGCTGGATTCAAGAGCCAAAGGGAATGGACACAGCCCACTTTGCTGGGGTGGGTTTTGCTCATGGTTTGTGTTTGTGGTGTTTTTTTCCCAATTTTATGCTGATGTCGTTTACCTCATGTTATTAAACATTTTCTGCTACACTCAGACTCCGTGCTTGCGAGAGGGGAAGTATTGCCTCTTAGAGGTACCCAGGGGGGTGGTATGTAATTGTCCCAGGTCACTGGGTGGGGGCTCGAGCCGGTTTTGCATTGAGTTATTGAAACGGAACCCCTAGATACAGAACCCGGCCCTTGTTGCTGCCAACTTAGATGGGCAGAAGGGTTACATAGAAACACGGGGGGAGGGCTGAATATGGAACCCAGGAGTCCGGGCTCCCAGCCCCCCCTGCTCTAACCACCAGCCCCCACTCCCTTTCCAGAGCCGGGGAGAGAACCCAGGAGTTCTGGTTCCCAGCCCCCACTGCTCTAACCCACCAGCTCCCACTCCCCTCCCAGAGCCGGGGAGAGAACCCAGGAGCCCTGGCTCCCACCCCCCCCTGCTCTAATACGCTAGACCCCACTCCCCTCTCAGTGTGAGGAGGGAACCCAGGCATCCTGGCTCCCAGCCCCCCCTGCTCTAACCCACTAGACCGCACTCCCCTCCCAGATTCAGGGAGAGAACCCAGGCGTCCTGGCTCCCAGCCCCCCTGCTCTGACCCACCAGCTCCCACTTCCCTCCCAGAGCCAGGGAGAGAACCCAGGAGTCCTGGCTCCCAGCCCCCCTGCTCTAACCACCAGCCCCCACTCCCCTCCCAGAGCCGGGGAGAGAACCCAGGATGTCTGGTTCCCAGCCATCCCTTCTCTAATATGCTAGACCCCACTCCCCTCTCAGTGTGAGGGAACCCAGGAGTCCTGACTCCCAGCCCCCCTGCTCTAACTACTAGACCCCACTCCCTTCCCCCAGCTGAGGCGAGAACCCAGGCGTCCTGTGGTTCCTTCAAAGACGGTAACTCCCCTCAATGTGCCCGACATTTTGTCCTGTTACACGAGGCTCCGGGGTCGGGGCTCCGGCGTCCCCTGGCACACGCACGCGGGAAAAGGTTGAAAAAATGGTTTTCAGTGAACTTCTGGCAACCGACGGAGACGCCGTATCTGGACAGGGTCTGGTCCGGCGTTGATTTTCCACGTGCCCCGACACGCGGCGTTCTCAGCCCCCAAAGTGGGGGTCATGTTGTTGCCTGCCCAGAACCGGGCCCGAGATATGGCAAACAGGGTCCGTGGCCCGGTGTGCTTGGCACCAATGAAGACACCGAGGGGAGAAAGCAAGCCAAGTTTATTTCAGAGCTCTGAAATGGCACTAGGAGACCAGCATGTCTCAAATCCAGTGCAACAAATACAAACAACTTTTACCTTTTATACCCCAAACTGTTTGCATACATCTCTTTGTCTGGCTGTTCCCCCACCCCTCCCTTCCAGACAACTGTTACAATAAGCTCTACATAAGCTTGTGAGAAAACTTTCCCAGTCTCTGCGACCTTGGGTTAGACGCCTGCAAACTAACTACCCCTCCTTTCCCCCACTCCTTATCTGTATTATTTCTGCTAGTGTGAGTGAAACTGCAGCCATCTGCTAGAAACGCTGACATTACATTTCTGCTTCAGCCTGCTTCAGAGCATGTAAGCAGTTAGCATAGCAGTAGGTGAGAGTTCACAAGATGGAGTTTGGGGGTTCAGATAGGCCCAGAGCAAAAGAGTTTCATCGACACTTTTGGCCTTCCGCTCTCCCGAGTTACCTGGTAGCTATGCCTAGTGGACCCCAACAATCCCTCCTTTGAGAACACTCAACAAACCTTTGTCAGAGTTTTCTCATACTCTAAAGACAAAATGCGATTAAGCTCCATGCAATCAGGATTATCAATGAGAGGGTATAAGGGAAATTCTGGGGTATGGGAGGTACAAATCTTACGTATGAGCACTTTACAGCAAATGAGCAAAAGAACAAGAACAAAACATATCACCACACCTGTGAGCAAGATGCGAACAATGCTTCCCCCTACATCCCCTAGTTCCCCTAAACCAGGTATCCAACCCCAAAGGGAATCCAAAATAGTGGGTTCTCTTTCCTGGGCCTTCCACTGGTTAAAGGCCCATTCAGCTGACAAGATGTGCTTGTTAATATCCTGTGAAAATTCTGGGACATAGGTACAACACTCTTCTCCAATAAGGGCACAGACCCCGCCTCGTGAGGCTAACACATAATCTAGGGCCTGACGGTTCTGCAGAGCCAGCGGTCGAAGCTGGTACAGCTCAGAACTGATGCTTTTCTCTATGGCTAGGGTATCATTGGCAAACTGGGTGAGAAATTTACAGAGTCTTCTGTAAAGTTGGGCTAGTCGTCCCACCCCATAGGAAGGGAGGGCTATCATCCCAAACCTGTCTCCTTCACTGATGGGTTCTAAGGTAGCTCTCAAGGACCGATAGTACCTGGGACGACCTGAGGGAGCCTTGGGCAGAATGCGGAGGGGAGGAGCAAGATAGCCTTTGTAACAGCTACCATGCCAACCATTAGGAAGCCATCTGTAGGCACTAGTACCACAAACCCAAAAGGCTTCACCATAACTAGCCCTTCCATTGTTACCTTGTGAGTCCTGTAGGGCGGTTTGTGGGGAAAGGGTAAAGAATGCAGCTCCGGTTTGCCAACCGGTGGCATTCAGTAAAGGAACAGTGAGCCTTAAACCAGGACCAATATAAAATCTACACTTACTGATGCCCGCAAACCAGGTATGTTTACTTGTACTGGCTTGCTGATAACATATGAGACCAGTGGGTGGAGAACGTAAACGAATAGGCTGGGGCTTACGAGTGCTACTATAATGGGAAATCCAAGAGCCATTGTGAGGCCATAAGGAGCTTCCACAGTACAGTTAGATCGCAAACCTAAATTGTCAGAGGTGCTGCTGCTGGTAACCATCCACCTTTGACAATAGTCTGACCAATTTTGGGGAACTACTCTCCAGGGCAATCCCGCTGAATGGTGGGGAGTCTGGGCACATATCCAACAGTTGGAGAGATTGAACTCACAGGCAAAGGCAATTTTCAGGGCCTCATATGTGTTGGTAGTCATATCTGCAGGGATGGCTCCCCATCCTGCATGCGATGTGGGTGAAACAGTAGGTAACAGAAGAATTGCCTCTGTGATGAAAAGAAATGCTGTGAGAGACCCTAAACCTGAACCCATATTGTAATTACCACAACCCAAATACCCAGAAGATAATAAGAATTGTTGACACTAAACAAGTCAAAAAATAACAAGACCAAATACATAGGCCAGGTCGGCCTTCTGTGAGAAAATAAAACCAATGCTCAGGGTTCTCGCGGGGAGTGTGCTGTGACTGTTCAGAGAGATCACCAGGCATTCCCAGTGACCCTTACTGTCTTTTGAATAACAGCTTAAGTCCCAAATCGTCGTTAGCAGTCTTCTCAGCAGGCTGGACAGTCCACTGTTTAGGAGCGGGCACTGCCTTCAGTCGAGAGTGATGAATCCAGTTCTTGTGTCCTTCGACCTTTGCCGCTGTGTGGGTGACAAGCAGGATGATGTAGGGTCCCTTCCACTTCTCTTGGAGAGGCTCGTCCTTCCAGGTCCGCACGAGAATGGAGTCACCAGGCTGCAGGGAGTGGACCGGGGTATCCAGCAGAAGAGGCTGTGAATCTTTGGTGTACCTGTGAAGAGAAGAAAGAGCAGCAGACAGAGAGCACATATACTGAGACAAGAAACCACACCCCACTTCCCATTCCCCTGCCAGAACTGGGGTACCATTCATAGGCCATGCTCTTCCAAACATAATCTCAAAGGGACTAAGCCCTATCCTGCCCTTAGGGAGAGCACGAATGCGAAGTAACACAAGGGGCAAAGCATCAGGCCATTTAAGAGAGGCCTCCTGACAGACCTTTGAGAGGTGTCGCTTGAGTGTCTGATTTGTGCATTCCACTACTCCACTGGCTTGTGGTCGCCAGGGTGTGTGGAGTTTCCAGGGGATTTGCAGAGCACTTGATATCTTTTGAACAATTTGAGATGTGAAGTGTGTTCCATTATCAGATTCCATCCACTGGGGAAGGCCGAAGCGAGGAATGATTTCCTTGACAAACTTAAGCGCCACTGTCTTGGCAGTGTTGTTGCGACATGGGAAGGCCTCAGGCCATCCACTGAATCGATCCACCAAGACGAGGAGGTACCTGTACCCTTGGGTCCTGGGAAACTCAGTAAAGTCTATTTGCCACACCAATCCTGGGCCTGGGGTAGGTTCCAGGGTGGCTGGTGGCACTGCTACTCCTGGTCGAGGGTTATTCTTTTGGCAGATTAAACATTCAGCCTGTACCTGTGATGCTAGGGGTTTAAGTCCAGAGGTTAGAAAATATTTATTCATGAGCTGGGTAAGAGCCTCTCTGCCTGCGTGTGTGGTTTGATGCAGTTCCTGCAACACCAGTCGAATCAGGCCCTTGGGCAGGAGGATTTTTCCCTCTGTGGAATAAAGCCATCCCTCCTTTTCCTGGAGACCGAGACTGTCAGCCAGGTTTCTGTCCTCTTGGGAGTACTGAGGGGCTGCAAGCTCACCCACTGATGGGATGAGGGCATGCATTTGGGCATTCTCCTCAGTTGGTGATTTCAGGGTAGCAGCTCGCTTAGCTTCCCTGTCTGCTCTGGCATTGCCCTTGGTTACATCTTGATCTTCCTCCTGATGAGCTTTGCAATGCACCACTGCTACTGCTGAGGGGAGTTGTACTGCTTCTAAAAGCCGGAGAATTTGAGACCCATGCTTGACCGGAGAGCCTTGGGCTGTTAGCATTCCCCTTTGCTTCCACAAACCAGCGTGAGCATGCAATACCCCAAAAGCATACTTTGAGTCAGTAAAGGTATTAACCCGTTTGTCTTTTGCCAGCTTGAGTGCACGAGTCAGGGCCACTAGTTCAGCAAGCTGGGCAGATGTTCCTGCCGGTAAACTCTCAGCTTCCACGGTATCATGAAGAGACACAATAGCATAACCAGCCCTCCTTTGCCCATCCACAACAGTACTACTTCCATCTGTATACCATTCCAAGTCAGCATTTGGGAGTGGCTGATCTTTTAGATCTGGGCGGCTAGAATACTGAACATCTATGATTTCTAGACAGTCATGTTCCTGCTTTTCTGTCTCTGGTAGCAGGGTAGCTGGATTAAGGGAGGGACAGGTCTGCAGGGTGACTTCAGGATTCTCTAACAGCTTCGCCTGGTACCGAGCAACCCGAGCCTGTGTGAGCCAAAGACCACCCTTAGTGTCCAGCAAGGCTCGGACCATATGGGGAACATACACTTGCACAGTTCCTCCCAGTATCAGTTTTTCAGCTTCCCCAAGCACTAGAGCAGTAGCTGCGACCGCCCTCAAACAGGCTGGCCATCCCTTTGAAACTTGATTTAGTTGCTTAGAGAAGTATGCCACAGGACGCTTCCAGGCACCTAATAGCTGGGTAAGCATTCCCAAAGCTACCCCTTTTCGTTCATGCACATACAGTTGGAACGGCTTAGATAGATCGGGCAAGCCGAGGGCTGGAGCTTCCATTAGCTTCCTTTTCAAGATTTTAAATGCCCTGTCCGCTTCTGGGGACCAGTGAAAGGGGTCTTGATCCGCTCCCTTAACACATTCATACAGAGGTTTAGCCCACAGTCCAAACTCTGGAATCCATATTCTGCAAAAACCTGCCATGCCCAGGAATGCTCTAAGCCGTTTACGGTTGCTGGGGATGGGAACTTGGCAGATAGCTCTCAAACGAAAGGAAGGAGGCTGTCTCTCTCCCTGCCTGATGTGAAATCCCAGATATTGAACCTCTGAAAGAGCAATTTGAGCTTTGCTTTGAGATACCGTGTATCCTCGCAGTCCAATAAAGTTTAGGAGACTCACAGTAGCTCTGAGACAAGGGATGAGACCCACAGCAGCAATTAACAAGTCATCTACATATTGCAGCAGGAGGGCTCTGTCTGAATTATCCCACTCCTCCAAGTCTCTGGCCAAAGCCTGGCCGAACAGAGTGGGGGAATTTTTAAATCCTTGAGCCAATACTGTCCAGCAAAGCTGCTTTTTAACCCTTCGTTTGTCTTCCCATTCGAAGGAGAATATCTCCTGAGACTGGGTGTCAACTGGAATCGTGAAGAAAGCATCTTTTAAATCTAGGACTGAGAAATGGGTATATTGCCCCCCTATAGAGGCCAGCAGTGTATACGGGTTTGGAACCAGGGGGTGCAGAGTCTTAACCCGTTCATTAACTGCCCTGAGGTCCTGGACCAGCCGATATGTGCCATTGGGCTTTTGTATGGGCAGAATGGGGGTGTTCCAAGCTGACTGGCATTCTCGTAGTACACCGCACTCTAGGAACCGATCTATAGTCTCTTGTAGTCCCTCTCTGGCTTCCCTTTTAATCGGATATTGTTTGATCCGCACTGGGCTTTTTCCTGGGAGGAGCTGAATATGCACAGGGGTTTGTCGGTTTGCTTTCCCTGGGACCCCTGATGCCCAGACTAGAGGAAAAACCTGCTTTTCCCACTCACTCCACTCTGGGGCTTGCATAGCTGAGGGTTCAACTGCAAGGGTCATTATCCAAGCATTCTCAGTGGGTAAGGTAAGGGTTATATCATCTTGGGTGAAATGCAGGGTGGCACCTAAGCAACAAAGCAGGTCCCGTCCTAGTAGTGGTGTTGGACAATCAGGGAGGTAAACCAGCTTGTGTGATACAGTTCTGTTTCCCAAGGCACATTCCGCTGGGGCATATACTGGGCACTTGGTTCCTTTCCCTGTGGCACCCACCACTGTGAGGGAGCCTGCCACTGGCAACTGTAGGGGTTTGTTTACAGCGGTCCTTGCTGCTCCAGAGTCTATTAAAAAGTCTATATCCGCATCTCCCACCCGCACATTTACTTGGGGTTCCGGGGGTAGGGTGGTCCGTCTCCCCTGACACCCCTAATCTCGATCCTCCGCTGCCATCATAGGGGTACCTTCCCTTTCAGGGCATTCATTTTTCCAGTGTCCCTCCTTACGGCATATGGCACACTGGTTGCGACCCAGGCGCCTTTCCTGGGGACCAGGGCGTCCACATCCACGGCCTCTCATTCCCCGGCCCCTTCCACCTTTCTGTGGCCTTACTTTGCCGCCGGCCTGCACCGCCGCTACCATCATTTTCACTTGCCTTTTTTCCTTCTCTCCCTCTCTAAGGCTATAAGCCCTGTTTGCAGTCTCCAAAATCTGAGCCATAGACATTCCCATTAAATCCTCCTTCTTCTGCAATTTCCTTTTAATATCAGGGGCCGCACGGCTGGTGAAGATACCCTTTATAATTGCCTCAGTTGCCTGATCATCTGGGTTTGCACTAGTAGTTTGCCTGATGGTATCCCGAATACGCTGCAGGAAAGCCCCTGGACTTTCTTTTGAGTCCTGGATTAGTTCATAAGGCTTAGCCCAATTGTTATGCCTGACAGCTGAGTGTCGGAGACCATGCATAAGCAGTTCCTTATAGGAGTTAAGCAGCCTCAGATCCCCCTCCTCATTCGGATTCCACCGGGGGTCCCCTAGGGGGACAGCGACATCCGGCAATGGCTAGCCATCACTATCCCCATCATGCCTTTTCTGTGCCTCCTCCCTGGCTTTGGCTATGACCTGAATCCGCTCCACTTCAGACAACAGGGTTCTCATCAGTATATTACAGTCATCCCAGTCAGGCTTATGGCTAGCTAGACACCCTTCAAAGATAGAAATGGACTTGCTTGGATTCGTTGAGAATTCTCCTGCCTCGGCCTTAAAAGCAGCCAAATGGACTGGATTAAAAGGTACATGCGAATATACAGACACTATCTGGGCTGGCCGTTCCTGTGTTCCTGGCCGAGCTACCACACTCTCAGTAATCAACGGATACAATCCCACGGGGGGGGCACTCTCTAAAGCCTGTGGGGGTGGAGGAGCCGAAGGGGACACCGATTCTGGCATTACAACAGTGGGAGGGTTCTGGGGTTTAGCAGCCAATACTACCGAGCCTGTCGGAGTCAAATGGCACTTGAGCAAAATATCAGTCCTATTTCTTAACACCATAAACGTATACGCATAGAGATGTTCATTCCATTTACCTGTTCTCTGACAAAACAAAAGCAACTGAAGGATCGTGTTATAATTAAGTGATCCTTCCGGTGGCCACCTCTCTTGGCACTCCAGCTGGTACTGAGGCCAATCAACTGTACAGAACCTTTTCAATTTACTTTTAATCAACTGGTCAGATCCAAACACTTCCCAGTTCCCCAGAATGCATTCTAAGGGTGTACACTGTCCCCTGCCGGCTGTACTCTGTCCTGCCCCATATTCTAGGGAGACTCTGGGCGTCCCCAGGTCAAGACAGATAAAGTCCCCACTGGACTGTTCCTACCTTATCCAAGGGTCCGGTTCTGCACCGTCGCCCTCTCCACGGGACCAGTTCCCCACCGTCGCCCGCAGCTGCTTCTCCACTGTCTGTGTGCGTTGCACCGTTGTGCCCTCCGGGGTCGATCAAATCACGTCTCTGCTGAGGCCCCCGATGAAGTCACCGGTGAGCTCTGGGCGTTGGTCGTCGCCATAATCCGTCGGCTGCCAGGAGGGATCTGGGCAAGGCTAAATTTCAGCCTCGAGCCCCACGTTGGGCGCCAAAACTGTTGCCTGCCCAGAACTGGGCCCCGAGATGGCAAACAGGGTCCGTGGCCCGGTGTGCTTGGCACCAATGAAGACACCGAGGGGAGAAAGCAAGCCAAGTTTATTTCAGAGCTCTGAAATGGCACTAGGAGACCAGCATGTCTCAAATCCAGTGCAACAAACAACTTTTACCTTTTATACCCCAAACTGGTTGCATACATCTCTTTGTCTGGCTGTTCCCCCTCACCCCTCCCTTCCAGACAACTGTTACAATAAACTCTACATACGCTTGTGAGAAAACTTTCCCAGTCTCTGTGACCTTGAGTTAGACGCCTGTAAACTAACTACCCCTCCTTTCCCCCGCTCCTTATCTCTATTATTTCTGCTAGTGTGAGTGAAACTGCAGCCATCTGCTAGAAACGCTGACCAATACATTTCTGCTTCAGAGCATGTGAGCAGTTAGCATAGCAGTAGGTGAGAGTTCACAAGATGGGGTTTGGGGGTTCAGATAGGCCCAGAGCAAAAGAGTTTCATCGACACTTTGGCCTTCCGCTCTCCCGAGTTACCTGGTAGCTATGCCTAGTGGACCCCAACAATGTCACTGCTTCCCACCCGGCCGTGTGCGGAAGAAATCAGTGGGAACACAACCCCTCTGGCTGGAGAGAGATTGATCCAGGCAAGCGTGCTCTTGTCTGAACCCACAATGGATGAGATTCAAGCAATGGGGCCAGAACGTCCCAAATCGTTACCTCGAGTCTGAGACGGTATCGAGTAATAAGCGGCCGATCCGCGACGCCTGGTCTGTTCCCCGCCAGGGCGTCTGGGGTCGGGAAAAAGTCTCAGCTTCAGAGAGCTGCTCCAAACTTCACTCTTATCTCACCTTTGTACAACCGACTTTTACAAACCACACAGTCTGCAGGACTCCTGGGGGGCAGGCTGTGGGAGGGAGTTGGGGTGCAGGGTCTGGGCTGGGGAAGGAGGAGAGGGTGAGGGGGACGGGCTCTGGGAGGGAGTTGGGGTGTGGGGTCTGGGCTGGGGCAGGAGGAGGGGGTGTGGGGGATGGGCTCTGGGAAGGAGTTGGGGTGCGGGGTCTGGGCTTGGGCAGGGGGTTAGGTGTGGGGGTGAGGGCTGTGAGGTGGGGCCAGGGATGAGGGGTTCATAGTGCAGGAGCGGGCTCAGGGCTAGGGCAGAGATTTGGGGTGTGGGGGGGAGTGAGGGCTCTGGCTGGAGGTGTGGGCTCTGGGGTGGGGCCTTTGTCTCGCTTCCTGGGGCCAAGAGTCACCTGGTCGCATCTGCCTGTGTAAGCTTTATACAGAATAAAATAGATTTATTTGGGGTTTGGATCCCATTGGGAGCTGGGTATCTGGGTGCTGGAGACAGGAGAATTTCTTAAGCTGTTTCCAGTTAAGCCTGCAGCTTGTGGGGCGCGTGGGTCAGAACTGGGGCTGGGTTGTAGCAGGCCGGCGTGTCTGGTTCAGACCAGGCAGGGTACTGAAGACCCCAGGCTGGCAGGGAAAACAGGCTCAGAGGTAGCCCCAGCACATCAGGCGGCAGTTCCCAAGGGGGTTTCTGTGACCCAACCCGTCCCAGGGGTGTTGCCAACACTTTTTGGAGAATGGAGCTAAAATGCAGGGGGGTCTGGATAGAACTGGGGTGTAGCTGCCAAACTGAAATTGGACAAAGACCAATGGACGGTGCTATATTTAGGGAAGAATACCCAAATGCCCCAATTACTCCCAGGGGAATTTTGCGCCCAAAAACGTAACAATTCTGCACACTCTAGTTTCAAATTCTGCATCTTTTATGTGTCAAAAATAACACAATCTAATCACACCCGTTTCAATTATTTGTGGTCATTTATTGCAAAATACCCGTCAGCAGGTGTGTCTATAACAATACAGCCAAGAGAAAAGCTGGAGGAAATGCTTTTTTGACAAATCAGTTCCTTACGGGGCGTATTCATACAGAGCTCGGAGTAAGAATCCATTTAAACTACAATACAGACCCGTGGTCCCCGCCTGGCACAGAAGCAGGGCAAAGGCTAGGGGGAGTCGGGGTCACGGAGGGGCTGGGGGGGGCAGTAATTTGCTGGGAAGGAGCCTGGGTGTGAACTTGGAGGGTTTTTGGGTATGGGTGGGGGACAGTCTGGAACAGGTTTCTTGGGGGGGCGGGGAGGAATTGTTAGGGAGCCTCCCCCATGCAGACCCTGGCTGCCCCGAGCCTCTCCCAATCAGTCAGGCACATCTGCCCCTGTCCCCATGTGTTCCTGCACCCCCATGTGTCCTTCCACCCCCACTCAGACACCCACGCCCCATATGGCCCTGAACCCCCTCCCCCTGTGTCTCTGTGCCCCCACCCAGCCACTCCCATGTGACCGGTGCCTCCTAGAGGAGAAAGGACCTGTGCCCCATTCTCCCCCCCCACACACACCGAGCCAGCCAGTCCCCGCCCTGGGGCCGGATGGGAGCCAGCGCCCCCTAGAGGGGACAGGCCCCTGCCCCATTCCCCGCCCCCCTGAGCCAGCCAGTCCCCACCCTGGGGCCAGATGGGAGCTGCCGCCCCTAAGAAGGGAGAGACCCCATCCCGTTGCACTGTCGCTCCTCGTACAACCCCCTCCACACCTCCTCCACCCTGTCCAGCGACACCCCGTGCACCAACATGGCCTCCCCGTACAGACACAGCTCGTCCTTCATGCCAAAGACCCGGAATCGCTCATCGTGCCGGTACCGCAGCCCGGCGGCCAGCACCAGGAAGCCGAAGTAGACGTCGTCCAGCGGGAAGACGGGGATGTGCTCGGAGGCCGCGGCCAGGGCCGGGATGCTGGCCCTGGGCATGATGAACCCACCCCCGGAGGGGAAGAAGGGGTATTTGTCCTGGGGGAACAGGGCAGAGGAGACGCGATATTTCCCCCCTCTCATCACGACTGCATGGCGCTGGATGTTGCCGTGGATGACGTGGGAGGCGTTGGGCGTCTGGCCCAGGTAGGTCACCAGGGCGGGGGGGTTCACAAACTCGTCATCATCCCCTGGAAGAGGGAAAAGACGCTGGGGAGGGTGCAGCTGGGGGCCAGATGGCCTCGCCAGAGCCCGGGAGAGAACCCAGGAGTCCTGGCTCCCAGCCCCCCCCGCTCTGACCCACCAGCCCCCACTCCCTTTCCAGAGCCGGGGCGAGAACCCAGGCGTCCGGGCTCACCTTTGAAGATGAAATCCGCCTGCCCGCAGTGCGCCCCCACCCAGCGCAGGAAGCAGCGCTCCTTGAGCGACAGGTTTTGGTGGCTCTCGGCGAAATCCCACAGCACCACGTCCCCAAACTCCTGGCTCTCCCACTCCAGCAGGGCCAGGTGCCGGGGGTCGGGGGACACCCCCACAAGGAAGACGGGTTGGACCCGGTAGCCCCCGAGGACCCTGGGCCGGGCCCACGTGCGGCGGGCGGTGGCCCGTCTGGCGCTGGACACTGGGTGGGATTTCACGGCCAGGAGCAGCAGGGGCGGCCCTGGGGGCCCGGTGCAAACCCCGTCCCCTGGGATCAGCTCCCGGCACCGGTAGCTCTGCAGCTGGGGGAACTCGGCCCGGAAGGCGGCGTAATCCAAGCGGAAGGTGAAGGTCCCGTCGCTCAGCTCCACCGAGCCACGGCTGGGGTTGGGGCTGGGGCTGAGGCCGGCCTGCGGGGTCTCTCTCTGCTTCAGCCTCACGGTGTAGGATAGCCAAATAAACCCCCCAATCAGCAGGATCTGGGCACCCAAGCGCTTCATCTCCGCTCCCCCCAGGGCTCGGCTGAAAGTGAAGCATAGGTAGGCGGAAACTCGCCCAGGGTGTGTTGAACAAACACTGGGGCAGGACTGAATGTGTCACTCAGGACACCTGGTGTAACGATGCTGGCTCTGGCGGGACCCAACGGAGAGTGCCAATTCAGGACAAATTGCTCAAACAGGGCAGTCACAGCCCAAGGCTGGGGTTTTTCCACCTCTAAGGCAAACCAAACCAGCCAGACGGAGAGGACTTCGGTCTCACTCCACTGGCTAACCACAAGTCACAAAAACAATTCCCTCAGACACTCCAGTTTCCCAGTATCCCCACCAGTGCCACTCGTTATGGGGACGAATGGTTATGAAAACCAATACCCCAGTAAAAGGAAAAAGGTTCTCCCGATCCCAAAGGACCCAAGCTTGTAGCCGCGATAGAATAAACTGCAGGTTCAAATCAAGTCTCTGGAACATCCCCAGCTGGGCTGGGTCATCAGTCCTTTGTTCAGAGCTTCCGTTTGTAGCAAAGTCCCTC
This sequence comes from Emydoidea blandingii, assembly GCA_036785055.1. Taxonomy (NCBI): domain Eukaryota; kingdom Metazoa; phylum Chordata; order Testudines; family Emydidae; genus Emydoidea; species Emydoidea blandingii. Next base: position 23,509,962 of record JAXIVB010000013.1, read on the forward strand.
CAGAGGTATAAACAGAGGTGAGCTGGAACCGGTTCGCAGGAACTGGTTGTTAAATTTAGAAGCCCTTTTAGAACCGGTTATCCCGCACAGGACATCTGGTTCTAAAAGGGCTTTTAAATTTAACAACTAGTAAAGCTCCGGCAGCTCCCCGCCCTGCCCCCAGCCCCAGCTCACCTCCCCCTCCTCCCCTGAACGCTCCGCCCCCCTTCTCCTCCCCCTCCCCTGCTTCCCGTGAATCAGATGTTTGCGCGGGAAGCCTGGAAACAAGCAGCGGCAGGTAAGCTGGGGCGGGGGAGGGGGCGCGCGAGGAGGGCTCCAGGGAGGCGCGGCGCGGCCCAGTCTGGCTCCGGCCGAGCGGCTCCCTCTGTAAGCGGCCGGGGGTGGGTTGGATAAGGCAGGGACAGGGAGCGGGTGTGTGTGGGGGGGTGGATCGGGCAGAGGTTTGGGGGGGCGGTCAGGGGATGGGGAAGGGAGGGTTGGGTAGGCGTGGGAGTTCCAGGGGTCTGTCGGGGCGGTGGTGGATAGGGTCGGGGCAGTCAGGGGACAGGGAATGGGGCGAGTTGGGTAGGGGGTGGGGTTCTGGGGGGCAGTTAGGGTGGGGGGTCTTGGGAAGGAGTGGTCAGGGGACAAGGAGCGGGGGGGTTGATGGGTTGCGGTTTCTGAGGGGGGCAGTTGGGGGCAGGACATGGGTGGGGGTTGGAGGGGGGGGATGCACTCACTGGGCGGTTCCCTACCGGGTCTTCGGCGGCGGGTCCTTCACCCGCTGGAGCTGTGCCGCCCAAGACCCGGTAGGGAACCGGTTCCTAAGATTTTGGCAGCTCATCACTGGGTATAAAGCAGGATTGAAGACAAGATGGAGACGAGGCATCAGCCTTTTATAGTCTCCTCCAGGTGTAAGAACACCGCTTTGTTCTTGCTGTGGAAAATTACAGCAAAATGGAGTCTGGAGTCACATGGGCAAGTTCCTGCATACTTTGCTGAGTTTCAAGGCATATTTGCCTTCTCTCAATGGGTCCATTGTATAGCTGATGGTCCTTAATGGGCCATCAAGCAGGCTAGGCAGAGCTAACACCAACTTGTCTGGGATGTCTCCCAGAAGCAGAGCCCAAGTGTGAAATACAGACAGTATACAGCCAATACTGATAACTTTAAATACAAAATTGATACACACGTATAGACGGCATAATCATAACCAGCCAACCATAACCTTGTCCTAGACACCTTATTTGACCCCCTTTATACAAGATTTGGTGCCACTACAGGACTTTGGTTGCCACCATGTTCTATATGGTCCCAGTTCAAGTTAATAACGTGACACCCCCAACGCAAAATTGATGCAGGAAGGGATGACACCAACATCACTGACTGCATCCCAAGAGCCCCCCATCCTTGGGTCTGTCTCACTACAGCTGGTATTGGGTTAGAAGCCATATTAGTGTATAACAGAAACGGTTTTATTAAAGTCACGTTCAATAACATGACTGAATCTCTTTACAAACTCAAGGTAAAACTTGGTTAGAACAATAGTGGATTGGATCTGCTCTTGCAGCAGGATTCCTGTATGTTTCATGTGATCTCGCCAAGAGCTAAAGAAAACAGCTACTTTATCCATACAAGCTCTGGGAAATGTTTGGAACCCAGTTAACATCAAATTAATGTAGATATTAACGTTGTTCATAATACAGGAATCTTGGCATTTAGCTGTGAAAGCAATATAGTAGTGTGCCTCAGTTTCCCTTTTCATACAGCACATCAGGTCTGGAATGTCTTTTCCCCTGTGAAAAGTTCCAAGACTGTTTACAGGCATTAACTGTGAAACACCAGGATAACAAGGCCTTTTAACATAACGTGTGTTCTCATGTCTTCCTTTTAACCTGTTCAAGGGATTTTGCAAAAGATTAGGCACATTGTACATTTTTACAGTTTGTGGTAATAGCAACACATTTGTTACAAAAACTACCATTAGCAATAACAACAAATCCATTGCAAGTGTCCATTTACAATCATGTTTGTCATGCCACAGCTTTGGCTCAATACCATTGGGATTTGGGCATTTTAGGGTTCCCCTGTGGCTTCCCTTTGCAAAATGAAGGTCTTTCTTTCCTCCTTGTCCTGGAGGATCAAACCCTGATTTCTCTTGCTTAACAGAATTCATTAGCTGATTGGGTGGGCTCTCCTTGCTACCGGCTACTAGCAAGTCTTTCTTCTGCTAGTCAGTCAGGTCATTTGCATTACCACAGACACTAGCTTTTAGATTCTCAGCTGCTACCCATTTCAAGGCTGGACACTCATTCTTCCCTTCAGCAGAATGGGGGTCTTTCCCCCCCACACACCTTTTTTCTAGAAGGTTGAAAATGGAAACTTCCTGCTCACAGGAATTCCTTTGCTGCTTAGGTGTGTTACCAACTGCCGACCCTGACGCACAGAATTAGCATGGAGACCTTCCTGTCCCAACACCATTGTCTTCCCAACAAGTTGGCCACACACAGCCACTTGGTCATAGGGCTGTTTAAATTCCTCAACAGCTTTTACTCCATCTGAGACCTTCTCAGAGTTATTCTTTCAAAAGGAAAGTCAGTGGATCCATTCACCACAGAAAATTTCTGGCTGTTACAGACTGAAACTTTCTTGATCAAATCACTTTCACACCCAGGGGGAGGGAGGGATCGCTCAGTGGTTTGAGCGTTGGCCTGCTAAACCCAGGGTTGAGAGTCCAATCCTTGAGGGAGCCATTTAGGGATCTGGGGCAAAATCAGTACTTGGTCCTGCTAGTGAAGGCAGGGGCCTGGACTTGATGAGCTTTCAAGGTCCCTTCCAGTTCTAGGAGATAGGATATCTCCATTTAATTTAAAAAAAAAAAAGACTACCCCAAGGGTTCCTTTCCCCAGAAGCTTTTCTAAGCAACAGTTCACCCTTCACAGAAATTCTGCCCTTACCCACTTCACCTAGGGCTTGCTCTAAAGAAACACTTCCCTGAGCAACAACAGACTCTTTCTGGGTCTTACTCACATTCATGATTACCTTTGGCCCATCAGGCGGATTCCTACACAATCCCCTTTCAGGCAAACCCATAGACTCACTGGATAAAAGGTTAGACGCGTTCTCCTTCCCTTTGCCACACACAAGTGTCCCTGTACCCCTCCCCCTCCCCATGTGTCTCTCTCCCCCACCCAGCCACCCCCTGTCCCTGTGGCCCTGTACCCCTCCCCCTCCCCATGTGTCTCTGTGCCCCCCACCCAGCCACCCCCTGTCCCTGTGGCCCTGTACCCCTCCCCTTCCCCCCATTTCTGTGCCCCCACCCAGCCACCCTCTGTCCCTGTGTCCCTGTACCCCTCCCCCTCCCCATGTGTCTCTGTGCCCCCCACCCAGCCACCCCCTGTCCCTGTGTCCCTGTACCCCTCCCCCTGTGTCTCTGTGTCCCCCACCCAGCCACCCCCTGTCCCTGTGTCCCTGTACCCCTCCCCCTCCCCATGTGTCTCTGTGCCCCCCACCCAGCCACCCCCTGTCCCTGTGGCCCTGCACCTCCCCTCCCATTCAGCCTCTGCCCCACTAGCAATGGTTTAGGAAGAACAATCATCTCCCACTAGCCCTTATGAGCTGACCCCGCCCCCCCGGAACCCCACACTGTCTGTCTCCCCATAGCCCCCGTCTCCTGACCTGGCCTGCTGCAAAGAAGGCGCTGCAGGCTCGTTCTCTTCCCTAGCTGGTCGGGAGCTGCTGCTCTGTTTTATCGCCACAGTACCCTCTGGTGGGCAAAACGCAGAACCGCAAGAACATTTTGGCAGAAGCGTTTTTCTGCGCAAAAAATTAAAAGTATGCACGACTCATTAATTACGCACGTGCACGGTAGCACAGAATCCCCCAGGAGTAACGACTACAGACAGGGGGCGAACTAGCGGGGCAGCAGCACGGCCGAGAAGGATCTGGGGCTCGTGCCACAACCTCGACATGAGTCAGCAATGCGACGCTGGTGCAAAAAAGAAAAAAAAAAAGCAAGTGGAAAAGGATGGAGAGAACCTGGAAAGGATCCAGAGGCAAGTGACAAAGATGATCCAACAGCTATAGGAGCAAAGGCTGGAGGAACGGGGTATATTTAGTTTGGAAAAGAGAAAATTAAGGGGAAGGGGGATGGGATAGGGGTCTTCAAACACTTGAAAGGCTGCCATAAAAAGATGGAGAACAATTCTTCTCTCTGGCCGCAGAGGGGAGGACAAGAGGCGATAGGACAAGGGACCAGACGCCTCGGGGGGTTGGGGAGACTCCTTCACTGGAGGTTTCCGAGAGGAGGCTGGAACCATCTGTCTGGGATGGTTTAGCAAAAACCAGTCCTGCATGTCGGCAGCAGGTATGTCTAGCTGAGATGTGCGGTCCCGTCTAACCGCACGGGTCAGGGAAGCTGTGAAATCCACTGGGAAGGAAAAGGCCCCAGGGCCAGGGAGGAGAAAGTCTCCCGTCATAGATGGGGTGTCAGGTGGGTCCCACGCTTAGGCCCACCAGCTCAGGACAGCTCAGGGTATCGGGCTGATAAAAACCAAAGGCTATCACGATACATCCCAGACACGCCCGAGAGGGGACAGGCCCGTGCCCCATTCCCTGCGCCCCTAAGACGGGAGGGGCCCTGTCACGTTGCACCGTAGCTCCTCGTACAACCCTCTCCACACCTCCTCCACCCTGCCCAGCGACACCCCGTGCACCACGAAGGCCTCCGCGTACAGACACAGCTCGTCCCGCACGCTGTACACCCGGAATCGGTCGTCGTGCCGGTACCGCAGCCTGGCAGCCAGCACCAGGAAGCCGAAGTAGACGTCGTCCAGCGGGAAGACGGGGATGTGCTCGGAGGCTGCGACCAGGGCCGGGACACTGGCCCTCGGCATGAGGAACCCGCCCCCGGAGGGGAAATCGGGGTACGTGTCCTGGGGGAACAGGGTGGAGGAGACGCGATATTTTGTGCTTCTCATCACGGCCGAATGGTTGCGGATGTAGCCGTGGATGATATGGGGGGCGTTGGGAGTCTGGCCCAGGTAGGCCACCAGTGCGGGGGGGTTCACAAACTCGTCGTCGTCCCCTGGAGGAGGGAAAAGACGCTGGGGAGGGTGCAGCTGGGCGCCGGATGGCCTCGCCAGAGCCAGGGAGAGAACCCAGGAGTCCTGGCTCCCAGCCCCCCCTGCTCTAACCGACCAGCCCCCACTCCCCTCCCAGAGCTGGGGACAGAACCCAGGAGTCCTGGCTCCCAGCCCCCCCTGCTCTAACCCAGCAGACCCCACTCCCCTCCCAGAGCCGGGGAGAGAACCCAGGAGTCCTGGCTCCCAGCCCCCCCTACTCTAACCCACCAGCCCTCACTCTCCTCCCAGAGCCCAGGAGAGAACCCAGGCGTCCGTGCTCACCTTTGAAGATGAAATCCGCCTGCCCGCAGTGCGCCCCCACCCAGCGCAGGAAGCAGCGCTCCTTGAGCGACAGGTTGTGGTGGCTCTCGGCGAAATCCCACAGCACCATGTCCCCAAACTCCTCACTCTCCCGGCCCAGCAGGGCCATGTCCCGGGGGTCGGGGGACACTCCCACGAGGAAGACGGGTCGGACCCGGTAGCCCCCCAGGATTCCGTGCCGGGCCCATGTGCGGCGGGCGGTGGCCCGTCTGGCGCTGGACGCTGGGTGGGATTTCACGGCCAGGAGCAGCAGGGGCGGCCCTGGGGGCCCGGTGCAAACCCCGTCCCCTGGGATCAGCTCCCGGCACCGATAGCTCTGCAGCTGGGGGAACTCGGCCCGGAAGGCGGCGTAATCCAAGCGGAAGGTGAAGGTCCCATCGGGCAGCTCCACCGAGCCGGGCCTGGAGTCAGGGGTGCCCTGCGGGGGCTGCCTCAGTTTGATCCACACAGTGTACGATAGCCAAAAGACCCCCGCAATCAGCAGGATCCGGGCACCCGAGCACTTCATCTCCACTCCCCTCCGGGGCTTGGCTGAAAGCAAAACATAGGCAGGTGGAAACTAGTCCGGGGTGTGTTGAACAAACACTGGGGCAGGACTGAATGTGTAACTCAGGAGACCTGGCACCCAGTCTCCCTGCCCATGCTCTAACCCACCAGACTGCACTCCCCGCCCAGAGCTGGAAAGAGAACCCAGGAGTCCTGTCTCCCAGCCCCCGGTGCTCTAACCCACCACCCCCACTCCCCTCCCAGAGCCAGGGAGAGAACCCAGGAGTCCTAGCTCCCAGCCCCCCTGCTCTAACCCATCAGCCCCCACTCCCTTCGCAGAGCCAGGGAGAGAACCCAGGAGTCCTGGCTCCCAGCCCCCAGCAGTAACTACTAGACCCCACTCCCCTCCGCCAGCCGGGGAGAGAACCCAGGTGTCCTGCAGTTCCTTCAAAGACGGTAACTCCCACCAATGTGTCTGATATTCCGCTGTGTTACACGAGGCTCCGGGGTCGGGGCTCCCGCGTCCCCTGGCAAACACACACGGGAAAAGGTTGAAAAAACGGTTTTCAGTGAACTTCTGGCAAGCAATGGAGACGCCGTATCTGGACAGGGTCTGGTCCGGCGTTGATTTTCCCCGCGCCCCGACATGCGGCATTCTCAGAACCCAAAGCCGGGGTCACGTCATTGCTTCCCTCCCAGCCGTGTGCGGAAGAAATCAGTGGGAACACAACACTTCTGTCTGGGGAGAGATTGATCCAAGCGAGCGTGCTCTTGTCTGAACCAACAAAGGATGAGATTTCAGCAACGGGGCCAGAACGTCCAATATTGTTACCTCAAGTCTGAGATGGTATCGTGTAATTAGCTGCCGATCCGCGACGCCTGGTCTGTTTCCCGCTGGGGCGTCTGGGGTCGGGAAAAGTCTCAGCTTCAGAGAGCTGCTCCAAACTTCACTCTTAACTCACCTTTTTACAACCGACTTTTACAAACCGCGCAGCCTCCGGGGTCAGCACCGGTCCTAAGGGCAATCAACCCCTTCTGAGCAAACCTTCCTAATGACCTAAGCAAGCAACTATGACCCACATGACTTATGAGGAGAGGCTGAGGGAACTGGGATTATTTAGTCTGCAGAAGAGAAGAATGAGGGGGGATTTGATAGCAGCCTTCAGCTACCTGAAAGGGGGTTCCAAAGAGGATGGAGCTCGGCCGTTCTCGGTGGTGGCAGATGACAGAACAAGGAGCAATGGTCTCAAGTTGCAGTGGGGGAGGTCTAGGTTGGATATTAGGAAACACTATTTCAGTAGGAGGGTGGTGAAGGACTGGAATGGGTTCCCTAGGGAGGTGGTGGAATCTCCTTCCTTAGAGGTTTTTAAGGTCAGGCTTGACAAAGCCCTGGCTGGGATGATTTAGTTGGGGATTGGTCCTGCTTTGAGCAGGGGGTTGGACTAGATACCTCCTGAGGTCCCTTCCAACCCTGATATTCTATGATTCTATGAGTGGGGTGACGCCCTCGAGAGTCTAACAGATTCTTTTGTTGTTGCCTAGGCCAACGTCTTTTGTTGCTGTGAGGCTGGGCTGGGTTTGTCCCATCCACGCCCTGACGAGGTGTGAACTGTGTGACGTTGTGCAGTCTATATGGTTTTATAAAAATTTAATAATAAGTGAATGTAATGTAACTGGGATATGCTTCCTGCAAAAGATCTCTTGTAAAGTATCATTACAAAGCTTATAATCTACTGAGTGTGATCATCCTATTTGTATAAATGTACCACTCTTGTATCTGAAACTAGGAATATGAAATAGAACTCTGAGGGCCTATTGTAATTATGCAAAGTGTGGGCCATTTATGGTGGTTTGGAAACTTGATGACTCCCATTAACGAGGACCATTGTCTGCAGATGGCTGTGTTTTACCTGTTAGTCTTCCTGTATATGTGTGTGCTGGCAAGTGAGTAATGAAGTCTTGCAGTGACATGTGATCATGTCACCTGAACTGGAATCCATCTTTAACCTGGTGCTTTTCCAGTGAGGGGGGGTGGAAACCCAGAGGGACAAAGGGTTCCCGCCTTATGCAAAAGAGATATAAAGGGGTGGAACAGAACAAAGGGGGAGGAGCCATCATGAAGAATCCCCTAGCTATCACCTGAGCTGGAACAAGAGCTGAACCAGGGGAAAGAATTGTGCCCAGGCCTGGAAGGTGTCCAGTCTGAGAAAAACTTACTGAAGCATCTCTGAGGGTGAGATTATCTGTATTCAGTTTGATTAGACATAGATTTGCGCGTTTTATTTTATTTTGCTTGGTGACTCACTTTGTTCTGTCTGTTACTACTTGGAACCACTTAAATCCTACTGTCTGTATTTAATAAAATCACTTTTTATTTAGTAATTTACTCAGAGTATGTATTAATACCTGGGGGAGCAAACAGCCATGCATATCTCTCTATCAGTGTTATAGAGGGCGAACAATTTATGAGTTTGCCCTGCATAAGCTTTATACAGATACAGGGTAAAACAGATTTATTTGGGTTTACACCCCATTGGGAGTTGGGCATCTGAGTGCTAGAGACAAGCACACTTCTGTGAGCTGTTTTCAGGTGAACCTGCAGCTTTGGGGCAAGTAATTCAGACCCCGGGTCTGTGTTGGAGCAGACGGGAGTGTCTGGCTCAGCAAACAGGGTGCTGGAGTCCTGAGCTGGCAGGGAAAGCAGGAATAGAGGTAGACTTGGCACATCAGGTGGCAGCCCTCAGGGGGGTTTCTGTGACCCAACCCGTCACAAACTGCCCCTCTGTTCTTGGAGAGTTTTTGTCTGGGTTTGCTTTAGAATCATAGAATCATAGAATATCAGGGTTGGAAGGGACCTCAGGAGGTATCTAGTCCAACCCCCTGCTCAAAGCAGGACCAATTCCCAACTAAATCATCCCAGCCAGGGAAGCACAAGCAGGAGAGCGCAAGAGGGGAGGACTCCTGTCTCATACTGAGAAAGAGGGACGATCGATGAGTTATCTTATGTGCCTATACACAAATGCAAGAAGCCTGGGAAGCAAGCAGGGAGAACTGGAAGTCCTGACACAGTCAGGGAACTATGATGCGATTGGAATAACAGAGACTTGGTGGGAGAACTCACAGGACTGGAGTACTGTCATGGATGGATATAAACTGTTCAGGAAGGACAGGCAGGGCAGAAAAGGTGGGGGAGTTGCATTGTATGTGAGGGTATGTCTACACTACGAGAGTAGTTCGATTTTAGTTAAATCGAATATGTGCAATCGATATTAGAAAGTCGAACGTGTGTGTCCACACTAAGGACAGTAATTCGACTTTGTCAGTCCACACTACCAGGGAATGCGTCGACATTGGAAGCAGTGCACTGTGGGCAGCTATCCCACAGTTCCCGCAGTCCCCGCTGCCCATTGGAATTCTGGGTCGAGCCGCCAATGCCTTCTGGGTAAAAAAATATGTCGAGGGTGCTTTTGGGTAACTGTCGTCATCCGTCAGTCACTACCGCCCTCCCTCCCTCCCTGAAAGCGCCGGCGGGAAATCAGTTCGCGCACTTTTCTGGTCAGTGACAGCGCGGACGCCACAGCACTGCGATCATGGATCCCGCTGCGACCCGTTGTGGCCGTTCTCAACGCCTCGCAGCTTATCATACACCTTTCCCTGAGGCAGATAGAGAGAAATCAGGCGAGGAGGCTACGGCAGCGGAGTGAGGACCTGAACTCCGAGAGTAGCACACGCCTGTCAGAAACCACGACACCCAGCGCCGAGGACATCACGTTTGCAATGGGGCACGTGGATTTTGTTGAACGGCGATTCTGGGCCCGGGAAACAAGCACGGACTGGTGGGACCGCATAGTGCTTCAGGTCTGGGATGAATCCCAGTGGCTGCGAAACTTTCGCATGCGGAAGGGGACTTTCCTGGAACTTTGTGAGTTGCTGTCCCCTGCCCTGAAGCGCAAGGACACCCGCATGCGAGCAGCCCTGACTGTCCAGAAGCGAGTGGCCATAGCCCTCTGGAAGCTTGCAACGCCGGACAGCTACCGGTCAGTCGCGAACCACTTTGGCGTGGGCAAATCTACCGTGGGGGTTGTTGTCCTGCAAGTAGCCAAGGCAATCGTCAAGGTACTGCTGTCAAAGGTAGTGACCCTGGGAAACGCGCAGGCCATCATAGATGGCTTCGCTGCGATGGGATTCCCAAACTGCGGTGGGGCTATAGATGGGACTCACATCCCTATCCTGGGACCGGGCCACCAGGCCAGCCAGTACATCAACAGAAAGGGCTACTTTTCAATGGTGCTGCAAGCACTGGTGGACCATCGGGGACGTTTTACAAACATCAACGTCGGATGGCCGGGCAATGTTCATGACGCTCGCGTGTTCAGGAACTCTGGGCTGTTTAGACGGCTGCAGGAAGGTATTTACTTCCCAGACCACAAAATAACTCTTGGGGATGTGGAGAAGGCTGAACTTGCCCCCGTTTCTTTACCCAGTTACCCCCTTCACCCCCTTCCCAAAAAATAAAATGTGTTCTGTTTTGCTAATGAACACCGTTGTCTTCATTACTGTTTTCACGGGAATGTTTTAAACATGGGTTAAGTGTTGTGATGCTAATGATGCTTCTAAACTGCCCTCCCCCGCGACAAAGTCACAGAGCAACCCCCCCCCCCCCACAGAACATGAAAGCCACCTCCCAGACAGACCAGGGTAACTAGTCACTGCACTGTGTATGTGCCCTGCTGCTGGGCATGCCCCCTGCTAAAGGTGACTGTCCTGTCTAATTACCAAGCCCCTTCCCCCCCCTTCAGACAGACTCTCCTCCAAAAGAAGAGGATGGAAACAGTAATGAACAGAAACGTATTTTTTATTAACAACCACACATGGAACGGGGGGGTGGGGTGGTGGTGAAACTTGGACGGGGTCTTGTGTGAGGCGGGTAGGAAAGGACTTTTCAGATTTTGGGGAATGAGAGCCTTCTAGTGCTATAGCTGTCCGCTGGGGTGGAGTGAAAGTTTTCACGGCCCCTGCCGCCCCTCCGTGTTTGGACTTTGGGTGAGGGGGGTATGGGACTTGGTGGCGGGGCAGGGCGGTTAGAGAGAGACTGCAGCGGGGCTCTCTCCTCCTGCCTCCGGTCCTGCAGAACATCCACAAGGCGGCGGAGCGTGTCCGTTTGCTCCCTCATTAGTCCAAGCAGCGTTTGAGTCGCCTCCTGGTCCTCCTGTCGCCACCTCTCCTCCCGTTCCATGTTTGCCCGCTGCATTTGGGACAAGTTCTCCCTCCACTGTGTCTGCTGGTCTGCCTGGGCTCGGGAACATCCCATTAGTTCAGCAAACATGTCTTCCCGTGTCCTCTTCTTCCTCCTCCTAATGTGCGCTAGCCTCTGGGCAGATGTGGCTGTGGGAATTGGAAAAAGGGAGTGAATTCCTGAGACAGATCAATGTATCTGTGAACAGAGAACATAGTCTTTCTCTGTGAACAAGAGCATGCAGAGCACCTATCACACGCGCACTGAGGACAAGGTCGAATTTTCGGCCCTCGACTACAGTGCCTGCGGTCTTGCTGTGGCGAGCTGAGGAGCGGGGCAGGACACCGGACTTTGTCTAGCTGGAAAACATGGTAAGCCATAGACTTGTGGCTGCTTAAAACTTTAAGAGTGGCACTGGCCTCCTTTCACATAGAAAGCAATGCGAGTCTCTGCTGGCAGCAATCCTGCAAGCATGAACTCTGCCCCTGTCCCAGCCACTCGCGGCTGTAAACCGCGTGGCTGTAAACCGGCGGTTGCAGTTCTGTAAAGGAACGGGCAAGCAGTCCCAATACTAACTTTCCCCTACCTAATTCAAAGCAGGGCGTCATGCCAGACATCACCCTCCTGAGGGTCTCGGAGAGCCAGAAGGAGAGGATGTTTCGGGACAGCCTGCAGAAACCGGGGCCATTTGCTGCTATGCTGTGCAAGGCCATGATCCCCGAATACCTGCTGGCGTTGTGGCAGGGAAACATGTCTTACCACGGGGGGCCTAATAAGCTCTCCCTGCCCAGGAACCTGCTCATGAGGCTGGAAAAACACCTGCAGGAGGCCTATGAGGAGTTCTCCGTGGGGGATCTCGCCTCTATCCCCGGACACATCGACCAGTTGTTTGGTTCGGTGCCCTTGGAGGGACAAAATAGTGGAGCGTCTTGGGCAGTGTAATCATGAAGCGGACATTGTTGAATTTTCTTAAAATGGTTCGGACTATACATTGAAGCGGCCAAAGACACAATAATCATGATACTCTTTGCTCAGATTCCCGTTTTGTTGCACTTTCCAGTTTACATGTTTAGAAGCACTTTACCCATTGTTAATATTTTAAATCTTCCTGTTCTGTTATTAATAAAAGTTTACATACTTGAAAGCACTTTAGCTATTGTTAATATTTAAAATGTGCAAGTTCTGTTATAAATAAATGTTAAGATACTTAAAACACTTACTGCTTGATCCTTCCCCTGAATCTGTGTCTGGGGTAACGGCGGGGGACGGTTGGTAGGGGATCTCTGTGAGGGTGATGAAGAGCTCCTGGCTGTCGGGGAAATCAGCGTTGTAAGCGCTGTCGACTGCCTCGTCCTCCTCATCTCCTTCCTCCTCTTCCCCGTCCGCTGAGGAACCGGCCGCGGACAATATCCCATCCTCAGAGTCCACGGTCAGTGGTGGGGTAGTGGTGGCGGCCGCACCTAGGATGGAATGCAGTGCCTCGTAGAAACGGGATGTGTGGGGCTGGGATCCGGAGCGTCCGTTTGCCTCTTTGGTTTTTTGGTAGCCTTGTCTCAGCTCCTTGATTTTCACGCGGCACTGCGTTGCATCCCGGCTGTAGCCTCTCTCTGCCATGGCTTTAGAGATCTTCTCGTAGATCTTAGCATTCCTTCTTTTGGAGCGCAGCTCGGAAAGCACGGACTCATCGCCCCACACAGCGATGAGATCCAAGACTTCCCGATCAGTCCATGCAGGGGCCCTCTTTCTGTTCTGAGATTGCACGGCCATCTCTGCTGGAGAGCTCTGCATCGTTGCCACTGCTGCTGAGCTCGCCACGGTGTCCAAACAGAAACTGCGATTCAAACTGCCCAGACAGGAAAAGGAATTCAAATTTTCCCGGGGTGTGGCTGGTCAGAGCATCCGAACTCGGACTGCTGTCCAGAGCGTCAACAGAGTGTTGCACTGTGGGATAGCTCCCGGAGCTATTACCGTCGAATTCCATCCACACCTAGCCTAATTCGACATGGCCATGTCGAATTTAGCGCTACTCCTCTCGTTGGGGAGGATTACAGAAATCGATTTAAAGAGAGCTCTATGTCGAACTAAATGGCCTCGTGGTGTGGACGGGTGCAGGGTTAAGTCGATGTAACGGCGCTAAAGTCGATATAAAAGCCTAGTGTAGACCAGGCCTAAGAGAGGAGTATGACTGCTCAGAGCTCCGGTATGAAACTGCAGGAAAACCTGAGAGTCTCTGGATAAAGTTGAGAAGTGTGAGCAACAAGGGTGATGTTGTGGTGGGAGTCTGCTATAGACCACCAGACCAGGGGGATGAGGTGGACGAGGCTTTCTTCTGGCAACTAGCAGAAGTTGCTAGATCGCAGGCCCTGGTTCTCATGGGAGACTTTAATCACCCTGATATCTGCTGGGAGAGCAATACAGCGGTGCACAGACAATCCAGGAAGTTTTTGGAAAGTGTCGGGGACAATTTCCTGGTGCAAGTGCTGGAGGAACCAACTAGGAGCAGAGCTTTTCTTGACCTGCTGCTCACAAACCGGGAAGAATTAGTAGGGGAAGCAAAAGTGGATGGGAACCTGGGAGGCAGTGACCATGAGATGGTCGAGTTCAGGATCCTGACACAAGGAAGAAAGGAGAGCAGCAGAATACGGACCCTGGACTTCAGAAAAGCAGACTTTGACTCCCTCAGGGAACAGATGGGCAGGATCCCCTGGGAGAATAACATGAAGGGCAAAGGGGTCCAGGAGAGCTGGCTGTATTTTAAAGAATCCTTATTGCGGTTGCAGGAACAAACCATCCCGATGTGTAGAAAGAATAGTAAATATGGCAGGCGACCAGCTTGGCTAAACAGTGAAATCCTTGCTGATCTTAAATGCAAAAAAGAAGCTTACAAGAAGTGGAAGATTGGACAAATGACCAGGGAGGAGTATAAAAATATTGCTCAGGCATGCAGGAGTGAAATCAGGAAGGCCAAATCACACTTGGAGTTGCAGCTAGCAAGAGATGTTAAGAGTAACCAGAAGGGTTTCTTCAGGTATGTTAGCAACAAGAAGAAAGTCAAGGAAAGTGTGGGCCCCTTACTGAATGATGGAGGCAACCTAGTGACCGAGGATATGGAAAAAGCTAATGTACTCAATGATTTTTTTGCCTCTGTCTTCACAAACAAGGCCAGCTCCCAGACTGCTGCACTGGGCAGCACAGCATGGGGAGGAGGTGACCAGCCCTCTGTGGAGAAAGAAGTGGTTCGGGACTATTTAGAAAAACTGGACGTGCACAAGTCCATGGGGCTGGATGCGCTGCATCCGAGGGTGCTAAAGGAGTTGGCGGATGAGATTGCAGAGCCATTAGCCATTATCTTTGAAAACTCATGGCGATCGGGGGAGGTCCCGGATGACTGGAAAAAGGCTAATGTAGTGCCCATCTTTAAAAAAGGGAAGGAGGAGGATCCGGGGAACTACAGGCCAGTCAGCCTCACCTCAGTCCCTGGAAAAATCATGGAACAGGTCCTCAAGGAATCAATTCTGAAGCACTTAGAGGAGAGGAAATGATCAGGAACAGTCAGCATGGATTCACCAAGGGCAAGTCATGCCTGACTAACCTAATTGCCTTCTATGAGGAGATAACTGACTCTGTGGATGAGGGGAAAGCAGTGGATGTGTTATTCCTTGACTTTAGCAAAGCTTTTGATACGGTCTCCCGCAGTATTCTTGCCAACAAGTTAAAGAAGTATGGGCTGGATGAATGGACTGTAAGGTGGATAGAAAGCTGGCTAGATCTTCGGGCTCAACGGGTAGTGATCAATGGCTCCATGTCTAGTTGGCAGCCGGTTTCAAGCGGAGTGCCCCAAGGGTCGGTCCTGGGGCCGGTTTTGTTTAATATCTTTATTAATGATCTGGAGGATGGTGTGGACTGCACTCTCAGCAAGTTTGCAGGTGACACTAAACTGTGAGGAGTGGTAGATACACTAGAGGGTAGGGATCGGATACAGAGGGACCTAGACAAATTAGAGGATTGGGCCAAAAAAAACCTGATGAGGTTCAACAAGGACAAGTGCAGAGTCCTGCACTTAGGACGGAAGAATCCCATGCACTGCTACAGACTAGGGACCGAATGGCTAAGCGGCAGTTCTGCAGAAAAGGACCTAGGGGTCACAGTGGACGAGAAGCTGGATATGAGTCAACAGTGTGCTCTTGTTGCCAAGAAGGCTAACGGCATTTTGGGCTGTATAAGTAGGGGCATTGCCAGCAGATCGAGGGACGTGATCGTTCCCCTTTATTCGACATTGGTGAGGCCTCATCTGGGGTACTGTGTCCAGTTTTGGGCCCCACACTACAAGAAGGATGTGGAGAAATTGGAGAGAGTCCAGCGGAGGGCAACAAAAATGATTAGGGGTCTGGAGCACATGACTTATGAGGAGAGGCTGAGGGAACTGGGATTGTTTAGTCTGCAGAAGAGAAGAATGAGGGGAGATTTGATAGCTGCTTTCAACTACCTGAAAGGAGGTTCCAAAGAGGATGGATCTAGACTGTTCTCAGTGGTACCTGATGACAGAACAAGGAGTAATGGTCTCAAGTTGCAGTGGGGGAGGTCTAGGGTGGATATTAGGAAACACTATTTCACTAGGAGGGTGGTGAAGCACTGGAATGGGTTACCTAGGGAGGTGGTGGAATCTCCTTCCTTGGAGGTTTTTAAGGCCCGGCTTGACAAAGCCCTGGCTGGGATGATTTAGTTGGGAATTGGTCCTGCTTTGAGCAGGAGGTTGGACTAGATACCTCCTGAGGTCCCTTCCAACCCTGATATTTGATTCTATGATTTGTCAAGCCTGACCTTAAAAACCTCTAAGGAAGGAGATTCCACCACCTCCCTAGGTAACGCATCCCAGTGCTTCACCACCCTCCTAGTGAAATAGTGTTTCCTAATATCCACGCTAGACCTCCCCCACTGCAACTTGAGACCATTACTCCTTGTTCTGTCATCAGGTACCACTGAGAACAGTCTAGATCCATCCTCTTTGGAACCCCCTTTCAGGTAGTTGAAAGCAGCTATCAAATCCCCCCATATTCTTCTCTTCTGCAGACTAAACAATCCCAGTTCCCTCAGCCTCTCCTCATAAGTCATGTGCTCCAGCCCCCTAATCATTTTTGTTGCCCTCCGCTGGACTCTCTCCAATTTTTCCACATCCTTCTTGTAGTGTGGGGCCCAAAACTGGACACAATACTCCAGATGAGGCCTCACCATTGTCGAATAGAGGGGAACGATCACATCCCTCGATCTGCTGGCAATGCCCCTACTTATACAGCCCAAAATGCCGTTAGCCTTCTTGGCAACAAGGGCACACTGTCAACTCATATCCAGCTTCTCGTCCACTGTAACCCCTAGGTCCTTTTCTGCAGAACTGCTTCCTAGCCATTCGGTCCCTAGTCTGTAGCAGTGCATGGGATTCTTCCGTCCTAAGTGCAGGACTCCGCACTTGTCCTTGTTGAACCTCATCAGGTTTCTTTTGGCCCAATCCTCTAATTTGTCTAGGTCCCTCTGTATCCGATCCCTACCCTCCAGCGTATCTACCACTCCTCCCAGTTTAGTGTCATCTGCAAACTTGCTGAGGGTGCAGTCCACGCCATCCTCCAGATCATTAATGAAGATATTGAACAAAACCGGCCCCAGGACCGACCCCTGGGGCACTCCACTTGAAACTGGCTGCCAACTAGACATGGAGCCATTGATCACTACCCGTTGAGCCCGACGATCTAGCCAGCTTTCTATCCACCTTACAGTCCATTCATCCAGCCCATACTTCTTTAACTTGCCGGCAAGAATACTGTGGGAGACCATATCAAAAGCTTTGCTAAAGTCAAGGAATAACACATCCACTGCTTTCCCCTCATCCACAGAGTCAGTTATCTCCTCATAGAAGGCAATTAGGTTAGTCAGGCACGACTTCCCCTTGGTGAATCCATGCTGACTGTTCCTGATCACTTTCTTCTCCTCTAAGGGCTTCAGAATTGATTCCTTGAGGACCTGCTCCATGATTTTTCCAGGGACTGAGGTGAGGCTGACTGGCCTGTAGTTCCCCGGATCCTCCTTCTTCCCTTTTTTAAAAATGGGCACTACATTAGCCTTTTTCCAGTCATACATTAGCCTTTTTCCAGTCATGAGGACTTTAAGCCATGAGGACTCATGTTCAGCCTCATAACTGTCTACATGAACTTATAACCCACAACATAACGATAACAACGATGTTCAGTGCAGCATGAGCCTGCCGAAGACATGCGACATGACAAACTTTGCATTGGATACCCCCCAATCATTTTATAAGGGTGTCACAACCCAATGCCCCCCCCCTTAGGGAGTCCCCTGGGAAGGTAGAGCAGCATCGTATATTGCTAACACTGTTGCAAGCATCGCAAAGCATTTTGGGGAGGGTTAAAGGTGTGTGAGTGGAGAGGGGAAGTTTCCTTTGTAGGTTACACGAGGGCGAGAAGGGGGGGAAGAAGAAGAAAAGAGCAGGGAACGGGTTAACTCAACACTGCAGCTACCAAACTCAGTGCAAAGATAAAACTCTGGCCCCCGCCCAAGGACACTGCGCCCAACTGAGACTTGGCTGACAGCCAAGAAAGACGGGCTTGAATGTGCCCAAGAGGCTGTGAGAAAGAGAAATCCAGCTGCCAGCAGGAAGGAAAACAAAGTCTAGGGGCTGCAGGGATGGAAAACACCGACGGGACAGCGAAAGGGGGAGCCGAGCCTCGTGGCCCTGGGACTGGGCTGTTTCAGGAACGTTGAAGAGGCCACAGAAAGCTGGTTTGGACTGGCACAGGGGGCACCCGGAGCAGAGGTCCCCGAACGGAGCACCCCCCCTCCCCCCGAGGACTGAAAAGCCTCCTGAGCGCTGGAGCAATTTGGAGAGCAACAGCAGAGCTGGACGACCTGGGCCCAGGACAACACTCCCGTCCGCTCTTCTCCTGACGCTACCCCCAGACTTGGCCGGTCTGGGTCGTGCGTGTGTGAGTATGAACGTGGGTTAGGGCCCGGGGGCACTACCGCTTTCCTTCTTCCCCTGAGCGACGTGGGAGCATTCCCAGCACTCTCCGCTGTGAGTCCACTATTTTATCAAGAACGCTTTAAAATGTAGACCCTTGGTGTGCCCCGTCATCTCCTCCCCAAAAAAGATCCTGTAATCTGTCACAAGGGAACTGGGGTTATTTAGTCTGCAGAAGAGAAGAGTGAGGGGGGATTCGATAGAAGCTTTCAACTACCTGAAGGGGGGTTCCAGAGAGGATGGAGCTCGGCTGTTCTCAGTGGTGGCAGATGACAGAACAAGGAGCAATGGTCTCAAGTTGCAGTGGGGGAGGTCTACGTTGGATATTAGGAAACACTATTTCACTAGGAGGTGGTGAAGCACTGGAATGGGTTCCCTAGGGAGGTGGTGGAATCTCCTTACTTGGAGGTTTTTAAGGCCCGGCTTGACAAAGCCCTGGCTGGGATGATTTAGTTGGGGATTGGTTCTGCCATGAGCAGGGGGTTGGACTAGATACTTCCTGAGGTCCCTTCCAGCCCTGATATTCTAAGATAAGGATGAAAATGAGGGTGCTGGGGGTTCCCCCGTCGTATAGAGCATCACACTGACCCAGCCAGTCCCCTGTGGCTGGTGCCCCCTAGAGAGGAAAGGCCCCAAGCCCCATTCCCCGCCCCCCTGAGCCAGCCAGTCCTCGTCCTGGGGCCGGATGGGAGCCGGCACCCCCTAGAGGGGACAGGCCCCGTGTCCCATTCCCTGCATCTCTAAGAGGGGAGGGGCCACATCACTTTGCACCATCGCTCCTCGTACAACCCCCTCCAAACCTCCTCCACCCTGTCCAGCGACACCCCGTGCACCACGAAAGCCTCCCCGTACAGACACAGCTCGTCCTTCATGCCGTACACCTGGAATCGGTCGTCGTGCCGGTACTGCAGCCCGGCAGCCAGCACCAGGAAGCCGAAATAGACGTCATCCAGCGGGAAGACGGGGATGTGCTTGGAGACCGAGGCCAGGGCCGGAACGCTGGCCCTGGGCATGATGAACCCACCCCCGGAGGGGAAGAAGGGGTACGTGTCCTGGGGGAACAGGGCAGAGGAGACGTGATATTTCCCCACTCTGCACACGACTGCTTGGCCCTGCATGGTGCCGTGGGAGGCGTTAGGGTTAGGGTTAGGCCCAGGTAGGCCACCATAGCGGGGGGGTTCACAAACGCCTCGTCGTCCCCTGGAGGAGGGAAAAGATGCTGAGGAGGGTGCAGCTGGGGGCTGGATGTCCTCGCCAGAGCCAGGGAGAGAACCCAGGAGTCCTGGCTCCCAGCCCCCCCGCTCTAACCCACCAGCCCCCGCTTCCCTCCCAGACCCAGGGAGAGAACCCAGGAGTCCTGGCTCCCAGCCCCTCCGCTCTAACCCACCAGCCCCCGCTTCCCTCCCAGACCCAGGGAGAGAACTCAGGAGTCCTGGCTCCCAGCCCCCCTGCTCTAACCACCAGCCCCCACTCCCCTCCCAGAGCCGGGGAGAGAACCCAGGAGTCCTGGCTCCCAGCCCCCCTGCTCTAACCACCAGCCCCCACTCCTATCCTAGAGCTGGGGGGAGGACCCAGGCGTCCGGGCTCACCTTTGAAGATGAAATCCGCCTGCCCGCAGTGCGCCCCCACCCAGCGCAGGAAGCAGCGCTCCTTGAGCGACAGATTGGGGTGGCTCTCGCTGAAATCCCACAGCACCATGTCCCCAAACTTCCCGCTGTCCCGGCCCAGCAGGGCCCACGTGCGGCGGCCCGTCTGGCGCTGGACGCTGGGTGGGATTTCACGGCCAGGAGCAGCAGGGGCGGCCCTGGGGGCCCGGTGCAAACCCCATCCCCTGAGATCAGCTCCCGGCACCGGTAGCTCTGCAGCTGGGGGAACTCGGCCTGGAAGGCGGCGTAATCCAAGCGGAAGGTGATGGTCCCGTCGCTCAGCTGCACAGGGCCGGGGCCTGGGCCGGCCTGCGGGGTCTGCCTCAATTGGATCCTCACGGTGTGAAAGAGCCAAACCCCCCGCCCCCCCCCGATCATCATCATCAGCAGCAGCAGCATCCAGGCGCCCAAGGGAAAGAAATGCAGACACAAAACAGGCTGTGGTGTCATAAAGAAAAGTTCACACCATTTATGGGCAGGTCAAGACTAAATGTAGGACCCAGGAGTCCTGGCTCCCAGGCCCCCTGCTCTCACCCACTAGCCCCCACTTGCCTCCCAGAGCCGGGGAGAGAACCCAGGAGTCCTGGCTCCCAGCCCCCCTTGCTCTAACCCCACCAGCCCCCAATCCCTTCCCAGAGCCGGGGAGAGAACCCAGGAGTCCTGGCTCCCAGCCCCCCTGCTCTCACCCACCAGGTCGGCCACGTTAGCCAAACCCACCCAGACGAACCTTGAGCGATGCGCGGCAGACGCCAATGTGAACGGCAAGAGGCTACGGTGAGGGGCACAGCAGGGGAGGAGGCCACGTGTGCTGCCCAGGGGGGGAAGGAGGGGCCCCTCCCCTGGAGCTCACTGCTGCTGGGGGGCAGAGGACTGGGGGGGTCCTCCTCTCTGGCCCCAGCCGGGGGCAGCTTGTCTGCACCCCAAACTCCCCCTCCCCGGCCCCGCCTGTGACGCAGTTGGTTTTTATTCATCTTATGTTGCTTGTGAGTCTGACTGTCCTAGACGAATACGGGGCGTGCCTCAGTTCCCTGTGTGCTGCACCAACACTTCGGGGGTGGGAATTGGGGGTGTGATTTTGCTGAGGCCCTGGGGCAGGTGAGGCTGCCCAGCTGTTTGCACTGGTGTAACCTGAGACACAGGAGGGGGGTGCGACCAGGTGACACCTTTTGCCCAGAAGCGAGACAAGGAAGAGGAGTGAAGGGGGGTGTCAGAGGTGGGGTAGCTGGAGGCTGGCAGTCTGCGTGGGGGGACTGGAAGAAGGGGGAATCCGGGGCGTCTGGGCCAGGACTCCCCAAGATGGACTTGGCTGAAAGTCACTGATTTCTGTGCTAACGATCTCTGCCCTACGCCGTGATCCTGTCGACTAATAAACCTTTTGTTCTCCCGGCTGGCTGAGAGTCATGTCTGACTGCGGAGTTGGGGGGCAGGGCCCTCTGGCTCCCCCAGGACCCCGCCCGGGTCCTAATTTACTTTCTCCACACCCATCATGATTTTATAGATCTCTAGCCCATCCCCCCTTAGTCGTCTCTTTTCCAAGCTGAAAAGTCCCAGTCTGATTAATCTCTCCTCACACGACAGCCGTTCCAGACCCCGAATCAGTTTTGTTGCCCTTTTCTGAGCCTTTCCCAATCCATCTTTTTGGAGACGGGGCGGCCACATCTGCCCGCAGGATGTCTCTAATGTCCGGTCGCTGAAGGGAGCCAGCGGCCATTGTCCCGGACTCGAGAGGTGTGCGTGTCACCTCCATTTCGATCAAGTGAATTGCAACTATATTGTGTGGGGACTTTTTCCCGACCTCAGACACCCTGACGGGGAACAGACCAGGCGTCGCGGATCGGCCGCTTATTACTCGATACCGTCTCAGACTCGAGGTAAGGATTTTGGACATTCTGGCCCCATTGTTTGAATCTCATCCATTGTGGGTTCAGACAAGAGCACGGTCGCTTGGATCAATCTCTCCCCAGCTGGAGGGATTGTGTTCCCACGGATTTCTTCCGCACTTGGCCGGGAGGGAAGCAGTGACGTGACCCCCGCTTTGGGGTCTGAGAACGCCGCGTGTTGGGGCGCGGGGGAAAATCAACGCCGGACCAGACCCTGTCCAGATACGGCGTCTCCGTCGCTTGCCAGAAGTTCACTGAAAACCGTTTTTTCAACCTTTTCCCGCGTGCGTTTGCCAGGGGACGCCGGAGCCTCATGTAACAGGGCGAAATGTCGGGCACATTGATCGGAGTTACTGTCTTTGAAGGAACCACAGGACACCTGGGTTCTCTCCCCGGCTCTGGGAGAGGAGTGGGGGCTGGTGGTTAGAGCGGGGGGGGGGGGGGGGGGCTGGGAGCCAGGACTCCTGGGTTCTCTCCCCAGCTCTGGGAGGGGAGTGGGGGCTGGTGGTTAGAGCGGGGGGGGGGGGGGGGCTGGGAGCCAGGACTCCTGGGTTCTGAGCCATCTGCACTCTCCTCAGCGTATTTTCCCTGCTCCAGGGGACGACGACGAGTTTGTGAACCCCCCCGCTATGGTGGCCTACCTGAGCCAGACGCCCAACGCCTCCCACGTCATCCACGGCTACATTCGCAACCATTCGGCCGTGATGAGAAGCACGAAATATCGCGTCTCCTCCACCCTGTTCCCCCAGGACACGTACCCCGACTTCCCCTCCGGGGGCGGGTTCCTCATGCCCAGGGCCAGTGTCCCGGCCCTGGTCGCGGCCTCCGAGCACATCCCCGTCTTCCCGCTGGACGACGTCTACTTCGGCTTCCTGGTGCTGGCTGCCGGGCTGCGGTACCGGCACGACGACAGATTCCGGGTGTACAGCGTGCGGGATGAGCTGTGTCTGTACGCGGAGGCCTTCGTGGTGCACGGGGTGTCGCTGGGCAGGGTGGAGGTGAGGAGGGGGTTGTACAAGGAGCGACGGTGCAACGTGACGGGGCCTCTCCCCTCTTAGGGGTGCAGGGAATGGGGCAGGGGCCTGTCCCCTCTAGGGGGCACCGGCTCCCATCCGGCCCCAGGGCAGGGACTGGCTGGCTCAGGGGGGCGGGGAATGGGGCATGGGGGCTTTTGCCAACTATCTGGATTAAATTTGATTACTTGTGCCCTACTTTTGACTAGTTATTGTCGGGGTTCAGAGTTTGCTGGGGGGGGGTGTCTCATAATTCTGGGAATTAAGCACAGGGCCCCCGTATCCCCCACTCCCCTGGGTCACCCCACTGCTGTCAAGAAAGATTTTAACAGCAGCCATCATTAGGTTTCAGAGTTAACACTCCCAAACTAACAGACTCATCCGTGTGTGGTCAGCGTGACTAGAGCTCTGTGCCTCGGTGCGCAAAGGCAATGCCAGTAGGTGGCGCTGCCTACTGGAAACGGGGAGGTGGGGAGCCGAGGAGGGCTCCATTGCAAAGCCCCCAAATGCTGCGCAGCTGTGGCAAAGGGAAGCGGAGCCAAGGTAGAAACATGGCACTGTTCACTCTAGTCCCTAATGATGGCTGATTTGAAGTGTCAGGGCAGATAAGGAATTTGAGGTATAAAATCCACCCCCTCCATACAGAACAAAGCTACCTCCCCCCCCGCCCCGCCCATGACCCCATTGCTAAGCGACACATGCTATCCAGCTGGCGGTTACATCCAGGTATTTATTGAAATCGAGTTGGGACCGACAAGGTGAAATGTACAAACAGTCGGCGGTGGGGGTGAGGTGGGGAATTCGGTAGCGGAGACTCGTATAAAAAACCCGGGGGGGTGGGGGAGTGAGAGGGGCAGTTTGTGGGGAACAGGGCGGGGCTTAAAACAAGGGGTGGGGCCGTCTCACTCAGAAGAAATCCACGTCTTCGGGGGCGTCCAGGTCTCTGTACTCGACGATCGCGCGGGGGTCGCCCCGGACCATCCTGGGGGGGGGGAAGAGACGGAGTGGGTGAGAGCCACGGGCCCGTTCTGCCCCATATCCACCCCCCACACACGCCGCTCTCCGATGGGTTCACCGGTCCCCACCTACCTGTTGCGCGGTTTGTTGAGGTAGCCGCCCTGCCCCCGGAAGGTGTCATAATTACCACGGCCGGCGGCGTAGGGGGCGTGAGGGTAGGGGGGGCCGCCTGTGGGAGGGACAGACGGACATGTGTCAGCAGAGAAAACTCAGCACAATCTTCTTACCCAGGGACCCCTCGCCCGGCGCTGAGATGCGGCCACCTCTGCGGCGGGGCGGCTGGTTACCAGGGGACCCCTTGCCCGGCGCTGAGATGCACCCACCTCTGGGGTGGGGAACCCCTTGCCCAACACTCAATCCCCACCCCGCTCCCAGCAGGAAGGGGCATCCCCTACTGAACTCCGCATCCCAACTTACCTCCATATCCCATAATAGGCGGGCGGGGCTGTCCGTACGGCATCAGTCCCTGGGGTGTCTGGTGTGGGTAGGGTAGCCCAGGGGTGAGACCTGGAAGGAGGGGAAGAAAGGAAGGGCAGAGATGTAAGACACTGGGGTCCCAGCCCCCGCTCCCCTCCCAGAGCTGGGGAGAGAACCCAGGCGTCCTGGCTCCCAGCCCCCCTGCTCTAACCCACCAGCCCCACTCCCCTCCCAGAGCCGGGGAGAGAACCCAGGCATCCGGGCTCCCAGCCCCCCCTGCTCTAACCCACCAGCCCCACTCCCCTCCCAGAGCTGGGGAGAGAACCCAGGAGCCCTGGCTTCCCCTGCTCTAACCACCAGCCCCCACTCCCCTGCTGGAGCCGGGGACAGAACCCAGGAGTCCTGGCTCCCAGCCCCCCCGCTCTAACCCACCAGCCCCACTCCCCTCCCAGAGCCGGGGAGAGAACCCAGGAGTCCTGGCTCCCAGCCCCCCTGCTCTACCCACCAGCCCCCACTCCCCTCCCAGAGCCGGGGAGAGAACCCAGGAGTCCTGGCTCCCAGCCCCCTTGCTTTCACTCCCCCATACAGCGAAGCCCAGGGTTCCCCTGTGAGACCCAGGAGGGCAGATGGGCCCCGAACCCCAGGGGCACGACATCCCCCCACCCGCCATCTCCCGGGGGGGCGCCGCGTACCCTGCCCGGGTCCGGGGGGCTGGTTGGGTTTAATCTCGGGCAGCGCCGGGCGCTTGGCGTCCATGAGGAAGCTGTTGAAGAACGACACCTCCTTCTTCACCTCCTCGATCTTCTCGGCGTGCTTGTTGAAGATGTGTTTGCGCACGAACTCGGGGCCCTGCCGGGGAGGGGGCGGAGACAGGGGTGAGTTGGGGAAACCGAGGAAGGGGGAGTCCCTCACCCCCCCGGTTCCCCCACACACACCTTGAATTTCTTGCCGCTGAGTGGGCACAGCCACTTGTCCTTGCCCAGCTCCTGGGTGTTGGCCGTGACGAACTTCTCCACCTCCTGCTCGGGGTCCTTCTTGCCCATCTTCTGGGCCTCCTCGTCCGACAGCGACTCCCGCACGGTGGAGAGCGGGGCCAGCTTCTCCTCGAAGGTCTTCTGCCACTCGGCCACTGCGGAGGGGACCCAGGAGTCCTGAGCGCCGGCCCCCCGGCTCGAACCGCTAGCCCCCGCTGCCCTCCCAGAGCCAGGGGGAACCCAGGAGTCCTGGCTCCCAGCCCCCCCTGCTCTAACCCACCAGCCCCCCATCTCTCCCAGAGCCAGGGAGAGAACCCAGGAGTCCTGGCTCCCAGCCCCCCCGCTCTAACCCACCAGCCCCCACTCCCCTCTCAGAGCTGGGGAGAGAACCCAGGAGTCTGGGCTCCCAGCCCCTGCTGCTCTGACCCAGCAGCCCCCGCCCCCACTCCCCTCCCCGGTTGGGGGGAACCCAGGCGTCTGGCGGTACCTTCCCCGTGGCTGACACGGTTGGGGGGCATGGGCCCGCGCACGTGGATGATCCCGCAGCGGTTCGGCATCTCATCCTCATTGAGATACTCCGAGGTGTTGTAATAATCCACCGAGTGCACGATCCGCAGGTAGAGCAGCAGCTTGTCCAGCACCTGGGGGCACCGGGGGGGGGGGGGGGGGGTGTCAGGTGCAGAGCAGGGCCCGCGCCCCCTAGAGGGGACAGGCCCCTGCCCCCCTGAGCCAGCCAGTCCCCGCCCTGGGGCCGGGTGGGAGCTGGCGCCCCCTAGAGGGGACAGGCCCCTGCCCCATTCCCTGCCCCCCTGAGCCAGCCAGTCTCTGCCCTGGGGCCGGGTGGGAGCTGGCGCCACCTAGAGGGGACAGGCCCCTGCCCCATTCCCTGCCCCCCTGAGCCAGCCAGTCCCCGCCCTGGGGCCGGGTGGGAGCCGGCGCCCCCCAGAGGGGACAGGCCCCTGCCCCATTCCCCGCCCCCCTCACCTTGATGAGCTTCTCGTCCCTCTCCACGTTGATCTCGGCCGGGTTCCCCTCCTTGGGGGGCTCGTCGGCCGCCTCCCCCGTCTTGCCCAGCAGCTCCTCCTCCTCGGCGCTCACCTCCTCGATCAGGTAGTCCGTGATGTTCTTCAGGATGGGGTTCTGGGAGGGCAGGCTCTGGGGGGCGGGGGGACACGGGACAGGTGAGCAAAGGGGGGACCTCCCAGGAGCTCATGGGGCACGGCTCCCTCTTTAGCCACCTCCCAGAAGCCTGTGGGGTGGAGCTCCCTGTTTAGCCACCACCCAGAAACCTTTGGGGTGAAGCTTCCTGTTTAGCCACCTCCCAGAAGCCTGTGGGGCGGAGCTCCCTCTTCAGCCGCCTCCCAGAAGCCTGTGGGGCCATCCGGGAAGGCGGGGGGGGGGGGGGAGGGGGGGAATAGACAGTCCCCATGGCCGTAGATCACGCCCCCAGAATCCTTTGCAGGGTCTCCATGGGATGCTGCGGTGTGAGGGGGAAGGCTGGTGGGAAGCCGTGGGGCAGAGGCGTGACCCCCCCCCCCCCCGGATACTGACCGAGACCTGGGGGGCCTCGCGGGGCTCCCCCGCCCCCCACAGCTGGGTGCGGTCGTCCAGGGTGTGGATGAGTTTGGCCGCCAGCTTGATGTCGTTGCGGACGATCTGCTTGTGCTGCGTGATGCCGTTGATGTTGCGGACGCGGCGGGTCAGGTCGCGGTTCACGCCGGGGCTCAGCTCGCACTCCCGCAGCTGGGGGGGGGGGGGGGGGGGGGAAGAAGAGACGCAGACTGAGCTGAGACGCGGCCACCTCTGGGGCGGGGCAGCCGGTTATCCAGGGACCCCTCGCCCGGCGCTGAGAGGCAGCCACCTCTGGGGCGGCTGGTTACACAGGAACCCCTCGCCCAGCGCTGAGATGCAGCCACCTCTGGGGCGGGGCGGCCGGTTACCCAGGGACCCCTTGCCTGGCGCTGAGATGCACCCCCCCAAATCTCCACTCAGGGGCGCAGCTTCCAACACCCCCCACCTGCCCCCCCGCGCCGCGGCCTTACCCGGATGTTCTGCAGGCTCCAGCAGATCTCCTTGATGTTCACGCTCCGGTTGAAAGTCACCCAGCCCCTGCGGAAAAACCTGACGCACACGCCCGGCGTTAGCGCCCGGGCACACGGGACCCCCCCGCAGCGCCCGCCTCTGCCCGGTTTCTCCCGAACCCCCCCCCCCCCCCGGCGGATGCCACTTACCTCCTCTCGGGCTGGGGGTCGGACAGGGCCACGCGCATGAAGCCGGGGTACCGCTTGCAGAGCTGGGGGGACAGAGAGATCGGGGGAGTGTTAGGAAGGGGACTGGATCTATGCTCTCCCCGCCGCCGCCCCCCCAGAATATCAGCCCCCCCCCGCTCACCGCCACGATCTCGGCCTGGGAGATGTTGGGGGCGATGTTGCGCATGAACAGGGAGCAAGTCTTGTGGAGGGGGCGGGGTTTGCACTCCAAGCCGTCCTTCTCCTTGGCCTTCGTCGTCGCCGCCGCCTCGTCCTCTTCCTCCTTCGCCTTCTTCTCCTCCTTGGGCTTCTCCTCTGCACCCCGCGCCACAGAGTTAGGGGGGGCCGGCCCGTGTCCTGTTCCCTGCCCCCCCCCCCCCCGAGCCAGCCAGTCCCTGCCTCATATCCCGTTCTCCACCCCCCTGAGCCAGCCAGTCCCTGCCCCATATCCCATTCCCAGCCCCCCCGAGCCAGCCAGTCCCTGCCCCATATCCCATTCCCAGCCCCCCCGAGCCAGCCAGTCCCTGCCCCATATCCCGATCCCCGCCCCCCCGAGCCAGCCAGTCCCTGCCCCATATCCCATTCCCCGCCCCCCTGAGCCAGCCAGCCCCTACCCCACATCCCGATCCCCGCCTCCGAGTGAGCCAGTCCCCGCCCCACATCCCGATCCCCGCCTCCCTGAGCGAGCCAGTCCCCGCCCCATATCCCATTCCCCCACCCCCCCGAGCCAGCCAGGCCCTGCCCCATATCCCGTTCCCAGTCCCACTGAGCCAGCCAGTCACCGCCCTGGGGCCGGATGGGAGTCGGTGCCCCCTAGAGGGGACAGGCCCCTGCCCTATTCCCCGCCCCCCTGAGGCGGCCAGTCCCCGCCGCAGGGAGGAGCCGGCGACCCCTAGAGGGGACAGGCCCCTGCCCCATTCCCCGCCCCCCTGAGCCAGCCAGTCCCCGCCCCGGGGAGGAGCCAGCGCCCCCTAGAGGGGACAGGCCCCTGTGTCTCTCACCCTCCTTGTCCTCGGCGCGGCCGCTCTCGGACTCGGTCTCGGACTCGGAGACGCTCCCCTCGTCGTAGCTGTCGTCCCCGCTGCGCTTCCGCTTGCGCTTCTTGCTGGCCTGAAAGGAGAAGGCCCGGTGAGCAGGAAAGGGGCGGAGCCTGCAGAAGGGGAGCGGGGCCTGCAAAAAGGGGGGCGCACAGGGCAGGCAGGGACTGGCATGAAGGGCACGGGACTGAGGATAAATGGGCGGGGCCAGTCAGGAGGGGGAGGAGCAAAGGGGACCGGGATGGGGTGGGGCTTAGGACCCACCTTTTTAGCCTCTTTCTCTGCTTCTTCCTCCTTCTCCGGCTTCTCCTCTTCCTCCTCGGAGGACTTCTTGGCTTTCTCCTCCACCGGCTCGTCGCCGTCAGCCTGGGGGAGCGGGGGGCACCCGTCAGAGACTCTGCACGCCCCCAACAAGCCGGCCCTCCGCCCCGAGGGAACCCACCTGCCTCCCCGCCCCCCCAAGGTGACAGGATAACGGCTCTCTACCCGGCTCCTTTGGATAGCACCCATCACCCCAGCGCCTGGGCGAGCGGGCCCGGCGGGGAAACTGAGGCACGGGCAGAGCCGGGATGTGTCAGCTCCCCTAACCTTTTTGCCTTCCTCCTTCTTGTCCTCTTTGTCCGAGCCCTTGCGGTCGGCGTCGGACAGCCGGGCCTCGTCCTTCTTCCCCGGCTCAGCCTTGTCCTGCCTCTCCTCCTCTTCCTCCTGATCCAGGATCTTCAAGTCGTTCTCCGTGCCTCCCTCCATCTTGATAACGGCTGGAGAAGAAAAAGAAGAAAAAAAAAAAATTGGCGTGGGTCAGTCTGGGGTTGTCGGCGCGGCTCAGAGGGGACCCCCCGCCCGCCACGTCCGGGACCGCCCCCCCCGCCCAAGTTCCTTCCCAATAAGAGAAAAGAAACGGTGGATAAAAGAGCTACTACTGCTGCCGCCAGGGGAGGATCTCCCTTCAGCTCCAGCGGTAGAGGCGCCCGTCTTCAGACTCCACGGTCGGGCGTTTTGGATCCCTAGACGGACGGGGTCTTTGGATCTGAACAACACGGGTTTCGGGGCGCCCCCCTCCGATATCTTCGGAACCAAAGCCCGCCCATTCCAGGCCCCCCTTACCGGCGTCCAGCATCTTGACGATCGCGTTGGCCTTGTCGATATCCAGCTGCAAGCTCTCAAACCAGCCGTTGTCCATGAGGTAGAGGAAGACGCTGAGCCGGTTCTGCAGGGCGCCGTGGGCCTCCTGCTTCCTCTTCCCCGCTTCATCCGGGTGGTACTTGGAGCGAAACCTTCGGGAGGGGCGGGGGGAAAAGGCAGATGAGGAAAGATCAGAACGGGGCGCAGTGGAGAGAAGACGCCTCTAAAGGAGCTGCACATGCAGGTTGCATTGGAAAAAATTCGGGCCGGGAGGACAGGGGGGAAGCAGGGACAAGCCCCCGCCCCGGATCTTATTTATTGACGATTCGCGCCGGACACTGGTGAGGAAAAAATGAGATTTCGCCACATCGGGGTTTTTTTGTAGCTACGCTCTAAGTTTGCTCCCGGGCACGTTTGATGGCCAAGTGCCTGGCGGATGACGTTCAAATTGGTTCCTCGCTCGGACTGCAATCAAGCCGAGAGCGGGTCGGGGGGGGGGGGGGGGGCGGATTGAGGGTTCGGATGCCTGGGTTCGCTCCCCAGCTCTGGGAGGGGAGCTGGGAGCCGGGACTCCTGGGTTCTCCCCCCTGCTGTTTAGACAGGGAGCTCTTTGTGTCAACAATACCGGATCCCAGTTGGGATCGATTACCCATCGCTCTGCGGGGCAGAACGGGAGGCCAGATCCCCGCCGGAAGCCCTGGGACCCGGAACCTGTTCTTCGCTCCACTTCTAATCTCACGCCAATCGCTTCCCCTAGCCTTTGGCTAGCTGGAGGACATGGTCTTTGGGCCAGCGAATCTAGGTGACCCCTGGCTGGTCCCTAACACTTCCCACCTGTAGATTCAGTGTCCGGTCCAAACCGGGGGCTCAGATCTCGGTCGGGGGGGCGGGGGGAAGCTCTAAGGCCAACCGTAACACCGGAGTTTTACCGCTATTTAGGTGCCTAACTCCCCTGGGTCTCCATGGGAATCAAGACGCCTAAATTCCTTGAAAGAAACCAAGATTCAGGGCCGGAATTTAAGGGTTGTTTTCGCGCTGGTTTTCAAAGGGCAGGGGGGAATCAAGACCCCCCATTCCCACCTCGGGGGAGCCGATTGTTTTCTCGTACTGTATTTGTTTTTTGTCTTTTTTTTTTTTAAAAGAGTTGAGGTCCGATCGAATAAGACAGAACGTGTGTCATACATACACTCAGGATCAACTCCAGCTTTTTCCGATGGGAGCCTGAGAGATTCCTTCGGTGGGTTTTTAACCACTGGGCGCTTTGTTTTGGCTACGGAGTGGCGGGCACTCGCTCTCTCTCGCCGGGCGGTTTAGTTAACCGAAAACAAAACAAAAAAATCCCGGCTCGGGTGGGTTTGTGTTTTTTTTCCGCGGCTCTGGCTGTCTGATTCCTGACCATTGTACATTCAGCTAGGCACTGCATTGTGCTCAGTGCTCGGCCCTGGCTATCTAGCTAAAAAAAAGAAAAAAATCACGGGCGAGAGAGAGAAGCCGGAAGAAAAAAACAAAAAAAATCAAGAGATTTAGATTCTCCAGGCTGACGGCAAAAGTGACTTCTGATTTTGAATTCTCTTGATTCTGGCACTTGGGAGGAGGGGAGAAAAGGGTCAGTTAACAGTTATCAGTCACACACACCCCAAAAAAAAAAAAAAAAAAAAAAAAGAAAGAAAGAAATTACGAGACGCCTGTAGGCTAGTGCCCAAGAACCACACACAGAAGTAGCCACACAGACAACGCTCCTACATTCACTGCGGGGGGCGTCGGTACACCGGATTTGTCGGCAGGGGAAACTGAGGCATGGTGCATTATGCCCTCGCTCTAGGAGGGGAGTGGGGGCTGGTGGGATAGAACAGGGGGGGCTGGGAGCCAGGACTCCTGGGTTCTCTCCCCAGATCTGGGAGGGAAGTGGGGGCTGGTGGGTTAGAGCAGGGGGGCTGGGAGGTGGTGTTGTCTAGTGGCAAGGAGTTAGGATGCCTGGGATCTATACCCAGCTCAGATACGTGGCTGTGGGCAAATCATGTCTCGTCCTGCCTCAGTTTCCCCCCCTGCCCTGTTGCCTATCTGGACTGGAAACTTTGGGACAGGGACTCTTGCTTGCTGGTGTCTGGCACAAGCCCGCCCCGCCCCCCCCCCATCTCAGTGGAGCCTGGTCACTGGTCATTCTCTGATGCGGCCAGCACAATGGGACCCCCAATATCCTTGCTCTGGGGCTTCTAGCCACTACTGTAACATGTCCAACAAACCACGCCTGTTTTACAGAGGGGGAAACCGAGGCGGGGGAGCCACTCGTCAGAATCGGGAGGGCTGGCTCCGACCCCCACATTCTCTCAGCGCTTGCCCGCTCTGGGCCGATCCCAATCAGAACCCCGGCTCGCGAGCCCGCAACGCCAACGCCCCTTCAGGTGCGCCCCGGGGAGATGGGGGCCAGGATCAGCTCACGGGGAGCATCTGGGCTGGGGAGACGGGGTGGGGGGCGTCTCTTCGCTCGAATGAACGAGGCGGTCTGCAAAGAGCCGGGTTTCGAGGCGTCAAACCTGAACAAAAAGGGCTTAAAACGACCCCCCCCACCCTTTTCCGTGGGGAAACCACAGGAGAGATCGGACCCCACAACCTCTCAGGAACTGGCGCGGTCCCAGAGCTGGGATCGGGGAAATAGCTAAGAAGCTGGTGACAGAAGAGGCAAGGAAGGCTGACGTGGGGCCAGCTGCCCGGGGTTAGCCACACCCAGTTGGCCTTCGTTCTACGGCAGGGATCGGAACCACCGGGCCATTCGTGGCAACCCCCCGCCCCGGCCTGAGATCAGAACCGCTGGCCTGTGCATGGCAGCCTTCCCAGCTCCCCTCCGCTGGATCAGAACCACCTGGCAGACTCCCCGAACCCCATCCAACCGGATCAGACCGGCAGCACCCCCCACCACCACCTCCTTGTGTCGGATCAGAACTGTAAATTTCAACCTCCCGCCCGCGCCCCAAAACTCCGGCCCCGCTGGGTCCGTCTGGTTCTGTCTCCGGCCCGGATCTCGCACACGCACGCACACACACGCACACGGGAAGCCGGGGCCGCGCCCTGAGGCGGACGTACCACTCCTCGTCCTTGTGCGCCAAGAAGAAGTCCTGCATCTGCTGGCGCCGGAAATCCAGCTTGTAGTCGTTGTACCGCTTGACGGCCTCCGTCTCGTCCACCGAGTCGTCCAGGGACAGCAGGAATTCCTTGAAGCTCTTCATGACGGGCGGGGCAATGCCCACGTCCACCTCCGCAATGTTGCCTAGTCTGCTTGGGGTGGGGTGGGGGGCGAGACCGTCAGTGTGCGCAGGGGAAGGCCGAGGTGGGGGAGGCAGGTTGGGAGGAGCAGGAAGTGGGCGATTTACCTGGCTTGGATGGGCAGGAGATGGTGCTGCTGCATCACGTGCATATCGGGGTGCGCCCAGGGCTGGGGGGGCCCGTAGGTGGGGCCGGCGGTCGCCCCGCTGTACGGCATCTCGTACCCGCTGTGGTAAGGGTCGGCGCTGTGCTCATCCCTGTGGGGGGATAGGTGAGGGGTCAAAATCACTTTGGGCAAGGCTGGGGTCTGCTAGAAAGCCCCAGGGCGTAACCAGTTCATTTTACTGTTCATTTATGGGGTGATGTCGTGATTCACTAACGCATCATGTACAATCATCATATGTTGACTACAGTTAAGTTGCAGGATTTCAGAGAATAAGACTGATTAGTAATTGGAAGGGATATGACGGAGGTCGATAAAATCGTGACCGACGTGGAGAAAGCAAACAAGGACGTGTTATTTACTCCTTCTCCTAACACACGAACTAGGGGTCACCCAATGAAATGAAGAGGCAGCAGGTTGAAAACAAACAGAAGGACGTATTTCTTCACACAATGCACAGTCAACCTGTGGAACTCCTCGCCAGAGGATGTTGCTGTGACGAACTGGGACTGTTCTTAATGTGGCCTTTGAATGCTGAATGGGGAGTGTTGGCTGGGAAGGCAGGGGAGTGTGGCTAGGATGGTCTGCATGGGGGGATGGGAGACTAACCTACGGAGAATACCTGAGCATGTAACATGAGAACCCAGGAGGGGGCTGGGGCCAGGTGACACCTTTGCCCGGGAAACTGAACAAAGGCTGTGGGAGGGGTCGCTGAAGGCAGAGTCTGGGAAGCTGGCTGGTGAGGTGGCTGGCAGGCAGGGAGGGCTCTGACCTCCGGAGGGGGGCTGGGGTGCCCGAGGACCCCAAGATGGACCTAACTGAGGGGTATCCTGTTGTCTGTGCCTGCAAGACCTGTCTCGGACTGTATTCCCGTCGTCTAAATAAACCTTCTGCTTTACTGGCTGGCTAAGAGTCATGGTGAATCACAGGAAGCCGGGGGTGCAGGGCCCTGAGTCCCCCCTTACTCCGTGACAGATGGACCTAACTGGGGGAGGGGTCCTGTTGTCTGTGCCTGCAAGACCTGTCTCGGACTGTATTCCCGTCGTCTAAATAAACCTTCTGCTTTACTGGCTGGCTGAGAGTCATGGTGAATCGCAGGAAGCCGGGGGTGCAGGGCCTTGTGTCCCCCCACACTCCGTGACAGTTGCGAAGGCCAAAGACTAGAACAGGGTTCAAAAAAGAACTAGAGACGTTCATGGAGGACGGGTCCATCAATTGCTGTTAGCCAGGCTGGGCAAGGATGGTGTCCCTAGCCTCTGTTTGCCAGAAGCTGGGAATGGGCGACAGGGGATGGGTCACTGGATGATTTCCTGTTCATCTGGGGCACTTGGCATTGGATACTGGGCTAGATGGACCTTTGGTCTGGCCGAGTACAGCCATTCTTATGTTGGTTAATTATCTATTAGGTATCTAAGTAAATAGGGCTGAAACGCAAGGCCTGTCAGATTTTAGCTTAGTCATACTAGGCCTTAGAGTTAGGAAATACTTGACATAAGTCAGTGGTTCTCAACCAGGGGTATGCATACCCCAGGGGGGTACGCAGAGGTCTTCCGGGGGTACATCCACAGGGGTCGGAAACCTGCGGCAAGCGTGCCAAAGGCGGCACGGGGGCTGATTTTTAGTGGCACGCTGCTGCCAGCCAGGGTCCTGGCCGCCAGCCCCGTTCAGCCCGCTGCCGGCCTGGATGGACGGTACCCGGGCCGGCAGCGGGCTGAGCGGGGCCGGAGGCCGGGACCGCGGCTGGCAGGGGCTAACCGGTCTGGGGTTCCATCTGCCGCACGCGCTGCCGCTCTGGCACGCGAAACCTTAAATCAATGAAGATTTGGCAACACCACTTCTCAAAGGCTGCCGACCCCTGCTCTAGAGATTTGCCTAGTCTTACAACAGGCTACATAGAAAGCACTAGCAAAGCCAGGACAAACTACAATTCCCTGCAGACACGGGCTTGTTTCTACTGCTCCCTACAGTAAGTACAGTATTTATATTCCAATTGATTTCTTTTATAATTAGATGGTAACAATGAGAAAGTCAGCAGCTTTTCAGTACTAGTGTGGCGGGGACACTTTTGTGGTTTTATGTCTGATTTTGTAAGCACGTCATTTTAAAGTGAGGTGTAACTTGGGGGGACAAGAGAAATCAGACTCCTGAAAGGGGGACGGTAGTCTGGAAAGGTTGCGATCCACAGATATAAGTAAGTGACCAACGAATGACCCTATGCCACAAGATTACAGGGAAAAGATGTACACCTCCACCCCAATATAACGCAGTCCTCGGGAGCCAAAAAAATCTTACCGCGTTATAGGTGAAACTGCGTTATAGTGAACTTGCTTTGATCCACCGGAGTGCGCAGCCCCGCCCCCCCGGAGCGCTGCTTTACCGCGTTATATCCAAATGTGTGTCATATCGGGTCGCGTTATATCGGGGTAAAGGTGTACTGTGAAAAATTGACCGTCAGGTTAATTTTGGATTACAAGATGCCCATTTTTTTCCTAACGCCTGCCCTGACCAATGTGTGTAAATGCTAATGAGACTCAAAGAAACCATAACCCTATGAAAAATGGGGTACCCCAATATTCTTGGGGGACAATACAAAGAAGGAAAAAATGTCAACGCTTTCACATGCAGAGTGTAGGTGCAGTGAGAATCACAAGATAAAAGAAGCCAGCCAGATTGGACAGAGCAATCCTGAGCGACTTCGGTTTCATTACATCAAAAACCCGGCCAACAACGGTTTTTGACTTCGAACGGGCACATTCGGGGAGATGAAAGGAACTAGTCGAAGAAGTCGGCTGGGCCGAAAGAGCGCCAGGAGGCTCGGAACACAAAAGCGATCTGAAACAAGGGGGGAAAACGTGTCAGGAAAGGCTCCAGGCCCGGCTGGATGAATAACGACCTCCGAGAAGTGAGGAGAAGTCAGCAGAGAGCAGGGGATGACCAGCAAAGAAAGCGGTTAGGACTGAAGCGAGAATGGTTAAAAGTCCAGCTGGATAATAGTGGATTTTTTAAGCATTCCCCCCCAATTTGTATCATTTAAAATTTTTCACAGTTGCGCAAAATTACGAGTTTTAAGCATTTTAAGTTTTATCCATTTAAATTTTCATAGTGGCAGGAAATGACGGGCTGAGATTCGAAAAGCGGAAGCTTGATCATTGTTAAAACTAGGGCTGCCGATTAATCGCAGTTAACTCAAAAAAATTAATCGCGATTAATCGCACTGTTAAACAAGAGAATCCCAACTGAAATGCATGAAATATTTTCAGATGTTTTTCTACATTTTCAAACACAATGATTTCTATTACAACACAGAATATAAAGTGTACAGTGCTCACTTGATATGATTATTTTGATTACAAATATTTGCACTGTAAAAATGATAAACAAACTAGTATTTTTCAATTCACCTCATACAAGTATTGTCATGCAATCTCTGTCATGAAAGCGCAACTTACAAATGTAGATTTTGTTTGTTTGTTACATAACTGCACTCAAACAAAACAACGTCAAACTTTAGAGCCTACCAATCCACTCAGTCCTACTTCTTGTTCAGCCAATTGCTGAGACAAACTCCTCGGGGGAGAATTGTATGTTAAATTGGAGAAGATGGGGATCAATATGAAAATTGAAAGGTGGATAAGGAACTAGTTAAAGGGGAGACTACAATGGGTCATACTGAAAGGTGAACTGTCAGGCTGGAGGGAGGTTACTAGTGGAGTTCTTCAGGGATCGGTTTGGGACCAATCTTATTTAATCTTTTTATTACTGACCTTGGCACAAAAAGTGGGAGTCTGCTAATAAAGTTTGTGGATGACACAAAGCTGGGAGGTATTGCCAATACAGAGTAGGACCGGGATATCCTACAGGAAGATCTGGATGATCTTGTAAACTGGAGTAACAGTAATAGGATGACATTTAATAGTGAACAGTGCAAGGTCGTGCATTTAGGGATTAACAACAAGAACTATTGTTATACGCTGGGGAGGCATCAGTTGGAAGTAACAGAGGAGGAGAAGGACCTCGGAGTATTGGTTGATCACAGGATGACTATGAGCCGCCAATGTGATATGGCCGTGAAAAAAGCTAATGCGGTCTTGGGATGCATCAGGCGAGGTATTTCCAGTAGAGATAAGGTGGTGTTAGTACCGTTATACAAGGCACTGGTGAGACCTCATCTGGAATGCTGGGTGCAGTTCTGGTCTCCCATGTTTAGGAAGGATGAATTCAAACTGGAACGGGTACAGAGAAGGGCTACTAGGATGATCCGAGGAACGGAAAACCCGTCTTATGAAAGGAGACTCAAAGAGCTTGGCTTGTTTAGCCGAACCAAAAAAGGCTGAGGGGAGATCTGATTGCTCCCTATAAATATATCCGAGGGATAAATACCAGGGAGGGAGAGGGATTATTTAAGCTCAGTACCAACGTGGACATAAGAACAAATGGACATAAACGGGCCATCAGGAAGTTTAGACTTGAAATGAGATGAAGGTTTCTAACCATCCGAGGAGTGAAGTTCTGGAACAGCCTTCCAAGGGGAGCAGTGGGGGGAAAAGATTGGCAGAGGCCCTGGGGGCTTTTCGCCTTCCTCTGCAGCGTGGGTCATGGGTCACTTGCTGGAGGATTCTCTGCACCTTGAAGTCTTTAAACCACGATTTGAGGACTTCAATGGCTCAGACATAGGTTAGGGGTTTGTTGCGGGAGTGGGTGGGTGAGATTCTGCAGCCTGCGTTGTGCAGGAGGTCAGATTAGACGATCATATTGGTCCCTTCTGACCTTAAAGTCTCTAAGTCTCCAGCTCTGTTTTACCCACATTCTGCCGTATATTTCATGTTATAGCAGTCTCGGATGATGACCCAGCACGTTGTTTGATTTACAAACACTTTCACAGCAGATCTGACAAAACACAAAGAAGGTACTGATGTGAGATTTCTAAAAATAGCTATAGCACTCGACCCAAGGTTTAAGAATCTGAAGTGCCGTCCCAAATCTGAGAAGGACGAGGTGTGGAGCATGCTTTCAGAAGTGTTAAAAGAGCAACAGTCAGATGCAGAAACTACAGAACCCGAACCACCAAAAAAGAAAATCAACCTTCTGCTGGTGGCATCTGACTCAGATGATGAAAATGAACATGCGTCAGTCCGCTCTGCTTTGGATCGTTATCGAGCAGAACCCATTATCAGCATGGACACATGTCCTCTGGAATAGTGGTTGAAGCATGAAGGGACATATGAATCTTTAGTGCATCTAGCAGGTAAATACCTTGCGACGCCGGCTACAACAGTGCCGTGCGAACGCCTGTTCTCTCTCTCAGGTGACGTTGTAAACAAGACGTGGGCAGCATTAGCTCCTGCAAATTGTAACCAAATGTGTTTGTCTGAGCGGCTGGCTGAAGTAGGACTTGCAGGCTCCAAAGTTTTACATTGTTTTATTTTTCAGTGCAATTTTTTGTACATAATTCTAGATGTGTAAGTTCCACTTTCATGACAAAGAGATCGCACTGCAGTACTTGTATGAGGTGACTTGAAAAATACGATTCTTTTGTTTTTTTAAAGTGCAAATACTTGTAATCAAAAATAAATATAAAGTGAGCACTGTACACTTTGTGTTGTAATTGAAATCAATATATTTGAAAATGGAGAAAACATCCAAAAATATTTAAATAAATGGTATTCCACATTATTAACAATGCGATTAATTGCGCGGTTAATTTTTTTTAATCGCTTGACAGCCCTAGTTAAAACACAAATCATCAACGCTGTGTGACCAAATATACAAACTAAACATCCTTAATCGAACTAACTAGTTTCAAGTAGTGTTTTTCTTCCTTTGCCTAGCAGTAAATTGCGATTATCATAAGCGATGGAAATGATTTTTCATCCCTCTCCGTGAAATGGACGCGTGCAGATGAAAATCTAATCTTTCTGAGCCTGAACGAGGGCACGACAGCAGTACGGCTGATGGAAAAGTGTGTCTAGAAAGGGAAGTCGCCCTCTCGGAGGTGGAAGAAAAACGTAACAGTTTAACGTGCTCAAATCAGGGAGGAGCGGATAGTTTCCAGCCCAGAATTCTGAAAGAACTGGCATGTGAGATGGTTAGTAGCAAAGTTTTTTAATAAATTTATCTATTCAAGGATAGTACTGTATTAATGGCTAATGTTGTACCTACATTTAAGAATGGATATGAGTCAACAATGCGCCCTTGTTGCCAAGAAGGCTAAAGGCATTTTGGGCTGTATAAGTAGGGGCATTGCCAGCAGATCGAGGGACGTGATCATTCCCCTCTATTCGACATTAGTGAGACCTCATCTGGAGTACTGTGTCCAGTTTTGGGCCCCACACTACAAGAAGGATGTGGAAAAATTGGAAAGAGTCCAGTGGAGGGCAACAAAAATGATTAGGGGGCTGGAGCACATGACTTATGAGGAGAGGCTGAGGGAACTGGGATTGTTTAGTCTGCAGAAGAGAAGAATGAGGGGGGGATTTGATAGCAGCCTTCAACTACCTGAAGGGGGGTTCCAAAGAGGATGGAACTCGGCTGTTCTCAATGGTGGCAGATGACAGAACAAGGAGCAATGGTCTCAAGTTGCAGTAGGGGTTCAGGTTGGATATTAGGAAACACTATTTCACTAGGAGGGTGGTGAAGCACTGCAATGGGTTCCCTAGGGAGGTGGTTGAATCTCCTTCCTTAGAGGTTTTTAAGGCCCGGCTTGACAAAGCCCTGGCTGGGATGATTTAGTTGGTGTTGGTCCTGCTTTGAGCAGGGGGTTGGACTAGATACCTCCTGAGGTCCTTCCAACCCTAAACTTCTATGATTATAATGGGGGGGGTGATCTTTTTATTCTAACTTCACTAGTATGCAAGACTTTAGAACAAACTGGGAAGGAAAGAATTGAGAGAGAGAAACAGCAAAGGGGATATAACGCTGCACAGGTTTACAAAAGGTCGATCATCCGGCTTTCTTCCTTTGAGAAAAGGGCAGGGGAATAGATCAATGTACTTGGATGTAAGCATTTGCTACGGTGCCACACGAGTTAAATCAGGGAAGGTGGGGATTAGTGCAAGAACTGGAAAGCAGACAAAGAACCGGCGGAAGGGGAGAAGGCAACGGGTTGTGTGGCAAGGGGAATTATCGGACTGGGGGGGAGGCTACTCACAAGAGTTCTTCAAGGATTGGTCTCGGGACAGATCTTATTCAGGAGTTTTGTAAATGAGCTCAGCACAACAAGTAGGAGGGTACTCATGAAATTTGGATCGGCGCACAGGAAGAACTAGAAGGCGGGAGTGACAGAAACGGGCTGAAATTCAATAGTCCATAACAACAATTACTGCTACAACCTGGGGCCTCGTCAGCTGGAAACAGCCGAGGCGGAGAGCAACCTGGGCACACGGGCAATGAGCCACCAACACGCCAGGGCCAGGGAAATGGCAAAAATGCGATCTAGGCTGCATCGGGCCAGGTATTGCCAGGAGACCCAGCGAGAGAAATAGTCACGCCGTTGTACAAGGCAAAGGGAAGCCCCCATTTGGAATACCGGCCGCAAATCTGGTCCCCCAAGGTTCAAAAAAGACAAATTCGAACGTGAATACTT
The DNA here is from genome assembly GCA_036785055.1 of Emydoidea blandingii. Taxonomy (NCBI): domain Eukaryota; kingdom Metazoa; phylum Chordata; order Testudines; family Emydidae; genus Emydoidea; species Emydoidea blandingii. The sequence continues at coordinate 23,550,498 of JAXIVB010000013.1, forward strand.
GCAGAGAAGAGCCCCTAGGACGATGAGGGTGACGGAGGGCCCCGTCTTATGAGGGGAGGCTGGATGAATCTGACTCGTTTAGGTTCACAAACTGAACGGGAGCTGCTTGCTTTCTAGAAATACATTACGACAGGCGAAGAGCTATTGGAGCAAAAGGCCAGCGTTGGATAAACTGGCTGGGAACAAATTCAGGCAGGAAATACGACGGCTTCTAACCATCAGAAGGGTGCGGTTCTGGCTCTGCCTCCCGATGCGAGTTGTGGGGGCAACCAGCTACGGGAGTTTTCAGAGAGCGCACAAACTTATCACCGGGCTGCTGGTGTTAATGGGGGGCCGGACTTGGCAGCGGTGGGGGTCCCTTTATGTTCCTAACGCTCATGCTTCAGGGCTGCGGCCAGCCAGTGTCCGAGGTCAGGAAGGTTTTTTTTTTTTTTTTAAATAAAATCTCAATGTATTCAGGAAGGTTATTTTTAAATTTCCTTCTTCCGAAGCATCAGGGATTTCCTTCTTCCTTCTCTCGGGAGCTTGGCTGGCTGGTTCTTGCTCACACGCTCAGGGTCTAACGGATCACCTTCGTCTGCAGCATGGGGCACAGGATTATCTGGGTCTCTCTCCTTTACTAGTCTCCCTCGGGCACCTGGCCCCACCTACTCTCTGCCTTGGGCACGTAACAGTCTAGCTTCCTATGGGGTGCGGGTGGCACATGCGCCCGACGGGTTAGACCAGCCTCGACCGCCACGGGCCGGCCCAGCAGGGGGTCGCTCACTCACCAGTCCCGGCGCATGCGTTTCTGGGGCGGGCTGAGCTCGTGCCGGGGGGGAGAGAAACGCTCCCGGCGGTTGCGGTCGTAGTCCCGGTACTCACCCCGGCTCCGGCGCTCCCGGCCACGGTCCCATTCCCTGCGGGGGGCAGACGGGCCGATCACACCCTGATGTATCCCTCCGCCAGGGGACGACACCCCCCCCCCGATATATCCCTCCACCAGGGGACAACGACACCCCCCCCGATATATCCCTCCGCCAGGGGACAACGACACCCCCCCGATATATCCCTCCGCCAAGGGACAAGCACACGCCCCCCTGCCCCCCCCGATATATCCCTCCGCCAGGGGACAGCTGCACCCCCTCCCCCCCGATATATCCCTCCGCCAGGGGACAGCTGCACCCCCTCCCCCCCCGATATATCCCTCCGCCAGAGGACAGCTGCACCCCCTCCCCCCCGATATATCCCTCCGCCAGGGGACAGCTGCACCCCCTCCCCCCCCGATATATCCCTCCGCCAGGGGACAGCGGCACCCCCTCCCCCCCGATATATCCCTCCGCCAGGGGACAGCTGCTCCCCCTCCCCCCCCGATATATCCCTCCGCCAGGGGACAGCGGCACCCCCGCCCCCCCGATATATCCCTCCGCCAGGGGACAGCTGCTCCCCCTCCCCCCCGATATATCCCTCCGCCAAGGGACAGCTGCACAACCTTCCCCCCCGATATATCCCTCCGCCAAGGGACAGCTGCACCCCCTCCCCCCCGATATATCCCTCCGCCAGGGGACAGCTGCTCCCCCTCCCCCCCCCCGATATATCCCTCCGCCAGGGGACAGCTGCACCCCCTCCCCCCCGATATATCCCTCCGCCAGGGGACAGCGGCACCCCCTCCCCCCCGATATATCCCTCCGCCAGGGGACAGCGGCACCCCCTCTCCCCCGATATATCCCTCCGCCAGGGGACAGCGGCACCCCCTCTCCCCCGATATATCCCTCCGCCAGGGGACAGCGGCACCCCTCCCCCCCCGATATATCCCTCCGCCAGGGGACAGCTGCACCCCTCCCCCCCCGATATATCCCTCCGCCAGGGGACAGCTGCACCCCCTCCCCCCGATATATCCCTCCGCCAGGGGACAGCGGCACCCCCTCCCCCCCGATATATCCCTCCGCCAGGGGACAGCTGCTCCCCCTCCCCCCCCGATATATCCCTCCGCCAGGGGACAGCTGCTCCCCCTCCCCCCCCGATATATCCCTCCGCCAGGGGACAGCTGCTCCCCCTCCCCCCCGATATATCCCTCCGCCAGGGGACAGCTGCTCCCCCTCCCCCCCGATATATCCCTCCGCCAGGGGACAGCTGCACCCCCTCCCCCCCGATATATCCCTCCGCCAGGGGACAGCGGCACCCCCTCCCCCCCGATATATCCCTCCGCCAGGGGACAGCTGCTCCCCCTCCCCCCCGATATATCCCTCCGCCAGGGGACAACGGCACCCCCTCCCCCCCGATATATCCCTCCGCCAGGGGACAGCTGCACCCCCTCCCCCCCGATATATCCCTCCGCCAGGGGACAGCTGCTCCCCCTCCCCCCCGATATATCCCTCCGCCAGGGGACAGCTGCACCCCCTCCCCCCCGATATATCCCTCCGCCAGGGGACAACGGCACCCCCTCCCCCCCGATATATCCCTCCGCCAGGGGACAGCTGCTCCCCCTCCCCCCCGATATATCCCTCCGCCAGGGGACAGCTGCACCCCCTCCCCCCCGATATATCCCTCCGCCAGGGGACAAGCCCCCCCGATGGACACGTGCCCGCCGGCTCGGGGCCGGGCAGCCGCGCACTAAGGCCGGACTCGCCCCGCCCCCACCTGTCGTTCCAGTCGTCTCGCCGCCGGTCGTCGCGCTCCCGGGACCGGTCGTAGTCGCTCCTCTCGCGCCGGAACTTGTCGCGGCGCCGCCGGTCGTACTCGTCGTCGCTGTCGCCCATGGCGGGGGCGGCCCCGCGCGCGGGGAGGGGGCGGGGCCGGTGTCCCTGGAGACGGGGCCCGGCGCCGCGGTTCTCGCTCTGGGCTCTGGGCCCCGCGCTGCTGCTGCTGCCGGCTCCGGCCCCACGCGCGCGCCCCGCTGGCTTCCTGCCACCCGCCGGGTCCCCGGATGCAGGAGCCGGAAGCGGAAGTGGCCGCCCGGCCGCCGCCGCGGCGCTCTGGAGCGGAACCGCTCTCTATGGCGCCTGAGTGGGGCAGGGGCGGGAGGACTCTGCGCGGCGGGCACAAGGAACTCTATGGTGCGGATGTAGGGGGACGCTCTAGGAATTCGCGACTCTATGGTGAATGAGGCGGCTCGAGAGACGCTCTAGGGTGCGGGAGAAGCAGCCGAGGGGCCCGTGGCGCCTGTGGGAGCATCTGAAGCAGCGAGGTTCTCTGCCAGGAAAGCTGATGCTCCCACTGCTCCGGCGAGTCCCGCCCCCCCCTCCCCAGCCTGCCGGGCACGTGGCCTGCGCTCTAGGACCCGGGTTGGAGGGAGAGGCGTTCTAGGAAGAGGTGTCGCTGGTGCGGGAAAAGGACAGTCTTGGTCGGGAGACCTCTATGGTGTGGGCAGGAGCGCCGCTCTAAACCACAGCCCAACTCTATGGTACATAAGGGGACGCTCTAGGGAGGGAAAACTCTATGATGTCACCGCCCCCTGCCCCCCCCTCCCCCCCGGACTGGAGGAGGAGGGATCGCTCAGTGGTTGGAGCAGTGGCCTGCTAAACCCAGGGTTGTGAGTTCAATCCTTGAGGGGGCCACTTAGGGAGCTGGGGCAAAATCAGTACTTGGTCCTGCCTAGTGAAGGCAGGGGGCTGGACTCAATGACCTTTCAAGGTCTCTTCCAGTTCTATGAGATAGGATATCTCCATTAATTATTATTATTATACTCCTGAGTTCTCTCCCGGCTTTGGGAGGGGAGTGGGGGCTGGTGGGTTAGAGCAAGGGGGGCTGGGAGCCAGGACTCCTGGGTTCTCTCCCCGGCTCTGGGAGGGGAGTGGGGGCTGATGGGTTAGAGCAGGGGGGGCTGGGAGCCAGGACTCCTGGGTTCTCTCCCCGGCTCTGGGAGGGGAGTGGGGGCTGATGGGTTAGAGCAGGGGGGGCTGGGAGCCAGGACTCCTGGGTTCTCTCCCCGGCTCTGGGAGGGGAGTGGGGGCTGGTGGGTCAGAGCAGGGGGGGGGCCGGGAGCCCGGACTCCTGGGTTCTCTCCCCAGCTCTGGGAGGGGAGTGGGGGCTGATGGGTTAGAGCAGGGGGGGCTGGGAGCCAGGACTCCTGGGTTCTCTCCCCAGCTCTGGGAGGGGAGTGGGGGCTGATGGGTTAGAGCAGGGGGGGCTGGGAGCCAGGACTCCTGGGTTCTCTCCCCGGCTCTGGGAGGGGAGTGGGGGCTGGTGGGTCAGAGCAGGGGGGGGCCGGGAGCCCGGACTCCTGGGTTCTCTCCCCAGCTCTGGGAGGGGAGTGGGGGCTGATGGGTTAGAGCAGGGGGGGCTGGGAGCCAGGACTCCTGGGTTCTCTCCTTGTGCTCAGTGGCCTCCCACACCCCCGTCTTCCTGGCCCCGGGGGAGGGGGGGGGGGAGGACAAAGCACCCAGGAGGCTGTTTTATTAAAAATCCCAACATTTAATGTATTTCCAGTAAACAGTCAGACATTGCGAAACCTGGGGGTGGAAATCACAGATTTTAAGGGAAAATCCTCCCCCCACACACCGTGACCAAACCCCAGGCTGCCTTCACAGGACCTCTGGGGGACACCCCCACCTTACGGGGGGGGGGAAGAGACGAAAGGGGAGCCGCCCTCTTCCCCCCAGGGCTGGAAACATACAAGGAGGCAAAAAGAAGGGGGACAGCGTTGGCAGGCGGGGGAGGGGGCGCGGCAGCACATCACAGAGGGTCACTGGAGGTCCAGGAGGTATCCCAGAATTCCCTGAGAAGAGGCGTGGGAGGGAGAGCGGCGTTTCCCATCATCCTCCGAGGCGGATGCTCTGGATTATCTGGAAGATAGCTGGGGAGAAGGGGGCAGAGTGAGGCTGCTGTGTGTGTGGGGGGCTCTCAGGGGCACAGCTTGGGGTAATGGGAGGGACTTATTCTCAGGCTCCGCCCCCTCCCAAGGCCAGTTGGGTTGCGCACCTACTGCAGTGACAGGCAGGCCAAGATCCAGAGGAACCTCAAGGAGCCAAAGCCTTACTTCGGGGCTGATCCCATTAGTAGGTTTCAGAGTCAACACACTGGCATGGAGCATCTGCCTGTCTCTAGCTCCCAACAGGAAATTTCGGGACTAACACAACACCTGTGGTGCATCAGGCTCCCCATTACTAGGTTCAAGAGTTAACACCACCATTGCCCTCATTCTTAGGTTCTCGGATGGGGGGCGCTCCTGCCTCTAGTCCCAATCATTAGATTCCGGGGTAAACAGCCCGGAGTCTGACCCTCTTGGATTCCCACTGTTAGGTCTCAGGGTAAACGCCGTCCAACGGACCAGGATGCCGTAACGAGGAAACAGCATAAACACCCCCCTGCAGCTCTGCCACCATTAGGCTTCAGGGTTAACACTCTAAATCCTTCCCAAGAACAGGCCCTAATAGGCAGATCTCTGTCCCTAGGCCCCATCGTTAGGATCCAGAGTGAACAGACCATCCCGCCCGACTCACCTGAGCCACAGACCACGAACACGAAGAGGGCCAGCAGCCATGGCCCCACAGCGGCTTTCTCTTCTGGGGGGGCTTTCTGTGTGGGATGGAGAGAGCATTAGAGATGGGAACTCACCCCCCCCCCCAGCTCTGCCGGTGCCCCTCACTCCGTCCTGCAGCCCCTGCCAGCCCTGCCCCCCCCAGCTCTGCCGGTGCCCCTCACTCCCAACCCACAGCCCCCTGCTTGCCCAGCCCCCCCCCAGCTCTGCCAGTGCCCCTCACTCCCGTCCTGCAGCCCCTGCCAGCCCAGCCCCCCCCAGCTCTGCCGGTGCCCCTCACTCCCGACCCGCAGCTCCTGCTAGCCCGGCCCTGCCCCCCCCAGCTCTGCCGGTGCCCCTCACTCCCGACCCGCAGCCCCCCGTACCGGGGCGCGGTGCAGGCCCCCCCGCTGGGTGATGCTCTTGCTGTGTCTCTCGTTCGCCACCCTCATGCGCTGCACCCCGGACATGGTCCCGCCGGGCCCCCCCGCCCCGGACTGGCCTAGACTCTGCGTCACTAACCGCGCATGCGCCGGGGACGGGGGGCGAAAAAAGTCGCGCGGCGCCCCAGGGCGCATGCGCCGCACCCACAAGAGGCGGAAGCGACGGGGCGGCCCTTGCGCGTGCCTGACGTGGCGAACTTTCTTCACACACGTGACGTCTTTAGCCCGCGCACATCCGCCGGGCGTCACTACTGCGCATGTGCGGCACGGGTAGCGTCAGGTCCCCGGATGACGTCACTGATCAGGTGACAGGGGATTCGCCATTTTGGAACATCTCCTCTAATGCGCACGCGCAAAGGCTTGGCGCCAAGCAGAACGCAGTCATTGGTCCCCCCACACACGTGTTCTGCGGTATCACGTGACAGGCGACAGGCAAAGCCATTTCGCACTGTAGCCCCCATGGGCGCGGCCATCTTTGTTTCTTTGGCCTTTGGGGCTTCCATGGGTCACGTGTTCAGGGGGTGATGCCAACCTGGGGGAGGCCATATTGTCTCCCAGTTGTCATGTGATAAAGGGAAATAAAGAGCCCCGCCCCTTGTGAAAATAACGTGGTGGGAATCGAGGACTCCTCCCTTCTCCACCAGCGCCCCCTCCCCGAGCCAGGGAGAGAACCCAGGAGTCCGGGCTCCCAGCCCCCCCTGCTCTCACCCCCCAGCCCCCACTCCCCTCCCAGAGCCGGGGAGAGAACCCAGGAGTCCTGGCTCCCAGCCTGCCCCCACTCTAACCCACCAGCCCCCACTCCCCTCCCAGAGCCGGGGAGAGAACCCAGGCGTCCTGGCTCCCAGCCTCCCCTGCTCTGACCCACCAGCCCCCACTCCCCTCCCAGAGCTGGGGAGAGAACCCAGGAGTCCGGGCTCCCAGCCCCACCTGCTCTAACCCCCCAGCCCCCACTCCCCTCCCAGAGCCCGGGAGAGAACCCAGGAGTCCGGGCTCCCTGCCCCCCCTGCTCTAGATAGATTTGGGCTGTTTGGGGCTATTTGTCCTTAAATTCACGGGGGCCACAAGAAGATCACATGCCCCCCGCCTCTCCAGACCCCCCCCCCCAAGATCTGCCAGCCCCTCCCTTCCCCGGTGTAATCTGACAGTCAGCAGAATCTATTATGTTTTATTTTTTCCTCTGTCCAGGAAATTCCTCCTCTGGTGCCAGACATTCATCTGCCCAGATAATTGTTAGGTTCCTGCAGGGTTGGGGGAGCGAGGGGAGGTGTGATTCCTCGCCCGGCGCAGAGATGCGCCCATCTCTGGGGCGGGGCGGCTGGTTATCCGGGGACCCCTCGCCCGGTGCTGAGATGCGGCCACGTCTGGGGCGGGGCGCAGCTGCTCTGTTCTGGAAGAGGCCAGGGCTGGAGTAGCTGTAGCCGTGGGCAGGGCAGGGGCCACGGGCCTGGTGGAGCCGGAGGAGCTGGGGAAATGAGGTGTCACATCCTGCCCTGACCCCGCTCCCCTCCCACGGAAACGGCAGAACAAAGCGAGTTTCCTGACTGCCCAGAGAATAGAAACCAGGAGCAGGGACCAATGGGTTGAGCAGGGGGGCTGGGAGCCCGGACGCCTGGGTTCTGGGCCTTGCCATGACTGCCCATGCTGAGCAGGAGCCCCCCCCTCCCCCCCGGAGCTGGGAGGTGCCCAGGGGCTGAGAGAGAGTGTCCAGGCCCCTTGGCTTCCCCCCAGGCACTGGCCTGGGGTGGGGGTTGCGGGGGGGGGGGGGGCTGTGGTTCTCTCTTCTCTGAGCAGGTTTCCTGCTTGGCTCCAGCCAGCCCAAGAAAAACAGGCCCTGGAGACCCCACCCTGCCCCCTCTGCTGCCCCCGTGTGGTGGCAGGGCAAGGGGGGCAGACCACAGAGAAGCTAGGAGGGAATCCGGTCTCTGCACCCCAGCTGTAGGCAGATGTTACCCACCACAGAGCTGGGGAGAGAACCAAGGAGTCCGGGCTCCCAACCCTCCTTGCTCTAACCTCTAGACCCCTCTCCTCTCTCAGAGCTGGGCAGATAACCCAGGAGTCCTGGCTCCCAGCCCCCACTCCCCTCCCAGAGCCGGGGGGAGAACCCAGGCGTCCGGGCTCCCCGGCTGAGATCAGGGGTGGTTATAACAGCTGGGGTCACCGGGCAGGGAGCTGTGAGGGTGGCGCTGGCCCTGGGCCCCACAATGCGGGGGTGGGGAGGGGATGGAGGTGGAGGGTGTGGGGGGGAAGAGGATGGAGATTTTATACCCATCTCAGCACAGACTGAGCTCTGGGAGGGCCGTGATTGCCGTGTGACTAGCCGGGGAGGGTCGGGAGGGGCCGTGCGCGGAGGGGGCTGTGGGGCGGGTTATGGGGGCCGTGTCCTCGCTGCCCCCCCCCACAACAGAGACCTGTTGGTCCCGGGAGCCAGCCCAATGAATGCTCATTTCCCAGAAGCTCGTTACCCCGGATCCTGCCCCCAGCCCCATGGAATCTCCCCCGTTCCCCGGGGTCCCTGGGAGGCACCAGATAGACCCTGCCCCCCCCCCCCCCCCATGGCTCCCACGGCCTTATCTCCCCGGCCGGCCCTGCCAGGCCAGAGGGGTCAGGAAACAGACCCCTTGGGGGCGGGGGCTGGAGCTCAACCCCTTCACCCCAAGGAGGGGCAGAGGCTGCCGAGATAGATTAGTTCCAGACTATGCTGGGGGTTGGGGGGGGCCCGGCTGCTTCAATCGCCCTATAAATCGGGGCTGCTTCCAATTAAAACGGGGGGGCAGGGCTGCGGGTCGGGAGTGAGGGGCACCAGCAGAGCTGGGGGGGAGGGGGCGGGCAGGGATGTTCCTTCATTTGTCGGACACATCTGTCCAGATGTTCCTCATCTGGCCACATTGGCTCCCAACCCCCTCCCCGCTCTAACCACTAGACCCCACTCCCCTCCCAGAGCCGGGGAGAGAACCCGGGAGTCCTGGCTCCCAACCCCCCCTGCTCTGACCCACCAGCCCCCACTCCCCTCCCAGAACGAGGGAGAGAACCCAGGAGTCCTGGCTCCCAACCCCCCTCCACATTTCATCGTGCACCTCTGACTAGGGAATCATGTGAAGAGTTGCTCCCCCCCCAGCTCTGGGCCCCCCAGCTCTGCCAGTGTCCCTCACTCCCGACCCGCAGCCCCTGCTAGCCCAGCCCTGCCCACCCCAGCTCTGCCGGTGCCCCTCACTCCCGACCCGCAGCCCCTGCTAGCCCAGCCCTGCCCACCCCAGCTCTGCCGGTGCCCCTCACTCCCGACCCGCAGCCCCTGCTAGCCCAGCCCTGGGTTGCTAGAAGGGAAGTGTTGGGGGGCAGATGTGAGGGGGGAGGGTGGGTTCTGGGTGCTGAGTAGCGAGGGGACGTGGGACCCCTCGCCCAGGGCTGAGATGCGCCCCCCTCTGAGGCGGGGCAGCTGGTTACACGGGGACCCCTCGCCCAGCGCTGAGATGCAGCCACATCACCCTCGGGTGTCGGCAGTACAGGGGTTTTGACACACAGGGGGCAGTTCCCATGGCAGCTAGCAGGGGGGACACGCCCACTTCACTGCACCTCCCTCCCTATTGCACACCCAGAGCACAACATAACACGCTGTGCTGCTCCCTGGCACATCGAACCATAGACTATCGGTGTGGAAGGGACCTCGGGGGGTGTCTAGTCCAACCCCCTGCTCAAAGCAGGACCAACACCCACACAGCGCAGCCTGCAACAACCCCTCTACACACACACACACACACACACACACACACACACACAGCCTGCAACAACCCCTGTACATACACACACAGACACACATAACACAACACAACACCTCACACTGCTCCTTGTACACACAGCACAGCCTGCAACAACCCCTCTACACACACACTCACACACACACACACACACAGAGCCTGCTACAACCCCTGTACATACACACACAGACACACATAACATATCACAACACAACACCTCACACTACCCCTTGTACACACAGCACAGCCTGCAACAACCCCTCCACACACACACACACACACACACACACACACACACACACACACACACACACACAGCCTGCTACAACCCCAGTACATAAACACACAGAAACACACAACACAACACATCCCGGTGTCCTGGTATACACAGCGCAGCCTGCAACAACCCTACACACACACACACACACACACAGCCTGCTACAACACCTGTACACACACACACAACACAACACATCGCGCTGCCCCGCTATACACAGCGCATCCTGCAACAACCCTCTACACACACACACACACACACACACACACGAGCCCTACGCCCCCCCTTGCCCCCTCCATTGTGTAAACACCCCCCACACCCCGCCCCTCCCGCAGACCCCTCCCCTCCCTCCCGCAGCGGGCTCAGAAAGTTGCGAGCCGCAGCCCGGGGTGAGCGGGGGGAACTCGGGGGCTGCGCGGGGGGTTTGGGGGGATCCCCAGGGCGGGAGTGAAAGTGGGGGGCCTGGGGGGGATTTTCATCCCACCGCTCTGCACCCGGGAGCTCAGGGCAGGGTCCCGGGGCAGCGACTCGCGGCTGGGGGGCGGGTTTGCAAAGCTTTGGGGTCCCCCCCAGCCAGGATGTCGGGGTGCTGTCGGGCAGGGCGAAGACTCATTCTGGGGGGCCCCTAAGATTTTGGGGGGGTGGGGCTGAGTTGTGCGCAGTCCTGGGGTGGTGTGTGAAACTTATTGCAAAGAGTTTGCGGAAAGTAGTTTTGGGGGGGCGGCTTCTCGCAAAGATCCAGGGGTCCCCCTGGAGGCTTTGGGGGGCTGCAAAGGTTGGGGGATCTTTGCGAGGCTTAGGGGTGCAGCGTTGGTGGGCGGGATTTCCGGGGGAGGGGGGACTACAGCTCGGCCAAGAGTTTCGGGGGGTTTCTCAGCAAGATTGGGGGGGCCCCTTTGAGGGAGCCACTTTGGGGGACTGGGCAAAGCTTTTGGGGGGCACATCTTCAAAAGCCTCACGTGGGCCAGGTGTGAGGGAAAGGGGGCTCACCGGCCAGAGGCAGTGCTAGCCCATTTTGGGGGTCCCTATATATTTTGGGGGCCCCAAATATTGGGGTCCCGCTTGAGCTGCACGGGGCCCTGAGCAATTGCTTAGTCTGCTGATGCCTGGCTCCGGCTTGGCTTAGTTTTGCAAATGTTTGGGGGGGGCTGCAGATTTGGGGGGACCAGGGAGGAAATAGGGGGTGCTTCTTGCAAAGAGCTGGAAGGGGGGGCAGGCTCCTGAGCCAAGCACAGATGCCTTCCCCCTGCCTGGATGCTAGTTGTTTTTTTTCTTTCCCTCTTTTTCCAGCTGCCTCCAAAAATCTTGGGGTCCCCCCTCCCCCCCAATGTCTGCAGTTCCTGGGCTTCCTTTGTCCACGGGGCCGGGCCCCTTCACCACACTCAGGACCGGCTTGTGGGAGCTCGTCTAGTCCGGCCGGGCGGCTTCGGTTTTCTGGACTCACCCATTGTTTCGGGATTGTTTCAGGACCAGCTATTCCAGAGACAGGCCCTTTGCCGGGGATCCCTGACTCAAGAGGTTTCCGGACCCACTGCTCCAGACCCAGGACTTTTCGGGAGCGCCGAGACGCCGGACTTTTTTAGGGGATCCCGGCTCAGGAATTTCTCCAGAACCAACTTTTTGCCAGGGCCGGAAAGTTTTGGAGAATCCAGTTTTTCTAGCCGGACGGAGTTTGGCTCCATTGATTTGCTAGAGTCCACGTTTGTAGGGAAACTTGGTTCCCCCCCAGAGAAGAAACTCATTTTTGAGATTATTTTTTCTAGATTGGGAGGCAAATCTGGGTTTGTTCCCACCCCCCTTGACTGGGGAGAAATCTGGGTTATTTTTATACCTTGGGGTGAGAACTGGGTTTAATATTTCTAGATGAGAAGAAATCTCAGTTTAATTTTTCTGGATCAGGAAGAAATCCGGGTTTAATTTTCTTGGATCAGGGCAAAATCTGGCTTTATTTTTTTTCTAGATTGGGAAGAAATCTGGGTTTAATTTTTCTGGATCAGGGTGATTTCTGGGTTTATTTTTTTTTCTGGATCGGGGCAAAATTTGGGTTTTTTTTTTTTCTGGATTTGGATGGAATCAGGGTTTAATTTTTTCTAGATTGGAGAGAAATCTAGGTTGAATTTTTCTGGATCAGGGTGATTTCTGGGTTTATTTTTTCTGGGTTGGGGGCAAAATCTGGGTTTGTTTTTTTTCTGGATTGGGATGAAATCAGGATTTAATTGTTTCTAGATTGGGGAGAAATCTGGGTTTATTTTTCTGGATCGGGGTGAAATCTGAATTTAATTTTTTTTTAGATTGGGGCGGGGAAAAGCAGGGTTTCCTTTTTCGAGAGTTGGGGGAATCGGGGAGTCAGACAAATGTGAGGAGTTAAAACTTTCTAGACCAGGCAAAAATGGAGCATTAAAAGTTTTGGAGTTTAGGAGACATTTTGGGGTTTCCATTTTTGTAGACTGGGGAAAAAAGTGATTGTTTCCCTCTACATTAGGAGAAAATGGGGTGTCCATTTTGTGCTCGACGAAAGGCACTTGGGGGTTTGGTTTTTCCAGATTAGGGACATATTGGGGGGTTAATTTGCTTGTTAGCCTTGGGAGAATTTCCTCTAGATTAGAAAAAAATTGTGGAGGGAGGGAGTTGATTTTTCCACGCCAGAAATTTATTCCGATGTTAATCTTTTCCAGACTTGGTCATTTATTAGCACGTAAATATTCTGGTGGGTCGAATTTTCAGGCTATCTGGGGGTAGCGGAGTCCTTCCAGAGAGAGGAAAATCCGGGGGATTCAGTTGTCCCAGATCAAGGCGGTTTGGGGTGCCATTTTTCCGGGAAAAAGATTATTTTTCTGGAGTAAAGTTTCCCCGATTGGGAATTTACTCTCCCCCCCCCCCCCCCCCCCTTGGTTGATCAGGATTTCGCGACAGCAGCTTTCCCTCTGCCAAGGAATTTGGGACTGACCCCAACCATGGAGGTCTGGCTGCTTTGTCTCTGGATTCCCCTCACTCAGGCAGTGGAAGGTGAGTGAAAATTGGGGGGATTTAGTAGGTTTCTGTGTCTTTGGGAGCCAGGACTCCTGGGTTCTCTCCTCGGCTCTGGGAGGGGAGTGGGGGCTGGTGGGTTAGAGCTGGGAGCCAGGACTCCTGGGTTCTCTCCCCGGCTTTGGGAGGAGAGTGGGGGCTGGTAGGTTAGAGCAGGGGGGCTGGGAGCCAGGACTCCTGGGTTCTCTCCCCGGCTCTGGGAGGGGAGTGGGGGCTGGTGGGTCAGAGCAGGGGGGGCTGGGAGCCAGGACTCCTGGGTTCTCTCCCCAGCGCTGGGAGGGGAGTGGGGGCTGGTGGTTAGAGCAGGGGGGGCTGGGAGCCAGGACTCCTGGGTTCTCTCCCCGGCTCTGGGAGGGGAGTGGGGGCTGGTGGGTTAGAGCAGGGGGGGCTGGGAGCCAGGACTCCTGGGTTCTCTCCCTGGCTCTGGGAGGGGAGTGGGGGCTGGTGGGTTAGAGCAGGGGGGGCGGGAGCCAGGACTCCTGGGTTCTCGTCCCACGTCTGCCCAGCTCTTGCCTGAGTTTTGATTGACTGTTTTTTACACTAACAAAACGTGGGTTTGGCAAAGTACTTTCTTGCTTTCGCGCAAGATCTGCTGCAGACAAGAAGCAGAGCGTGAAAGCCGGCTTGTTGAAAGAGAAAACAGGCCTGGAAAGAAAAGTGAAGGAAAACAAGAAAAAAGAAAGAAAACAACAACCCACCCCCCACCCTCTTTCACTCTTGTCTTTCATTCTTTCTTTCTCTGCCTCCTGCTCTTTCTTCCTCGGGGTTTGTTCCGCCAAGCAAACATTTTTTTGCCTTTGAAAACTTTGTGTCCCTGCTGCCCAGCTCCTGCGGAAGACTTTTCTCCTTCATTAGCGCCGCGTCTCACTCCCTCTTCCCCTGCCCCCCATAAGGCCTGTGCAGATGTATCTTACTCCTGGATTTTGCCTCTGTCGTTCGCTCCGTCTCTTTCTCCCCCAGCCTTTCAGCCCAGGGCTCCTGGGTTCCCTCCCCGGCTCTGGGAGGGGAGTGGGGGCTGGTGGGTTAGAGCAGGGGGGGCTGGGAGCCAGGACTCCTGGGTTCTCTCCCAGCTCAGGGAGGGGAGTGGGGGCTGGTGGGTTAGAGCAGGGGGGCTGGGAGCCAGGACTCCTGGATTCTCTCCCTGGCTCTGAAAGGGGAGAGGGGGCTGGTGGGTTAGAGCAGGGGCGCTGGGAGCCAGGACTCCTGGGTTCTCTCCCTGGCTCTGGGAGGGGAGTGGGGACTGGTGGGTTAGAGCAGGGGGGGCTGGGAGCCAGGACTCCTGGGTTCTCTCCCTGGCTCTGGAAGGGGAGGAGGGGCTGGTGGGTTACAGCAGGGAGCCAGGACTCCTGGGTTCTCTCCCGTCCTTGCCCACGAATTTAACCCCTTTCTCCCGCCCCCAATTCTTTGTGGGGCTGGCGGGATTCGAACTTGCAGCCCGGAGCCCTGGCACAGAGCAGGCTGCCAATCAGGAGAGAACCCAGGCGTCCTGGCTCCCAGCCCCCCGCCCCCCCCGGCTTGGAACAACCCACCCTGTTCTGGGAAGCCGGGCGGGCGCAGCGGCCGGGAGTTCGTTCACATCTGGCATGGATTTAGCCCAGGACGGAGGAGAACACAGATTTGGGGGGGGAGGGGTCACGGTCTGGCAGCTGGAGCCGGGAGGCCCAGCTGGGGATGGGGGGGCTGGAGCTGGGGCCGGAGGGGAGCCAGCACCCCCTAGAGGGAACAGGCCCCTGCCCCCCCTGAGCCAGCCAGTCCCTGCCCTGGAGTCCGGACAGTTGCTGGTTTCCCCGTGTGGCCCCCAAGTGGGAGAGAAGCCTCGCACGGCCGTGTAAGCATGCAGCACCAGAGCCGTACGAAGGAGGCCGCGGCCTGCAGGAAAGCGAGACAGGCATCTCCGTGTGCTCCTGGGAAGGCCTCTGTGTACCTCAGGGGTATGCGGCTCCTCTGGGTTGGACCCTCGGCCCGAACAGACTCAGATTCACCCTGTAATGACCCATCACCCACCACCCCACAGCACCTGTGTGCACAGATCGAGGGGGGGGGGGAAGAATTCTGTCTGCATGGGAAAGGATTCAGGGGTTCGCTCCCTGGCTCTGGAGGGGAGCGGGGGCTGGAGGGTTAGAGCAGTGGGGGCTGGGAGCCAGGACGCCTGGGTTCTCTCCCCGGCTCTGGGAGGGGAGTGGGGGCTGGTGGGTTAGAGCAGTGGGGGCTGGGAGCCAGGACGCCTGGGTTCTCTCCCCGGCTCTGGGAGGGGAGTGGGGGCTGGTGGGTTAGAGCAGTGGGGGCTGGGAGCCAGGACGCCTGGGTTCTCCGCCCCTCACTCCAGACCCTAACCCTTCCCCCCCCCCCCTTTCTCTGTCTCCCAGAGACCTTGCTGAACACCCGGCTGGAGACGTCGGATCTGAAGTGGACGACGTACCCCCAGACAGACGGCCAGGTGAGAGGGCTGGCAGGAAGCAGGTGGCAGGTGGGGGCCGGGGGGAGGGGGGCTGGGGAGAGGGGTCAGATATTGTGTGGGAGGGGGCCGGGCGGGTCGCAGGCTCTGTGAGATGGGGGGATCCCAGGTATGGGGGAGCACAGTGGGTTCTGGGGAGGTGGGGGGGAGTGTGGGGGCAATTTTTTTGGGGGGGGCTGTGGAGGAATAGGGGGTGCTGGGTGTCTGGCCCCCCCACTGACTGAACTCTGTTCCCTCCCCTGTTCTCTGCCCCGTCTCCTCCCTCTGCCCCCCATCCTCCATCTCTCCCACCTCCTGCCCCATCTCTGAATTCCCTGTTCTCTGCCCCCTGCACCCTGTCTTTCCCCTCCCTTTCTCCCACCCTTGTAATGCCTCTGCACTCCCCTTTTCCTGCACCCCCTCTTTCCCTGGCCCCCCATCCCCTGCCCCCTCTCTGCCCCGTCTCCTCCTCCTGCACCCCATCCCCCGTCTCTCCCTCCCCCCTGCACCCCATCTCCCCCTGCACCCCATCCCCGTCTCCTCCTGCACCCCATCTCTGAATCGCCTGCTCTCTGCCCCTGTCTCCTCCCCCTGCACCCCATCCCCCATTTCCCCGTATCCCCCATCGCCAAATTCCCTGTTCTCTGCCCCCTACACCCCATCTCCCCCTGCACCCCATCTTTCCCCTCCCTTTCTCCCACCCTTGTAATGCCTCTGCACCCCCCCTTTTCCTGCACCCCCTCTTTCCCTGGCCCCCCATCCCCTGTCCCCTCTCTGCCCGCGTCTCCTCCTCCTGCACCCCATCCCCCATCTCCCCATCTCCCCCTGCACCCCATCTCCAAATCACCTGCTCTCTGCCCCTGTCTCCTCCCCTGCACCCCATCCCCCATCTCCCCATCTCCCCCCCCCTTCCCCGTGCTCCCCGGCAGTGGGAGGAGCTGAGCGGGCTGGACGAGGAGCGCCAGCACTCGGTGCGCACGTTCGAGGTGTGCGCGGTGGAGGGGCCGGGCCGGGAGGCCTGGCTGCGCAGTGGCTTCGTGCCGCGCCGGGGGGCGGCCCACGTCTACGCCGAGCTGCGCTACACGGTGGTGGAGTGTTTCTCCCTCCCGCGCCCGGCCCGGGCCTGCAAGGAGACCTTCAACGTCTTCTTCTACGAGGCCGAGCGGGACCTGGCCACGGCCACCGACCCGCCCTGGCTGGAGAACCCCTGGGTCAAAGTGGACACGGTGGCGGCCGAGCACCTGACCCGCAAGCGCCCGGGGGCCGAGGCCACGGGGAAGGTGAACGTCAAGACCCTGCGGCTGGGGCCGCTCACCAAAGCTGGCTTCTACCTGGCCTTCCAGGACCAGGGCGCCTGCATGGCCCTGCTGGGCGTCCGGCTCTACTTCCAGAAGTGCCCGGGGGCCGTGGCCCGCCTGGCCGCCTTTCCGGAGACGGTGCCCCGGGAGCTGGTGACACCCGTGGCCGGCGCCTGCGTGGCCGGGGCCGGGCCGGAGGGGCCCGGGCCCCTCAGCATGTACTGTCGGGAGGACGGGCGCTGGGCCGAGCACGCGCCCGCCGGCTGCGTCTGCCTGGCCGGGCACGAGGCCGCCGAGGGGAACACGCAGTGCCGAGGTGAGGTGCCCGGACGCCAGGGTTCTGCGGGGAATGGGGAGCAGATGCAGGGCTCCAAGGTGGCCCGTATGTCTGGGTTCCCGGGATGGGGAGTTGGATGCCTGGGTTCTGAGGGGGGGGCCCGGATGCCTGGGTTCCCGGGATGGGGAGTTGGATGCCTGGGTTCTGAGGGGGGGGCCCGGATGCCTGGGTTCCCAGGATGGGGAGTTGGATGCCTGGGTTCTGAGGGGGGGGCCCGGATGCCTGGGTTCCCAGGATGGGGAGTTGGATGCCTGGGTTCTGAGGGGGGGGCCCGGATGCCTGGGTTCCCGGGATGGGGAGTTGGATGCCTGGGTTCTGAGGGGGGGGCCCGGATGCCTGGGTTCCCGGGATGGGGAGTTGGATGCCTGGGTTCTGAGGGGGGGGCCCGGATGCCTGGGTTCCGGGGGAGGGGGGGGTGAACACCTGGGTTCCGGGGGGCGCTGGGCGCTCAGGTTCTGGGGGGGCCCGGATGCCTGGGTTCCGGGGGAGGGGGGGGTGAACACCTGGGTTCCGGGGGAGGGGGGGGTGAACACCTGGGTTCCGGGGGGCGCTGGGCGCTCAGGTTCTGGAGCAGCTGGACGCTCGGGTTCTGGGGGGGCCCGGATGCCTGGGTTCCGGGGTCCAGCTGCTGGGGTTCCGGGGGAGGGGGGGGTGAACACCTGGGTTCCGGGGGGCGCTGGGCGCTCAGGTTCTGGAGCAGCTGGACGCTCGGGTTCTGGGGGGGCCCGGATGCCTGGGTTCCGAGCTGGCAGGGAACAATCGTGGGTTCTCCAGTGGCGGGTCTTGGAAGTAGGTGCTGGGATCTAGCCACAAATCAGGGGGGCCAGGACTCCTGGGTTCTCTCCCCGGGGAGCGGGAGGGTCAGTCGCACCCCTCACATGGGGGGGGGGAACTTTCATCTCTCTGAGCTGCAATAGGAAACCCCCCCCGCCCCCGCAGCCGCCTCCCGGGAGAGGAGCCTCTGGGCCGCGGGAGCTTTGAACAACGGGCCAGGCCCCCCCCCCCCCGAGCTATGGGGGGGAGGGGCAGACATGAAGGGGGACAAGCGGCGCTGAGATGCGGCCACCTCTGGGGCAGGGCAGCCGGTTATACAGGGACCCCTCGCCCGGCGCTGAGATGGAGCCACCTCTGGGCTGGAGGGTGGGGGCCATTTAACCCTTTGTTTCCCAGGAAGGCGCCGTCTGACCCTTTTTGTCTCGCCAGCCTGTGTCCCTGGCAGCTTCAAGGCCACGCAGGGTGAGGGCTCCTGCCAGCCCTGCCCCCCCTACAGCCATTCCTCGGCGCCCGGCTCCGCCATCTGCTCCTGCCGCAATGGGTACTTCCGCGCCAGCGCCGACCCCCTCGGCTCCCCCTGCACCAGTGAGTCACCCTGGGAGGGGAGCAGGGGCTGGAGGGTGAGAGCAGGGGGGCCGGGAGCCAGGACTCCTGGGTTCTCTCCCCGGCTCTGGGAGGGGAGTGGGGCCTGGGGGGTTGGAGCGGGGGGGGCTGGGAGCCAGGACTCCTGGGTTCTACCTCTCCCCCCCCGCCCTGCAGCGACCCCGTCAGCCCCGCGCAGTATCGTGCCCCAGATCAACGGCTCGGTGGCGGTGCTGACCTGGAGCGAGCCCCTGGAGAGCGGGGGCCGGCGGGACGTGACCTACAACGTGCTCTGCTCCGAGTGCCCCGATGGGCAGCCGTGCCGGCGCTGCGCCCGCCTGACCTTCGCCCCCAGCGCGGCGGGGCTGGCGGAGCAGGGGGTGACGGTCCAGGGCCTGCAGCCCTACGTCACCTACACCTTCGAGATCCAGGCCGTCAACGGGGTGTCGGAGCTGAGCCCCAACCCGCCCCAGGCCGAGCTGGTCAACGTCACCACCAACAAGGACGGTGAGAGCCGGCTGGTGCCCCTCACTCCCGACCCGCAGCCCCCAGCCCCGCCGGTGCCCCTCATCCCCAACCCGCAGCCCCCAGCCCCGCCGGTGCCCCTCACTCCAGACCTGCAGCCCCCGGCCGGCCGGCGCCCCTCACTCCCAACCCGCAGCCCCCGGCCCAGCCGGCGCCCCTCACTCCCAAGCTGCAGCCCCTTCCCGGCTGGCCGGTGCCCCTCACCCCCGATCCGGAGCCCCTGCCAGCCCAGCCCTGGTCCCCCCCAGCTCTGCCGGTGCCCCTCACTCCCGACCCGCAGCCCTGACTCGGTGTCTCCCCCCAGTGCCCCCGCCCGTGGACAGGGTCCAGGGGTCTCTCTCCCCGACCGGGATGGTTCTGAGCTGGCCGGTGCCCCACCCCCCCAGCGGGCACATCCTGGACTACGAGGTGAAATACTATGAGAAGGTGAGTGGGGCGGGGTTGGAAGGGTCTGTGGGGGGGGGCTCCTGGAGGGAGCGGGGTCTGGGGGGGATGGAAAGGAGCTGGGGGAGGGGGTCAGGGATCAGAGGTGGAGGGGATCGTGAGGGGGGCAGTGGGGGGGAGGGGACCAGGGGAGGGGATTGGGGGGGCTGTGGGAGGGGTGAGGATCAGGATGGGGTTGGGGAGGGGATCAGGAGAGGGGCTGAGGGTGGACCAGGGGAGGGGGTGGGGGGGCTGTGGGGGGGTGAGGGGAGGATCGGGAGTGGGTTGGGGAGGGGATCGGAGGGGGGACAGTGGGGGGAGGGGAGGTCTCTGCGGCGCGGCGCCGGGACCGACCCCCCCCATTCCCCCCCCAGGGCGCGGCGGGCGGGGAGTCCCCCATGTTCCTGAAGGCGTCAGAGGCCCGGTTGACGCTGGGGCAGCTGCGCCGTGGGGCGTCCTATGGGGTGCAGGTCCGCGCCCGCTCCGAGGCCGGCTATGGGGAATTCGGGCCGGAGTTCCTCGTCCCCATGCACGGCAGTGGTGAGTGACCCCCCCAGCCCTCCCCGACCCCGGCCCCCCTCGGGCCTGAAGCCCCCCCGGAGCGTCGGGTTCCAACGGGCGACGACGCTCCCGCCGGCCCCACGAACGCAGCCCCGGGGCCAGGTTCAGACGGTGCCTGGTTGCTCGAGGAGGGAGGTTGCACGAGGAGGGAGGTTGCACAAGGAGGAAGGTTGCACGTGGGTGCCAGGTTGCACAAGGAGGATGGTTGAACGGGGGTGCCAGGTTGCACGAGGAGGGAGGTTGCACAAAGAGGATGGTTGCACGTGGGTGCCAGGTTGCATGAGGAGGAAGGTTGCATGGGGGTGCGTAGGTTGCACAAGGAGGGAAGTTGCACAAGGAGGATGGTTGCACCGGGGTGCCAGGTTGCACGAGGAGGGAGGTTGCACGAGGAGGAAGCTTGCACGAGGAAGCTTGCACAGGGGTGCCAGGTTGCACAAGGAGAAAGGTTGCACATGGGTGCCAGGTTGCATGAGGAGGATTGTTGCACGGGGGTGCCAGGTTGCACAAGGAGGGTGGTTGCACGGGGTGCCAGGTTGCACGAGGAGAAAGGTTGCACATGGGTGCCAGGTTGCACGAGGAGGATTGTTGCACGGGAGTGCCAGGTTGCACGAGGAGGAAGGTTGCACATGGGTGCCAGGTTGCACGAGGAGGATTGTTGCACGGGGGTGCCAGGTTGCACAAGGAGGGAGGTTGCACGGGGGTGCCAGGTTGCACGAGGAGGCAGGTTGCACGAGGGTGCCAGGTTGCATGAGGAGGGAAGTTACATGAGGAGGAAGGTTGCGCAGGGGTGCCAGGTTGCACAAGGAGGATGGTTGCACGGAGGTGCCAGGTTGCATGAGGAAGGAGGTTGCACGAGGAGGGAGGTTGCACGGGGTGCCAGGTTGCACGAGGAGGGAGGTTGCACGGGGGTGCCCGGTTGCACGAGGTGGATGGTTGCACAGGGGTGCCAAGGTGCCCATGACGGCAGGCTGCCAGTAGGGTGGACACACGATTCTCCGCTGCCTGGCGGCACCCGTGTTCCCCATGTGCCATCTGGGTTCCTAGCACCGCCCCATCCGCCCGCCAGGATCTGCCCCCGCGTTCCAGGGGCTGGCTCCCGTTGCCCCCCGTGGGCAGGTCAGGGCCTGGCGCCCCCTGTGGCCTGTTCCAGTGCAGCAAATGGCCTGCCTCAGTTTCCCCTCCCAGGCCCTTTGGCTTCTCAGTGCCCGCTGAGCCGGGCGGGTTGGGGGTGACGCTGGCCTGACCCCCCCACCCCAGGGCAGCCCCCTGACGGCGTCTCTCTCCCCAGAGGCGGGGGGCCGGGCGGAGCAGCTGGGGCTGATCGTGGGGGCGGCCGCCGTGGGGGCCCTGCTGGTGCTGGCGGTGGTGGCAGTGGCTGTTATCTGTGTCAGGTGAGATTCCCCCCCCAGCGCGCAAGGGGTTGGGGGTGGGCGCTTGGGGGACAGGGAGGGGCCGGGGGGGTGGAGAGATGGGGCTGGGCTGGGTTCAGCCACGTTCTCCCCAGAGGGAGTTCCGGGGGGGGTCTCTTGGCCGCCCCCCCGACTCTTTCTCCCTCCCCCGGCAGGAAGCACGGGGCGGGGGGCCGCGACCCTGAATACTCGGACAAACACGGCCAGTACCTCATTGGGCATGGTGAGTGGGGGGGGCAGGGGGTGAGTGGGGGGCAGGGGGTGAGTGGGAGATGGAGGAGCGACGGGGCAGGGAAGAGGGGTGAGGTGAGGGGGTGGGTTTGGGGGTTGGCGGGGGTGAGTGGGGGCAGGGCGGGGGGGTGAGGGTGAGTGGGGGGCAGGGGTGAATGGGAGATGGAGGGAAGAGGGGGCAGGGAAGAGGGGTGAGGTGAGGGGGTGGGTTTGCGGGTTGGTGGGGGTGAGTGGGGGCAGGGCGGGGGGGTGAGGGTTAGTGGGGGGCAGGGGGTGAATGGGGGCAGGGGATGAGTGGGGAGACGGAGGAGCGAGGGGGCAAGGAAGAGGGGTGGGGTGAGGGGGTGGGTGAGGGGTTGTGAATGCGGGGCAGGGCAGGGTGTGCGAGTGGGGAGGCGGGGTGAGTGGGGGGCAGTGCAGGGGGTTAGTGGGGGGCAGAAGGAGGGGGTGCGGGTGAATGGGGGGAGTGGGGAGACGGAGGAGCAAGGGGCAGGGAAGAGAGGTGGGGTGGGAGGATGGGTTCGGGGGTTGGCAGGGGTGAGTAGGGGGCAGGGCGGGGAGGCAAGTGGGGGGGCAGAAGGACGGGTGGGGGTGAGTGGGGGCAGAGCGGGGGGGGCGAGTGGGGGGCGGGGTGAATGGGGAGGCAGAAGGGAGGGGGAGACGGAGGAGCGAGGGGGCAGGGAAGAGGGGTGGGGTTGGGGGTGAGTGAGGGGCAGGGCGGAGGGGCGAGTGGGGGGACAGAAGGAGGGGGTGGGGGTGAGTGGCCGGCGGGGGCGGGTCTGGGGGCGCTTGGCTCTAACCGTCCCCCCCCGGGACCCCCCCTTCCCAGGCACCAAACTCTACATCGACCCCTTCACCTACGAAGACCCCAACGAGGCCGTGCGGGAATTCGCCAAAGAGATCGACGTCTCCTACGTCAAAATCGAGGAGGTGATTGGCGCCGGTGAGCCCCGAACCCCTGAACCCCCAAACAGGCCCCTGAAGCCCCAAACTGGCCCCTGAACTCCCAAACCCCCGGATAGTCTCTGAGCCCCCAAGTTCACGGTTTCTGCTCCCCCAAATCCATCGCCCCTGCAACTGGGGTCCCATGGGGGCAGGGGGCCCACGCTGCGGTTGCTCAACTGAGGGCAACCCCCCAAAAACGGGCGGTTATTTCGAATAATTCCATCCACCCAGTTACCCAGATGCCAAACACGCAGGTCCCTGAAAGCGCCCCCAGCCTTTGGGCTCCGCGCCCGGCCGGGCCGCGTCAAGAACAGGAAGGACGATTGGAAATCTGGTTCGTCTTCTAAAATGTTTCTCTCTCTCTGTTTCATTCCCCCCTTTCTCTCTGTCTCCACCCACTTTTTCATTCCCTCTTTCACCCGTCTTGTTTTTTCTTTCTCTGTTTCATTCCCTTTTCCTTTCCCCTTTCTCTCTCTCTCATTCTTTCACTCTGTTTCGTTCCCCCTTTTTCTCTGTCCCATCTCACTGTTGTATTCCTTCTCTCTCCCCGCCTTCTTCTTTCTCTGTCGCATTCCTCCTTCCTCTCCGTTTTCTTCCCCCTTTTTCTCTGTCTCATGTTTCATTCCCTCTTTCCCCATCTCACTTTCTTTCTCCCCGTTTCGTTCCTCCTTTCTCTCTGTATCATTCTCTTTCACTCTCTGTTTCGTTCCCCGCTTTCTCTCTGTCTCAACCCACTGTTTCATTCCCTCTTTCTCCCCGCCCTCTCGGCAGGGGAGTTCGGGGAGGTGTGCCGGGGCCGGCTGAAGGTGCCTGGAAAGAAGGAGAGCTGTGTGGCCATCAAGACGCTGAAGGGGGGGTACACGGAGCGGCAGCGCCGGGAGTTCCTCAGCGAGGCCAGCATCATGGGGCAGTTCGAGCACCCCAACATCATCCGGCTGGAGGGGGTGGTGACCAGCAGCACCCCGGTCATGATCCTCACCGAGTTCATGGAGAACGGGGCGCTCGACTCCTTCCTGCGGGTACGGGGACCCCAAAAACCCCACCACACCCCCAAACCACCCAGGCCATGGAGAACGGGGCGCTCGACTCCTTCCTCCGGGCATGGGGGACCCCAGTTCTGGGGGAGGGACCCCAAAAACCCACCACACCCCCAAACCACCCAGGCCATGGAGAACGGGGCGCTCGACTCCTTCCTCCGGGCATGGGGGACCCCAGTTCTGGGGGAGGGACCCTAAAACCCCCAGACACCCCCAAACCACCCAGGCCATGGAGAATGGGGCCCTCAGGTTATTTTGGGGGCTCCAGGAGACCCCGAAATACAGGGCAGGGGCCCCTGAAATACAGGGGGGAACCCAAAAGCCCCCACATGCTGAGCCCCCTCCCCTCTGTAGCAGTGCCAAGGTGTGAGCCCGCCTCCCACCTCTTCTGGCCCTGCCCCCACCCCTCTGGGGTCCTGCCCTACCCCCTGGGACCCCACCCCTGTCCTTGTGAGCCCACCCCCTGAGGTCCCACCCCTGGTTCTGTTGCCATGCCCCCACCCCCCTGGGACCCCGCCCCTTTAGCCCTTCCCCCTGGGGTCCCATCTCTGCCCCTGTGACCCCACCCCCATGCCCTGGGGTCCCGCCCCTGTTTCCATAGCCCCGCCCCTGTCCCTGTAGCCCCACCTCCAACCCCAGGGCCCCACCCCTGCCTCTGTGACCCGACCCCCAAGTCCTGCCCCCAGGGCCCCGCCCTGCCTCTGAGCCACGCCCCCTCTGTTGGCTCCCCCCCAACCCCTGGGGCCCCGCAAACTGCGCTGACCCCGCCCCCGTCTCCCCCCCAGCTGAACGAGGGGCAGTTCGCGCCCATCCAGCTGGTGGGGATGCTGCGGGGCATCGCCTCGGGGATGCGCTACCTGGCTGAGATGAGCTACGTCCACCGGGACCTGGCCGCCCGTAACATCCTGGTCAACTGCAACCTGGTCTGCAAAGTCTCCGACTTCGGCCTCTCCCGCTTCCTGGAAGAGAACTCCTCCGACCCCACCTACACCAGCTCCCTGGTACGGCCCGGACGCCGGGGTTCTCACCTGCCTCCTGGGTTCTCTCCCTGGCTCTGGGAGGGGAGTGGGGGCTGGTGGATGAGAGCAGGGTGGGCTGGGAGGCAGGACTCCTGGGTTCTCTCCCCGGCTCTGGGAGGGGAGTGGGGGCTGGTGGGTCAGAGCAGGGGGGGCTGGGAGCCAGGACTCCTGGGTTCTCTCCCCGGCTCTGGGAGGGGAGTGGGGATGGTAGGTTAGAGCAGGGGGGGCTGGGAGCCAGGACTCCTGGGTTCTCTCCCCGGCTCTGGGAGGGGAGTGGGGATGGTAGGTTAGAGCAGGGGGGCTGGGAGCCGGGACTTCTGGATTCTCTCCCCAGTTCTGGGAGGGGAGTGGGGGCTGGGGGGTTAGAGCAGGGGGGGCTGGGAGCCAGGACTCCTGGGTTCTCCCTGGTTCTGGGAGGGGTGTGGGGGCTGAGTTGGGGGGGGGCTGGAAGCCGGGACTCTCTCACCCTCCTCGTCCCCAGGGCGGGAAGATCCCCATTCGCTGGACAGCCCCCGAGGCCATCGCTTTCCGCAAGTTCACCTCGGCCAGCGACGCCTGGAGCTACGGGATCGTCATGTGGGAGGTGATGTCCTTCGGGGAGCGGCCCTACTGGGACATGTCCAACCAGGACGTGAGTACGCTCCCCCCTGAGCCTGCCCCCCCTTGCCCTGGGCTGGGTCAGAGCCGTTCTGGGTGGCTGTTAACCAGCCGCCCCGCCCCAGAGGTGGCTGCATCTCTGCGCCGGGCGAGGGGTCCCCGTGTAACCAGCCGCCCCGCTCCAGAGGTGGCTGCATCTCAGCGCCGGGTGAGGGGTCCCCGGGTAACCAGCCGCCCTGCCCCAGAGGTGGCTGCATCTCAGCGTCCGGCGAGAGGTCCCCGTCGAGGCCCCACCCCCCACCCGCAGCTGGGTCTGAGCCGCGCCGTCCTCGCAGGTGATCAACGCCATCGAGCAGGACTACCGGCTGCCCCCCCCACCCGCCTGCCCCACAGCGCTGCACCAGCTCATGCTGGATTGCTGGCAGAAGGAACGAAGCTCCCGGCCCCGCTTCGCCCAGCTCGTCAGCTCCCTCGACAAGCTGATCCGCAACCCAGCCAGTCTGCGCATCATCGCCCGGGACGGCGCCGGGTGAGTCCCGCGGAGCAGGGCCTGGGGGGCTGGGATATGGGGGGGCTCAGAGTGGCTGGGCCTGGGGGGCTGGCGTATGGGGGGGCACAGAGCGGCTGGGCCTGGAGCAGGGCGGGGGGGCTGAGATATGGGGGGCTGGGATATGCGGGGGCTCAGAACGGCTGAGCCTGGGGGGGCTGAGATTTGGGGGGCTTGGATATGGGGGGGCTCAGAGCAGCTGGGCCTGAGTGGGGGCTGGGATATGGGGGGCTGGGATATGGGGTAGGAATGGGGGGGGTTGGGGGAAGGGAAGGGTGGGGTTAGGGGCCACCTGTTCCCCTCCCCCCTTTTCTCACCCCCCATTCTTTTGGGGTCCCCCTGCACCTCCCCCTCTCTCAGTTCCCCGGGGGCGGGGCTGCAGCCGGCCCCCCCCCAATCCCGCTCCCCCCCCGATCTCGGGCAGAGCAGCCCCCTCTATAACCCGCCCCGCCCCCCAGGCCGTCCCACCCGCTCCTGGACCAGCGGGCCCCCCACAGCGCCTCCTTCGGCTCCGTCGGCGACTGGCTCCAGGCCATCAACATGGGCTGCTACGAGGAGAACTTCAGCTCGGCCGGACTCAGCTCCTTCGACCTGCTCAGCCAGATCTCCAGCGAGTGAGTGACCCCCCCGGCGTGGGGCGGGAGTGGGGGGCACCGGCAGGGCTGGGCTGGCAGGGGCTGCGGGTCGGGAGTGGGGGGCACCGGCAGAGCTGGGGGGGCAGGGCTGGGCTAGCAGGGGCTGCGGGTCGGGAGTGAGGGGCACCGGCAGAGCTGGGGGGGCAGGGCCAGGCTGGCAGGGGCTGCGGGTCGGGAGTGAGGGGCACCGGCAGAGCTGGGGGGGGCAGCGCTGGGCTAGCAGGGGCTGCGGGTCGGGAGTGAGGGGCCCCGGCAGAGCTGGGGGGGGCTGCTAACCCCCCATCTCTCTACCCCCTCAGGGACCTGCTCCGAATCGGGGTGACCCTGGCCGGTCACCAGAAGAAGATTCTCTCCAGCGTCCAGAACATGCGAATCCAGAGCAAAGCGGCCCCGTCCGGAGGGGCGGCCGGGAGCCGATTCTGATCCGGTTCGGGGCTCACGTCCTGCCTGGTCCCCCAGAGCTGGGAACGAACCGGACCCTGGGTTACTGATGGGACCCTGACTTCGCTGCAGGGGCCGGTCTTGAACCAGAAACTTGGGGGACCCCTGCCCCCCCCAGCCCCTCAAGGCTTGCACTTTGTCTATCTGAGCAGGGAGAATATCATGGTTTGGGGGGGGCGTGGCCTATTGGTTGACGGTTCCAAGATGGCCGCAGGTCCCAAGATGGCCAACGGGCCCTTCGGTCAACTGCCAAGATGGCCGCTCTTGCTTGGGGTTCCCAAGAGGGCTGCTCTTGCTTGGTTGCCGGGTAGCGCTCAGTACCCCGTCCGGTTCCCAGGACGGCTGCCCCTTGGTGGTCGAGGGGGTCTCAAGATGGTCGCCGCTGGTTGGGGAGACCAAGATGGTTGCCCTTGGGCGACCTTCGGTGGGGAATCCAAGATGGCCACTGGGGAGCAAGGTGGCCACTGGGGAGCAAGATGGCCGCCCTTTCGCCAGAAGCCTCCTCCCTCACAAAGAGTTGAGGGGCAGTGATGTAATCAGGGGGTTCCCTGGGAGGGGGGGAGACCCCCCTGGCATCTACTTGAATCTGTAGGCCCCTCCCCCACCATTGGGGGGGCCTCGGGAGGGGGGGCCTATAAACTTGGGGCTCTTCCCTCCCCCACGAAGCCAAAGAGTGACTATGGACAGCGGTGATGTCATGGCCGCCCAGTGATGTCATAGACTTGGGACGGCCAGGAACAGGGGGGTGACATCATTCCCCAGTGACTGCCTTGTGATGTCATCAGGAGCAGCTGTGATGTCACCACATCGGGAACCCCGTGATGTCATCGTTGTCGACCCGTGATGTCATCATTTGGCGGCTGCCCGCCCGTGATGTCATTGGTGCCGGCCTGGGATGTCATCATTCGGCAGCCGCCCGCCCTTGATGTCATGAGGCCATGAGGTCGTTGCAGCAGGACGTTGGGGGGGGGGGGGGGCTGCTCTGTGAGGTCATCAGCGGGCGCCGGGCTTTCACCTTCATATTGAAGGCAAATTTAACCGGGGGGGCAGGTAATTTCCAGCCCCCCCAGGACTGGGACAGCATGTGGGGTATCAGACTCCCCCTCCCCCCAGAGCCGAGGTGGATTTGGGGTGTCCCCGCCACCCCCACCCCCAAATAAAGTGGGATTCACTCAGCTCTCTAAGGAACTGGACCGAGGTATCACATGGTGGGGGGGTGTCGATTTCACCTGGGGGTGGAGCCTCAGAGGGGGAGGGGTCTTGTTCAGCCCCGCCCCCTCATGTGCGACTGGGGGGCTTTATGTGTTGGTAGGTTGGGGGGGGGCACAGTGCGAGCGGTGAGACACTAAACCGGGGGGCCAGGAGCCCCGGACTCCTGGGTTCTCTCCCCGGCACTGGGAGCAGGGTTGTTTTTTTTTCAGCAGCTGCTGTTTATGTGACCCCCAGCAGCAGGGGCAGGAACGGGAAGCGGGGAGGGGGGGAGGAAGGAAGCTGCCACCCAGGCCAAGCCCCACCCTGTGGACAATGGACAGACTGACCCATGGACTCACCCCTCCCGGAGCCCAGGAGAGAACCCAGGAGTCCTGGCTCTCAGCCCCCCCTGCTCTAACCCACCAGCCCCCACTCCCCTCCCAGAGCCGGGGAGAGAACCCAGGAGTCCTGGCTCCCAGCCCCCCCTGCTCTAACCACCAGCCCCCACTCCCCTCCCAGAGCCGGGGACAGAACCCAGGAGTCCTGGCTCCCAACCCCCCCGCTCTAACCCACTAGCCCCCACTCCCGTCCCAGAGCCGGGGACAGAACCCAGGAGTCCTGGCTCCCAGCCCCCCTGCTCTAACCCACCAGCCCCCACTCCCTTCCCAGAGCCTGGGAGAGAACCCAGGAGTCCTGGCTCCCAGCCCCCCCTGCTCTAACCCACCAGCCCCCACTCCCTTCCCAGAGCCTGGGAGAGAACCCAGGAGTCCTGGCTCCCAGCCCCCCCTGCTCTAACCACCAGCCCCCACTCCCCTCCCAGAGCCGGGGACAGAACCCAGGAGTCCTGGCTCCCAACCCCCCCTGCTCTAACCCACTAGCCCCCACTCCTGTCCCAGAGCCGGGGACAGAACCCAGGAGTCCTGGCTCCCAGCCCCCCTGCTCTAACCCACCAGCCCCCACTCCCTTCCCAGAGCCTGGGAGAGAACCCAGGAGTCCTGGCTCCCAGCCCCCCCTGCTCTAACCCACCAGCCCCCACACCCCTCCCAGCGCCGGGGAGAGAACCCAGGAGTCCGAACCAGGGAACTCGGGGCTGGGAGAACAGGGGTGGTGCGTTGCCTCCCATGTCGCAGCACAGCACCCCCTAGCGCCACCCTGGGACCAGCCCTGCCTGCCTCACAAAAATGGAGCAACACCAGCACCTTGTGGCCCTTTCTGGTACTGCACATAAATGGCTCAACAATAGAGTGGGGATGGGAGCCAGGACTCCTGGGTTCTCTCCCCGGCTCGGAGCGGGGACTGGTGGGTTAGAGCAGGGGGGGCTGGGAGCCAGGACTCCTGGGTTCTCACCCCGGCTCTGGGAGGGGAGTGGGGGCTGGGGGGTTAGAGCAGGGGGGGCCGGGAGCCAGGACTCCTGGGTTCTCTCCCTGGATCTGGGAGGGGAGTGGGGGCTGGTGGTTAGAGCAGGGGGGGCCGGGAGCCAGGACTCCTGGGTTCTCTCCCCGGCTCTGGGAGGGGAGTGGGGGCTGGTGGGTTAGAGCAGGGGGGCTGGGAGCCAGGACTCCTGGGTTCGCTCCCAGAACTAAAAGCCCCTTTAATAGAAATGATGGAAAAGTGACATTTTTTTTGGTATTTATTTGTTTTCGGTGCAAATCAGAGATGTGGCAGGAAGCTCTCGCTTGGTGGGCGAGGGGTCTCCTTGTCTCTTCGTTCCCCAAGTCGTGGTGGGGGTGGAGGATAGACCAGGCGTTCTTGGCCCCCCCCCTCAAAAAACAGAGCTGGTGGGGGGACGGGGCGGGGGGGAGTTGCGTTACAAATCCGGGCATGTTGCCTTCAGGACCGGGCCTCCGGCGTCACTTCCACAGGCTGCGTTGGGCCAGGGGGCAGAAACCTAGAAGAGATTGGGGGGGGGTGAGGTCGTGGGTGCAAAAGGCTGAAGTTACGGGGTGGCGGGGGGGGGCAGCATCTCGAGCCAGAGGGGAAATAAAGCGCCATTCGGTGGCAGGGGGACTATTAACCTGTGGAACTCCTGGCCCCTGGATTCAGTGCAGCAGAGGCGGGCTGGGGGAGGCTGAGCATGGACAGGTGGGGCGGGGGCAAAGCGGGGGCATTAGAGGGGGATAAGGATTTGCAGGGCCCCCCCCCCAGGAGGAGGGCTAGTAGCTGCAGCCAAGTCAAAGGAGGGGGCATCATTAACCTGCGGAACTACCCGACACCGGGCGTGGCTGGGCGGGCGTTAACCTGTGGAACTACCCGCCACTGGGTGTGGCTGGCCGGGCATTAACCTGTGGAATTACCCACCACCGGGCCTGGCTGGGCAGGCGTTAACCCGCGGAACTACCCGCCACTTGGTGCAGCTGGGCAGGCGTTAACCCGCGGAACTACCCGCCACTTGGCACAGCTGGGCGGGCGTTAACCCACGGTACTACCCACCACTGGGCACATCTGGGCGGGCGTTAACCTGTGGAACTATCCACCACTGGGCCCGGCTGGGCGGGCGTTAACCCGCGGAACTCCCCGCCACTTGGAGCCGCTGGCTCCTACCTCGGGCGTTAGCAGCCCAGCCCACTGAGGGTCCCGATTCGGTCCAGCTTCACCCCGAAGCAGCCCTGGGGCGCTGGCGCCTTCCTAGTCCGGCCCCGGAACTTCCTCTGCCCGGTCATGAAGTCGGCGAAGAAGCGGGCCCAGGCGGGGTCCAGGGAGGGGGGCTCGGGGCTGTCGCGCAGGAGGCGGCTTCCCGCCGGGGAGACGCGGGGACCGGGGGGGGTGGGGACGTCGGCGGAGAGTGGGGCATCGCCCGCCAAATCAGCGAGAATCTGGGGGTGCGGAAAGAGGGGACCCCATTAAAGAGGGAGCTCACATCGCACGGAGACAGCCCCCCCCAATTATATCCCAGCCCCCAGGTACCCCTGGCACAGAGACATGGCCTGGCTTTGGGAGGGAAGTGGGGGGCTGGTGGGTCAAAGCGGGGGGGCTGGGAGCCAGGACTCCTGGGTTCTCTCCCCGGCTCTGGGAGGGGAGCGGGGTCTAGTGGTTAGAGCAGGGGGGGCTGGGAGCCAGGACTCCTGGGTTCTCTCCCCGGCTCTGGGAGGGGAGCGGGGTCCGGTGGGTCAGAGCAGGGGGGGCTGGGAGCCAGGACTCCTGGGTTCTCTCCCCGGCTCTGGGAGGGGAGCGGGGTCCGGTGGGTCAGAGCAGGGGGGGCTGGGAGCCAGGACTCCTGGGTTCTCTCCCCGGCTCTGGGAGGGGAGCGGGGTCCGGTGGGTCAGAGCAGGGGGGGCTGGGAGCCAGGACTCCTGGGTTCTCTTCCCGGCTCTGGGAGGGGAGCGGGGTCCGGTGGGTCAGAGCAGGGGGGGCTGGGAGCCAGGACTCCTGGTTTCTCTCCCCGGCTCTGGGAGGGGAGCGGGGTCCGGTGGGTCAGATCAGGGGGGGCTGGGAGCCAGGACTCCTGGGTTCTCTCCCCGGCTCTGGGAGGGGAGCGGGGTCCGGTGGGTCAGAGCAGGGGGGGCTGGGAGCCAGGACTCCTGGGTTCTCTCCCCGGCTCTGGGAGGGGAGCGGGGTCCGGTGGGTCAGAGCAGGGGGGGCTGGGAGCCAAGACGCCTGGGTTCCCTCCCTAGCCCAGTACCTACCTTGGGGTGCCGGAAGGGGGCCAGCGAGGCGAGTTGGGGGAGGAGGAGGAGGAGGAAGAGCAGGGTGGACGAAGGCTGCATGGTCCCTGCGTGCATGAGGTGGGGCTGGGGGGTCCAGCCGGGTGTCTGGGTCCCACTGGCTTCTCCTCCGCCCCGGCCCCGGCTGTATAAGGGGCCCCGAGGTGGTGACGTGCCCCCCCGGCCACCCCCTCCTGGGCTGCATCACCCGGGGCAACAGATCCCCGCCCCCCGCTGGGGCAGAAGGGGGCGGTGGGAAGGGGGAACGTGGGCGAGGGGGGGCTTTTGTGCGGGCAAAGCAGCTCCAGGGTTGTCGGGGTGACGAGTTACTGGAAGGGGGGGGCAGCGGGAGTCTGGAAACAGACAGATGACCCTCACTCCCGACCCGCATCCCCTGCCAGCCCAGCCCTGCCCCCCTATATCCCGCCGGTGCCCCTCACTCCCGACCCGCAGCCCCTGCCAGCCCAGCCCTGCCCCCCCAGCTCTGCCGGTGTCCTTCACTCCTGACCCGCAGCCCCTGCTAGCCCAGCCCTGGGGTCCCCTCTCAGCCCCCCCCGTGTAGTATTTCGCTTGCATCCCGTCTTCTCCAAGCCAAGGCGGTTTCGTGCCCTTTTCCCCAGCGCCCCGGGCCCCTCACTCCCCCCTTTAACTCCATCGCACGGGGTAACCTGGTGGGGGCCGGAACGGGGCCAGACCCCACGTCGCTCCACTGGGGGTTGCCCCAGAGACCAGCCACTGGCCCACGGGGAATGTGGCTTCCAGCTGCTATGGGATGGGCCGGCTGGGAGGCTCGCTGGCTCAGGGGTGGGGGGCAGGGAGTGGGGCCCGGGGCCTGTCCCCTGTGTGGGGGGGGGTGCTGGGCCCTAACAGGAAGTTGGGGGTCAAGCTGGGAGTTTGAGACAGGAAGTGGCTCTGGGAGTTGTCCTAAACTCCTGCCTCCACCCCCCCCCACCTGTCTCTTAATTAACGGGCTAATCCCTGGATTAACGAGCCCAGGGGACTAATTAAACTGTGGGGGGATTAGGGCCGCTCAAGCCAGGGCCGGAGCCTGTGGCCCAGCTGGGGACGAGCGGGGCCATTGTGTGTGGAGCAGCTGGGGGGCCCCGGGGCCGCCTCCTCCCAGCAGGACTCCTGGGTTCTCTCCCCGGCTCTGGGAGGGGAGTGGGGGCTGGTGGGTTAGAGCAGGGGGGCTGGGAACCAGGACTCCTGGGTTCTCTCCCCGGCTCTGGGAGGGGAGTGGGGGCTGATGGTTAGAGCAGGGGGGACTGGGAGCCAGGACTCCTGGGTTCTCTCCCCGGCTCTGGGAGGGGAGTGGGGGCTGGTGGGTTAGAGCAGGGGGGGCTGGGAGCCAGGACTCCTGGGTTCTCTCCCCGGCTCTGGGAGGGGAGTGGGGGCTGGTGGGTTAGAGCGGGGGGGGCTGGGAGCCAGGACTCCTGGGTTCTCTCCCCGGCTCTGGGAGGGGAGTGGGGGCTGGTGGGTTAGAGCAGGGGGGGCTGAGAGCCAGGACTCCTGGGTTCTCTCCCTGGCTCTGGGAGGGGAGTGGGGGCTGGTGGGTTAGAGCAGGGGGGGCTGGGAGCCAGGACTCCTGGGTTCCCCCTGGCTCAGGGTGGGGAGGGGAGAGGGGTGTAGAGGGGGGCAGGGGAAGCCCAGACTCCTGGGTTCCTGCACCTGCTGAGTTCATTAGCGGTGCCCCCAGCGAGCCAACAGGACATCAGGCGCTGACGCAGGCTGCTGGCGAAGGCGCCAGGAGGCCGTGGCCCGTCCCCTCCCCCCAAAAGCCTAAAAATAAAAACCCTCCACCCCCCCCCGTGACTGAGCTGGGAGTGGAGGGGGGGCCGCCCAGGGAGACAAAGGAGCTGGGATTCCTGCCCCCCACACGGGGTTCCCTGGCCAACCCCCTATTCACCAGCCACCCGGCTGACGTCAGAGGGGAAAGGCCCTGGGGTCGGCACCCCTCCCGAGGGGGCCACTCGGGGCTGGCTCCGGGCCTGACCCACGGCTCAGCCCTGGTTGAGGGCCGATGCTTGCTGGAAATCTGCAAAGGGGGACCCCCCCCCAGCTCTAACCCACCAGCCCCCACTCCCCTCCCAGAGCCGGGGAGAGAACCCAGGAGTCCTGGCTCCCAGCCCCCCCCTGCTCTAACCCACCAGCCCCCACTCCCCTCCCAGAGCCGGGGAGAGAACCCAGGAGTCCTGGCTCCCAGCCCCCCCTGCTCTAACCCACCAGCCCCCACTCCCGTCCCAGAGCCGGGGAGAGAACCCAGGAGTCCTAGCTCTCAGCCCCCCCTGCTCTAACCCACCAGCCCCCACTCCCCTCCCAGAGCCGGGGAGAGAACCCAGGAGTCCTGGCTCTCAGCCCCCCCTGCTCTAACCCACCAGCCCCGACTTGTAGATAAATCTCTGATAATTTTCATATGACTTTACATTGTGCCTCTTCATATAACCTTGTAAAAACCTCTGTTTTCATGGGACTTTGTATCAAAGCCTCATGTAGACACTTTGCATGGCCCTTGGTATAATGTTATAGCCCCTAAGGATAGAATAAGAGAGAAGAAAAATGTCTTTTTGCTGGGAGTAGAACAAGATCCCCCCCCCCCTCTCAATCAATGACCGAGGGGTGGATGAGCCAGGCGGGGAAGGCAGCACCTCCAGACAGCCTCAGCCGGTGGAGGGGGCTGGGAGCCAGACCCAAGGACAATCAAACGTGTCAAATGGGCTCATGAAAGAAGATCAGACATATTGACGGCCTCGGGGGTTAGGAGCCAGCACCTTCTTTTGGAAAACACCCTCTTTGAACAGCAGTGGGACAACACCCAGAGACAAGCAGCACAAAGGCCCAATGGACACAGACACAGAGTTTGCAGCTGGTGCAGATTTGCAGGAGAGGGAAGCTGCTATAAAAGTGAGGTGTCTCGCACAGGACCCCGGGTCTCGTCTTGTCAACATCAGAGCATCGATCCGGATCGGCAGAAACCCGGCTCCACCCCTCCCCCATCTAACTCCCCTGGCCAGTGCAGTTAAGGGGAGCAGCTAGTTGGTAACAACAAGAAGACGGAGTATGTGTGTGTCTGTGTGTGTGTGTGAGTGTGTGTGTGTGAGTGTACTATATATAGATATCATATGCATATGATACAGCGTTAATGAATACATGTATTACTAATAAATGTGGTGTTTTGCCTTATTCCCCCGAAAAGATCCTGTGCAGTACTTTAAGTACAACACACTCCCCTCCCAGAGCCGGGGAGAGAACCCAGGAGTCCGGGCTCCCAGCAGGGTGTCTGGAGCGGACAGGGGGGTGTGTGTGGAGGGACGGACACCAGAATCAATCCCAGGCAGTAGAAGTGTAAATTTATTCTCATTCCTAGAACACAGCCCAGCCCTCAGGACAGACGGACGGGACGGGGTGACACCAGGGAAAGGACCCAGGAGTCCGGCCTCGGGAGGTGCCCATCGCCACTGGGGTGAAATGAGCAGATGTCAGGTGCCGGCAGCCCCCACGCCTGCCCCCCGTCTCAGGGCTGAGCTGTCATAGGAGAGGGGCAGCCTCAAAACCGGGTCATGCGATCCTGAGCGCCGGGGTTCACGGGGTCCCCCTGGCCTAGAGGAGAGAGAGAGACAGAGTCACCGACAGACCCCTCGCCCGGCACTGAGATGTGGCCACCTCTGGGGCGGGGCGGCTGGTTACCCAGGGATCCCTCACCCGGCGCTGAGATGCAGCCACCTATGGGGCGGGGCAGCTGGTTACGCGGGGACCCCTCGCCCGGCGCTGAGATGCACCCATCTCTGGGGCAGGGCAGCTGGTTACCAGCCGTGTGGAACAGGAAGTGGCGGTGAATCCTGTTTCTGATGGGGCACGTCTGGGAGGGTTTAGGGGGGATGACCGGACACCCATCTTTCCCGCCCTTCCGTCTGACCACCCACACCCCGTCCCCGTCTCACCCAGGGGTGCCATCACTGGGACGCTGCTCCTGTGTCCTCTGTGAGCCTTGCGCCTGGGGGGAGAGAGGGGACCCCACGGCCGGGTTAGGACCCATTCCCCGCCCCCCTGAGCCAGCCAGTCGCTGCCCTGGGGCCAGGTGGGAGCCGGCGCCCCCTAGAGGGGACAGGCCCCTGCCCCATTCCCTGCCCCTCCCCCCCCAGCCAGCCAGTCCCCGCCCTGGGGCCGGGTGGGAGCTGGTGCCCCCTAGAGGGGACAGGCCCCTGCCCCATTCCCCCCCCCTGAGCCAGCCAGTCCCCGCCCTGGGGCCAGGTGGGAGCCGGCGCCCCCTAGAGGGGACAGGCCCCTGCCCCATTCCCCGCCCCAGACGCTCACCGCTGTCTCCGTCGGCAGAGGCAGACGCCGGCGACGACAATGACGATCAGCCCCAGGGGGACGAGGACGCCCACAAGGATGGCGGTGAGGTGACCTGCAGGCAGAGGGAAGACAGAGCTGAGCCGAGCGAGGGGATGCCGGGCTCGGCAGGGCGGGAGTCTCCCCTACCCGGCAGGCCCCAGGGCGGGACCGGGCCAGGGTGGATCCCATACCTGGCGGGGCCGGGGACTCCGGGGCCGCGTCGTCCGTCACCCGCTCGCAGAGCCCCCCTGCGTAGCCCTCGGCACAGTGGCACTCGTACCCGCCGGCCGCCT
The DNA here is from genome assembly GCA_036785055.1 of Emydoidea blandingii. Taxonomy (NCBI): domain Eukaryota; kingdom Metazoa; phylum Chordata; order Testudines; family Emydidae; genus Emydoidea; species Emydoidea blandingii. Next base: position 23,586,686 of record JAXIVB010000013.1, read on the forward strand.
CCTGGCACCAGCCCTCGTTCTGGCAGGGGCTGCTGAGACACGGGCTGGCTGCGGAGACAGAGAGAGATGGGGGGGGTTGAGTGCCAGCCCCCCTGCTCTAACCACCACCCCCACTCCCCTCCCAGCGCCGGGCAGAGAACCCAGGAGTCCTGGCTCCCAGCCCCCCCTGCTCTAACCACCACCCCCACTCCCCTCCCAGCGCCGGGCAGAGAACCCAGGAGTCCTGGCTCACAGCCCCCCCTGCTGTAACCCACCAGCCCCCACTCCCCTCCCAGAGCCGGGCAGAGAACCCAGGAGTCCTGGCTCCCAGCGCCCCCTGCTCTAACCCACCAGCCCCCACTCCCCTCCCAGAGCCGGGGAGAGAACCCAGGAGTCCTGGCTCCCAGCCCCCCCTGCTCTGACCCACCAGCCCCCACTCCCCTCCTACGATCCCCTGCTTGCAGCCAAGCACAGAGGCAGACGGTGCATTGGCCACTGTGTGTCATGGCCCCTGCACAGCTCTGGGTCAGGGGAGATTCCCCAGCTCCTGGCCCCCGGCTCCCCCCTCACCGCGGTAGCAGCCCTGGGTGTAGTTGGCGACGGAACAGATCAGGGGCTCGACGCAGCCGGCCGGTTTGCAGAGCAGGGCCCCCGTCTCCAGGCAGGTGCAGCGCTGGGCGCAGTCAGCCGTCAGGAACGTGTCATTGATCTGATGGGGTGGGGGGAGAGTCAGCAACTGCACGGAACCCAGGAGTCCGGGATCCCAGCCCCCCCTGCTCTCAACTGCCAGCCCCCGCTCCCCTCCCAGAGCCGGGGAGAGAACCCAGGAGTCCGGGATCCCAGCCCCCCCTGCTCTCAACTGCCAGCCCCCGCTCCCCTCCCAGAGCTGGGGAGAGAACCCAGGAGTCCGGGATCCCAGCCCCCCCTGCTCTCAACTGCCAGCCCCCGCTCCCCTCCCAGAGCCGGGGAGAGAACCCAGGAGTCCGGGATCCCAGCCCCCGCTGCTCTCAACTGCCAGCCCCCACTCCCCTCCCAGAGCCGGGGAGAGAACCCAGGAGTCCGGGCTCTGGTGCACCTGGTAGTACTGGCTCTGGTGGCTGCAGCCGCACTGGCTGTAGGGGACGCTGTCCAGGCCGCTGAGGACGTAGCCGGGGTCGCTGGCGCAGCCCTCCACGCAGGGGGCGTCGCAGGACGCGGGCGCGGCCAGATGGGCGCAGCTGGCGGGACAGGCCGTCATGCAGGGCTGGTAGGCGGTGTGGGCCGGGCAGGCCAGAGCTGGGGGAAGAGACGCCGATCAGCGGGGGCTGCAGGTCAGGAGTGAGGGGCAGCGGCAGAGCTGGGGGGGCTGCAGGTCGGGAGTGAGGGGCGCTCGGGGGCTGCAGGTCGGGAGTGAGGGGTGCAGGGGGGCTGCAGGTCGGGAGTGAGGGGCGCTCGGGGGCTGCAGGTCGGGAGTGAGGGGTGCAGGGGGGCTGCGGGTCGGGAGTGAGGGGCGCTCGGGGGCTGCGGGTCGGGAGTGAGGGGCGCTCGGGGGCTGCAGGTCGGGAGTGAGGGGTGCAGGGGGGCTGCGGGTCGGGAGTGAGGGGCGCTGGCCGGGCGCAGGGGGTCTGCAGGTCGGGAGTGAGGGGTGCTCGGGGGCTGCGGGTCGGGAGTGAGGGGCGCTCGGGGGCTGCGGGTCGGGAGTGAGGGGCGCTGGCCGGGCGCAGGGGGTCTGCAGGTCGGGAGTGAGGGGCGCTCTGGGGCTGCGGGTCAGGGGTGAGGGGTGCAGGGGGGCTGCGGGTCGGGAGTGAGGGGCGCTGGCCAGGCGCAGGGGGTCTGCAGGTCGGGAGTGAGGGGCGCTCGGGGGCTGCGGGTCGGGAGTGAGGGGTGCAAGGGGGCTGCGGGTCGGGAGTGAGGGGCGCTCGGGGGCTGCGGGTCGGGAGTGAGGGACGCTCGGGGGCTGTGGGTCGGGAGTGAGGGGCACTGGCCGGGCGCAGGGGGTCTGCAGGTCGGGAGTGAGGGGCGCTCGGGGGCTGCAGGTCGGGAGTGAGGGGCGCTGGCCGGGCGCAGGGGGTCTGCGGGTCGGGAGTGAGGGGCGCTCAGGGGCTGTGGGTCAGGAGTGAGGGGTGCAGGGGGGCTGCGGGTCGGGAGTGAGGGGCGCTGGCCGGGCGCAGAGGGGCTGCAGGTCGGGAGTGAGGGGCGCTCGGGGGCTGCGGGTCAGGAGTGAGGGGTGCTGGCCAGGCGCAGGGGGTCTGCGGGTCGGGAGTGAGGGGCGCTCGGGGGCTGTGGGTCAGGAGTGAGGGGTGCAGGGGGGCTGCGGGTCGGGAGTGAGGGGCGCTGGCCGGGCGCAGAGGGGCTGCAGGTCGGGAGTGAGGGGCGCTCGGGGGCTGCGGGTCAGGAGTGAGGGGTGCTGGCCGGGCGCAGAGGGGCTGCGGGTCGGGAGTGAGGGGCGCTGGCCGGGCGCAGGGGGTCTGCAGGTCGGGAGTGAGGGGCGCTCGGGGGCTGCGGGTCGGGAGTGAGGGGTGCAGGGGGGCTGCGGGTCGGAAGTGACGGGCACTGGCCGGGCGCAGAGGGGCTGCAGGTCGGGAGTGAGGGACGCTGGCCGGGCGCAGAGGGGCTGCAGGTCGGGAGTGAGGGGTGCAGGGGGGCTGCGGGTCGGGAGTGAGGGGCGCTGGCCGGGCGCAGAGGGGCTGCAGGTCGGGAGTGAGGGGCGCTCGGGGGCTGCGGGTCAGGAGTGAGGGGTGCTGGCCAGGCGCAGGGGGTCTGCGGGTCGGGAGTGAGGGGCGCTCAGGGGCTGTGGGTCAGGAGTGAGGGGTGCAGGGGGGCTGCGGGTCGGGAGTGAGGGGCGCTGGCCGGGCGCAGAGGGGCTGCAGGTCGGGAGTGAGGGGCGCTCGGGGGCTGCGGGTCAGGAGTGAGGGGTGCTGGCCAGGCGCAGGGGGTCTGCGGGTCGGGAGTGAGGGGCGCTCGGGGGCTGTGGGTCAGGAGTGAGGGGTGCAGGGGGGCTGCGGGTCGGGAGTGAGGGGCGCTGGCCGGGCGCAGAGGGGCTGCAGGTCGGGAGTGAGGGGTGCTGGCCAGGCGCAGGGGGTCTGCGGGTCGGGAGTGAGGGGCGCTCAGGGGCTGTGGGTCAGGAGTGAGGGGTGCAGGGGGGCTGCGGGTCGGGAGTGAGGGGCGCTGGCCGGGCGCAGAGGGGCTGCAGGTCGGGAGTGAGGGGCGCTCGGGGGCTGCGGGTCAGGAGTGAGGGGTGCTGGCCAGGCGCAGGGGGTCTGCGGGTCGGGAGTGAGGGGCGCTCGGGGGCTGTGGGTCAGGAGTGAGGGGTGCAGGGGGGCTGCGGGTCGGGAGTGAGGGGCGCTGGCCGGGCGCAGAGGGGCTGCAGGTCGGGAGTGAGGGGCGCTCGGGGGCTGCGGGTCAGGAGTGAGGGGTGCTGGCCGGGCGCAGAGGGGCTGCGGGTCGGGAGTGAGGGGCGCTGGCCGGGCGCAGAGGGGCTGCAGGTCGGGAGTGAGGGGTGCAGGGGGTCTGCGGGTCGGGAGTGAGGGGCGCTCGGGGGCTGTGGGTCAGGAGTGAGGGGTGCAGGGGGGCTGCGGGTCGGGAGTGAGGGGCGCTGGCCGGGCGCAGAGGGGCTGCAGGTCGGGAGTGAGGGGCGCTCGGGGGCTGCGGGTCGGGAGTGAGGGGCGCTCGGGGGCTGTGGGTCAGGAGTGAGGGGTGCTGGTCAGGCGCAGGGGGTCTGCAGGTCGGGAGTGAGGGGCGCTCGGGGGCTGCGGGTCAGGAGTGAGGGGCGCTGGCCGGGCGCAGAGGGGCTGCAGGTCGGGAGTGAGGGGCGCTCGGGGGCTGCGGGTCGGGAGTGAGGGGCGTTCGGGGGCTGCGGGTCGGGAGTGAGGGGCGCTCAGGGGCTGCGGGTCGGGAGTGAGGGGCGTTCGGGGGCTGCGGGTCGGGAGTGAGGGGCGCAGGGGGTCTGCGGGTCGGGAGTGAGGGTCGTTCGGGGGCTGCGGGTCGGGAGTGAGGGGCGCTCGGGGTCTGTGGGTCGGGAGTGAGGGGCGCTCGGGGGCTGCGGGTCGGGAGTGAGGGGCGCAGGGGGTCTGCGGGTCGGGAGTGAGGGGCGTTCGGGGGCTGCGGGTCGGGAGTGAGGGGCGCAGGGGGTCTGCGGGTCGGGAGTGAGGGGCGCTCGGGGGCTGCGGGTCGGGAGTGAGGGGCGCAGGGGGTCTGCGGGTCGGGAGTGAGGGTCGTTCGGGGGCTGCGGGTCGGGAGTGAGGGGCGCTCGGGGGCTGCGGGTCGGGAGTGAGGGGCGCTGGCCGGGCGCAGGGGGTCTGCGGGTCGGGAGTGAGGGGCGCTCGTGGGCTGCGGGTCGGGAGTGAGGGGCGCTCGGGGGCTGCGGGTCGGGAGTGAGGGGCGCTGGCCATACCACACCCCGTGGCCTCTCTCCAGCCGGGCAGCGCCAGTCCCAGGCCCTGGCAGCTCTGGACGTAGACGCTGAAACTGTCGCACAGAAGCTCCGAGTTGTTGTACACGGCGCAGACGTCATAGACGCAGTTCCTGCCGGGGGGGGGGGGGGTTACAGACAACACAACACAACCCCCCCCACAACACAACACAACCCCCCCACTGTGACACGACAGCTCCAGTGCTACACAACATCCCAACACCTCACAACTCCCCTGCATGTCAATACAGCACCCCCCCAACAACACCCCCAGAATGTGACACAACCCCGCAGCCCCCAAATACCTCTGCCCAGCACAACACTCCCCAGGGCAGCGCTGGAACACACAGAGACACACACACACAGAGAAACACACGCACACACACTCACACACAGACACACACACACATACAGACAAACACACAGACACACACACACCCACCCAGCAGTACACGCACACACACACAGAAACACATGCACACACACTCACAGAGACATGCACACACGCACACACACACAGACACACTGTGACGAAGTGGGACTGTTCTTAATGTTTTCCTCAGTTTCTTAAGTATCTAGGGGGTGGGATAAGGGTGTATGGTTGCTGCAGAGCAAAGGGCCAGGGTACATAAATGCCCAACACTGTCTCCTAGCAACTGATGGCCTGGGCCCCTCCTCTGCAAAGGTGCCAAGTGAAGGTGTTGGAGACAAAGGGATCAGGTGACCTCCTGGCCTGGGAAAGAGACAAAGCCCAGAGAAGGAGGGGCTGGACGGGGGTTGGAGTTTGAAGTTAGCTGGGGACTGGGAGGGAGGGCAGACGGGGGTCTGCCTCGCTGGGCCCCAGAATGGACCCGGTGGAGGGGTCCCGTTCGCTGGACCGACAAGCTCTGTGTTAGACCGTGTTCCTGTCGTCTAATAAACCTCTGTTTTACTGGCTGGCTGAGAGTCACGTCTGACTGCGAAGTGGGGGGTGCAGGACCCTCTGGCTTCCCCGGGACCCCGCCTGGGCAGACTCGCTGTGGGAAGCGCACGGAGGGGCATATGCTGAATGCTCCCAGGAGAGACCCAGGAGGTGAAGCGGTGTGAGCTTCTTGCCCTGAAGACGGTCTGCTCCGAGGGAGAGGAGGCTCCCCAGAGTCCTGACTGGCTTTGTGGGGAGCAGTTCCAGAGCATCGCCCGGGGACTCCGTGACACACACACACACAGACACACACACACCACCCGCGGGTACCCACTCCTGGAAGGGGCCGGGCTCCAGCTCTCCGTGGCAGGCCTGGAAGGGTCCTTGGGGGTCGGCCAGGGCCCCGCAGAGCCGCGTCCCGTTCACCGACGCCAGCTGGGCCGCGCTGCACTGAATCTCGAACCCCGACTCCGGGGGGGCCTCCAGCGCCGCTCGCCTTGGGGGGGGACACACACCATGAGAGACCCACTGACGGGAGGGGGGAGACCGTGAGAGACCCACTCCTGGGGGCCCCATGCAGCGGGGGTCTAACCTGGCCCGGCGGGGGTCTGTCAGGCCCAGCGCCCGGCCCCAAGGGGCACTGACGGCCCAGCTCTCCCCAAACACGGTGGGGCTGCGGGTCCGGCTGCCGTCCGGTTTGGTGTATTCGTTGTCCCGGCGCCCGTCGTAATTCCCGCACAGCCCCCCGACGTGGGTCCGGTACGTGGCTGGGAGCACGATCTCTGGGGAGGGGGACGGACAGATCAGTTCAGACACAGCCCCCTCAAATCCGGGCCCCCTGGCTGCCCCCCTGTGCCAGCCAGTCCCTGTCCTGGGGCTGTGTGGGAGCTGGTGCCCCCTAGAGGGGACAGGCTCCTGCCCCATTCCCCGCCCCCCTGAGCCAGCCAGTCCCCGCCCTGGGGCCGGGTGGGAGCCGGCACCCCCAAGACGGGACAGGTCCATGTCCCATCTTACCTGAGTGGTCCCGGCCATCGAAAGAGACTGAGAGGCCGAAGTCCGTCTGCAGAAAAAGGCTGCGTCCCCTCTGCGTTATACTGAGCCGGTCCGTGGGCTGGAACGGGGGGATCACCTGCAGCCCGTTAACCTGGGGGCGGCACAGAACAGAGAGAAGAGCCGGTTACCCAGGGACCCCTCGCCCGGCGCTGAGATGCAGCCACCTCTGGGGCGGGGCGGCTGGTTACCCGGGGACCCCTCGCTCGGCGCTGAGATGCGGCCACCTCTGGGGCGGGGCGGCTGGTTACCCGGTGACCCCTCACCCAGCGTGGAGATGCAGCCACCTCTGGGGCGGGGCGGCTGGTTACACGGGGACCCATCGCCCAGTGCTGAGATGCAGCTGTGACGTTGCGCTCCATATGATGTTGTGAAAATATGCTAATGAGTGTGAATATAATGTAATTGGAATATGCTTTATGCAAAAGATCTCTTGTAAGGTATCCTTACAAAGCGTATGTTCTACTGAGTGTGATCATCCTATTTGTATGAATGTATCATTCTTGTATCTGAAACTAGGAATATGAAATATAACTCTGGGGTCCTATTTTAATTATGCAAAGTATGAGCCGTTAATGGTGGTTTGGGATCTTGATGTCTCCCATCAACCAGGACAATTGGTTGTAAATGGCTCTGTTTACTCGCAAACCTTCCTGTGTGTCAGGCTGGGAAGAATGGAGGCGGGGGGGGGGGGGGGTGTCTCACAGGACATGTGACCATGTCACCTGGTGCTGGAATCCATCTTAAACCTGGGGCTTTTCCATTGAGAACGGGGGGGGGGACCCAGAGAGGGACAAAGGATTCCCGCCTTGGGCCAAAGCTATAAAAGGGGGTGGAACAGAACAAAAGGGGGCTGCAGTCATGAGAAATCCCCAAGTTACCACCTGAGCTGGAACAAGGGCTGTACCACGGGAAAGGATTGGGCTCAGACTAGGACGGAGTCTAGTCTGTGAAAGAAGCTGATTGGACCATCTCTGAGGGTGAGATTTACCTGTAATCAGTTTCTTAATGTATTAGGCTTAGACTTGCGTGTTTTGTTTTATTTTGTTTGGTAACTTACTTTGTTCTGTCTGTTACTTGAAACCGCTTAAATCCTCCTTTTTATACTTAATAAAATCACGTTTGCTTATAAATTAACCCAGAGTAAGTGATTAATACCTAGGGGAGCAAGCAGCTGTGCATCTCTCTCTTTATAGAGGGTGGGCAATTGATGAGTTTACCCTGTATAAGCTTTATACAGAGTAAAACGGATTGATTTGGGGTTTGGACCCCACTGGGAGCTGGGGGTCTGGGTGCTGGAGACAGGAGCATTCGCTAAGCCATTTCCAGTTAAGTCCAGCTTGTGGGGGACATGGGTCAGACCTGGGGCTGTGTTGCAGCAGGCAAGTGTGTCTGGTTCAGACCAGGCAGGGTGCTGCAAATCCAGGCTGGCAGGGAAAACGGGCTCAGGGGTATCTCAGCACATCCGGTGGCAGTTCCCAAGGGGTCTCTGTGACCCAACCCGTCCCAGTGGCATAGTCGGCAGGATCTGCGCACAACTGATCGCTTGAGACACTGGTAGTGATTTTAAGTGAGGTTTGAGTGTGGTGGCTGGAGTACAGACAAAGTGGTTACTGGTTTGTTATTCAGCAGCCACCTCTGGGGTGGGGCGGCTGGTTATCCAGGGACCCGTCACCCAGCGCTGAGATGCAGCCACCTCTGGGGCGGGGCGGCCGGTTCATTGGGGTGCTCACCGCCAGTTTGCGGCCCTGCATCATGGTGACCCGGTAGCCATACACCAAGACGTAGACCTCGCGCAGGAAGGAGACCCGGTGGCGGGCGACCCAGCGCCTGTTCCGGCCCGAGACGCTCAGCGGAGGCAGGGCCCCGGGCAGCGTGGGCAGAGTGGTAGTCAGGGTGTAGGTGGCCCGGCCCTGGAAGTGGTAGACGTAACGGTCGAAGGTGCGGTAGTGGGGGTCGCCGGAGACGGTGCACTGGTGAAATTCTGGGAGAAGGGCGAGGGGGTGTTTAGGGGGTGCTTCAGGGTGTCCCCCATCAGCCTGCGCTCCCCCCTCCTCCCCACAGCCTGGATCTCCCCAAATCCCCCCTCAGCCTGCACCCCCCCCACTCCTCCCCACTGCCCGCATCTCCCCAAATCCCCCCTCGGCCTGTGCGCCCCCCCCCCCACTGCCCGCATCTCCCCAAATCCCCCCCCAGGCTGCGCTCCCCCGCTCCTCCCCACTCCTGGATCTCCCCAAATCCCCCCCAGGCTGCGCTCCTTACCCCGCCCCGCTGCCGGGACCCCGTCCCCGCCCCCCCTGCCCGTCACTCACCGGTGGGTTTGCAGTAGTGGACCCCGGCGCTGCTGAGGGCGCAGTGGGACCCCGCCGGGCACTGGAATGGCTGGCAGGGGGCGCTACTGTTCGCCAGGCAGGCGCAGCGTTCACTGCAGTCGCTGCTCAACCAAGTGTCCCCCGACTGGAAAAGCAGAGACAGGAGGGTCAGATCCTGCCTCCCGCTCCCCCCCTCCGCGCAGCATTCCCCCCCCCCGCCTGCCACCACACTCACGCTATGGTAACCCTGCTGGTCATCCAGGCAACCACACTCCCCCATGGCGACGCAGGTCTCATCGCTTAGCACGTAGGCGCGGTCGCAGGCGCAGCCTTCCACGCAGGCTGCGGGGCTTGGGCAGCTGGCTGGGGCGTAGAGGTCGGAGCAGGTGGCCGGGCAGGGCGAGGCGCACTCGGTGTAGTGGCTGTGCGGGGGGCACGGCAGGGCTGGAGGGGGGAGAGGGAGAGAGACAAGAAAGTCGGACTTGAGGGTTTCCTTTCACAACGTTGTTTTTTCCCCCTGGGAATTTCCATAGTTTTTTAAAAAAGATTAAAGTAGGGGAATTTTTAAGGCAATTCGCGGCCCAAAAACTTTGTTACGCTTGTTAAACTATAGATATTTCTATGGAAAAAAATAAGGAAATTCCTGGCCAGAAAACCTCGGTTCAATGCTAGTTAAACTATGGGAAAAAATAAGGCAATTTCCAGCCCCAAAAAACTTTGTGACACTGGTTAAACTATGGAAAAAAAGCTAGCAATTCTCAGCCCCCAAAAAGCTTTGTGATGCTAGTTAAACTATAGAAATATCTATGGAAAAAACGAAGGAAATTTCTGGCCAGAAAACCTCGGTTCGGCGCTATTTAAACTATAGGAAAAAATAAGGCAATTCTCAGCCCCTCAAAAACTTTGTGATGCTGGTTAAACTATAGACATTTCTATGGAAAAACTAAGGAAATTTCTGACCAGAAAACCTCGGTTCAACACTAGTTAAACTATGGAAAAAAATAAGGCAATTTCCAGCCCCAAAAAACTTTGTGATGCTAGTTAAACTATAGACATTTCTATGGAAAAAACGAAGGAAATTCCTGGCCAAAACCCCTTTGTTGTCCTGGTTACACGAAGGAAAATCCCAGGCATCTAGACGTGAATCTGGCTAATCTGAAAGAGCGAAGGACGTTTCCAGACAATACCATGTTGCGCCACTGCAGGATCTAATTTAAAATAAATGAAATTCCCAGCGGAATTGGCTAAAAATTCACCAGCCAAACAAAGGCCTTTGTGAATGTGGCTAAAATCTTTGCGGAACTGGCTGAAACACGACGGAAGTTCCCGGAGCACAGAATGAGTGGAGGCTGGCCAAAAAAGAAAGGACATTCCCAGACCAAAAAACTAGCAAAAACGGAGGGTGATTTTTAAGGGCGAAAATGAACAACCAAACCAAAACCCGACGTTGTGAATTTGGCGAAAAGACGGAGGAAGTTAAGCAGGAAAAGTGGAGGAAGTCTAAAACACTAAGGAACTTAGCAGATAATAGTGAATCTAGCTAAAAAAACCTAAGGAAATTCCCAAGCAAAACACTTGGTGAATCCGGCTGCAAACTAAGGAAAGTCCCCAGCGAAAAGCTCTGCGAAGCCGCCGAGCTGGACACCCTGCAGGGAGCCGTGCGGCTCTTACGGCAGAAGGTGCTGTTTCTCCAGGAGAGGCCGGCCACGCCCTGGCTCTTGCAGGCTTCGGCGTAGGCCTGGACGATGTCGCAGAGGGTGGAGGCCATGCCCTGGTATTCGCACATGTCGAACAGGCAGCTCTGGACGAAGGGCTGGGGATCCAGGAGCCCATGGCAGGCCTGGTATTTGGGCGAGAGGATCTCCTGGCACAGGGCACCGAACCGCTCCTTCTCCTGCGGGCTGCAGCGGGGGTCCAGGTCCTCGCGGTTGTCCGGCTGGCAGCTGGCAGTGGGGACAACGTGGGTGAGTGGGGATGGGGAGCAAAGCAATCACTCCCCCTCCCCAGTGAATGGTTTAAACCAGGCTCCAGCCCCGCACCCAGGGAATGGTTTAAACCTCTCCCCCGCCCAGACAATGGTCTAACCCATCCCCCCTCCCGGTCAATGGTCTAGTCCAGCACAGCCCCTGCCCTAGTGAATGATCTATACTGGTCAATGGTCCAGCCCATCCATCCCCAGTCAATGGTCTAGTCCATCCCCCCCACATCAGTGAATGGTCCAACCCAGGCCCCCGCCACCAGTCAATGGTTGATGCAGGTACCTCTCCCTCATGGTCCAACCCAGGCCCCTGCACCCCATCCCCCTTCAATGGCCCAGCCCAGGCTCCCCCCCTGCAGTCAATGGTCCAGCCCATCCATCCTCAGTCAATGGTGTAATCCACCATCCCCCCACACCAGTGAATGGTCCAGCCCAGGCCCCACTCCCCGCCACCAATTAATGGTTTGGGGCAGGTACCGCCCCCCCCCGTACCATGGTCTATGGTCTGGTCCAGGCCCCCTCCCCAACACCAGTCAGTGGCTCAACTCAGGCCCCCCTTGCAATCAATGGTCCAGCCCATCCACCCCCAGTCAATGGTCTAGTCCATCCCCCCACACCAGTGAATGGTCCAACCCAGGCCCCCAACACCACCAGTCAATGGTTTGGTGTAGGTACCTCCCCTGGCATGGTCAATGGTCCGGCCCACACCCCCTCCCAGATGCCAGTCAATGGCCCACCCCAGGGCTCCCCCGCCTGTTGTCAATGATCCAGCCCACGTCTCCCACGCCCCCCGCAGTCAATGGTCCAGCCCATCCCGCCCCCGTGGTCAATGCTCCAGCCCAGCCCCCTGCCGCAGTGAATGGTCCAGCCCAGGCTCCCCCTCCCACAGTCAATGGTCCAGCCCAGCCCCCCACCATGGTCAATAGTCTAGCCCAGGGCCCCCCTGCAGTCAATGGTCCAGCCCAGGGCCCCCCCACAGTCAATGGTCCAGCCCAGGCCCCCCCCCATCAGTGGCCTGCCCCTCACCCCGGGTCAGGGTCGCCGGGCGCCCGCCAGCTGTTGCCGAAGTCGGTGGCGTTGGCGGCCGGGCGCCCGCTGGGCAGGGCCAGGTCGTCCTGGCTCTGGTTGTTGTAGTTCCCACACATGCCGCAGACCTGGGGGGGGGGGGAAGGGGGCAGAGGTCAGGGGGCAGAGTCACCGGGGGGGTCAAGGGTCAGCCCCACCCCCAACGGGTTATGGGTCACAGGGGGGAAGGGGACCAGGAAAGGGGCAAGGGCTCAGGCCCACAGGATGGGGCTAGGATGTGAGGGCGTGGCCAAGCTGGGGCCTGGGCCCTGGGGGGCGGGGCCATGGAGGGACCTGGTCCACGTGGGCGGGGCCAGGGCCCTGGGGGCGGGGCCAGGCCATGAGGGTGGGGCCCAGGCAGATGTCAGGCCCACGGGGCCAGGGCCAGGTCTATGGGGGCGTGGCCAGGCAGGGTCTGGCCCATAGGGTGGAGCCAGGACATGAGGGCGTCGTCAGGGCCCTGGGGGCATCACCAGGCAGGGGTCCCGCCCACGGGGGGTGTGGCCAGGCTTACCTGGCCGAAGTAGATGCCGGAGAGCTGGATTTCCAGGTGCTGGTTCCCGTCGAACCGGACGAGCAGCCCAGCCCGGCTCCGCAGCTCCGTGTAGACACCGCTGGTGCTGACAGAGACGCCGGGAACACGGCCCAGCACCGGGGTGCGGACCCGCTCCCCATCCACCTGCGGGACAGCCGGGGTCACAGGGTCATGGGAGCCCCTCCCCCTGAAATAGCCCCTCTCTTCCCCTCCCCAATGCAACCGAGATGCGGCCACCTCTGGGGCGGGGCGGCTGGTTACCCAGTGACCCCTCGCCCGGCGCTGAGATGCAGCCACATCTGGGGCGGGGCGGCCAGTTACACAGGGACTCCTCACCCGCCAGCCCTCTTCCCTTCCCCCTCCAGCTCCCCATCCCTGCACCCCCATTTCCTAACTCCCCCCCCGCGTCTCACCAGCACCCGTCGGTTCTTCATGAGCGTGAAGCGGGCGCCGCCGATCTCCACGTGCACCAGGCGCAGGTAGGAGGCCTCAGGCCGGCCCCGCTCCTCGTTCTTGCCTGTGACGTTGAAGGGCTCCAGGCGCCCGTCCCCGCGGCACAGGGTCACCAGTGTGTAGGTGCAGGTGCCCAGGAAGGTCACCATGGCCCCATCAAAGGTGAAGTAGTGAGGGTCCCCAGCCACGTGGCAGGAGGCCACCCCTGGGGGAGACAAGAGCTGGGGGTGAGACAGGCACGCCGACATGCGCCCAGCGCTGGGGCGGGGCAGCTGGTTACTCAGGGACCCGGCGCTGAGATGTAGCCACCTCTGGGGCGGCACCTACTTGTGTCCTGGCAGCCCAGCAATCCGTTCTCCGGCCAACACTCCTGCACGGGGCTGCAGCTCCACGGCTCACAGCTGATGCTGTTGGCGCTGGCGCAGGTGCAGCGCTCGGTGCAGTTCTCGGTCGCCATCCAACTCTCGCCCACCTGGGGGAGCGGGGACCCCAGTGAGAAGCTGGGAGAGAACCCAGGAGTCCCGGCTCCCAGCCCCCCTGCTCTGACCCACCAGCCCCCACTCCCCTCCCAGAGCCAGGGAGAGAACCCAGGAGTCCCGGCTCCCGGCACCCCTCCTCTAACCCACCAGCCCCCACTCCCCTCCCAGAGCTGGGGAGAGAACCCAGGAGTCCTGGCTCCCAGCCCCCCCTGCTCTGACCCACCAGACCCCACTCCCCTCCCAGAGCTGGGGAGAGAACCCAGGAGTCCTGGCTCCCAGCCCCCCCTGCTCTAACCACTCCCCCCGCCCCTCACCGGGTGGTACCGCCCGTCCGTGTCGCTGCAGCCGCACTGGCTCAGGGGGACGCACGTCTCCCCGCTGAGAACGTAGCCGTCGTTGCAGGCGCAGGCTTCCACACAGGGCAGGGAGGGGCAGCTGTTGGGCGCCCCCGGGTCGGTGCAGCTGGACGGGCAGGGACTGGCACAGGGGGTGTAGGTACTGCCGGGGGGGCAGATAAAGGCTGTGGGGGAGAAGAGACACGGGGCTGAGACATGGACCCCTCACCCAGCGCTGAGATGCAGTCACCTCTGGGGCGGGGCGGCTGGTTACCCAGGGACCCCCCATGTGCCCTTGGATATAGCCAGGACTTTCCCACAAAGTTTTTGGTCTGGGAATTTCCTTAGTTTTTATTCTGGAAATAGAACCCAGGAGTCCTGGCTCCCAGCCCCCCCTGCTCTAACCCACCAGCCCCCACTCCCCTCCCAGAGCTGGGGAGAGAACCCAGGAGTCCTGGCTCCCAGCCCCCCCTGCTCTAACCCACCAGCCCCCACTCCCCTCCCAGAGCTGGGGAGAGAACCCAGGAGTCCTGGCTCCCAGCCCCCCTGCTCTAACCACCAGCTCCCGCTCCCCTCCCGGAGCCGGGGAGACAACCCAGGCGTCCGGGCGGTGCTTACGGCACAGGCTGCTGTTCCTCCAGGCGATGGGGACCCCGGCCTGGGCGCAGCGGTCAGCGTAGGACTGCAGGGCGTAGCAGAGGGAGGTCGTCTCACCCCCGGTGCCGCACAGATCGTAGCGGCAGCTCTTGAAGGAATCCGCAGGGGGCACAGCCCCATGGCAGGGGGCAAAGGGGCCTGGGAAGGAGAGAGACAGATGGGGCATGAGCAAGGGAACAGCACCTCTCAGCCACCATGTCCCAGAGCCGGGGAGAGAACCCAGGAGTCCTGGCTCCCAGCCCCCCCTGGAGTCTCACCCTGGGGGTCGGTCAGGGCTCCACAGCTGGTCGGCTTCTGAGCTTCCAGGTTGATCTCTGGGTCACATACGCCCGGGTCCCCAGAGTTGGTGCAGCTGGGGCAGGAGAGGAAAGTCAGTGCCAGGCGAACACCCTCCCCCTCGGGGTCACCTCTCCACAGAGACACCCCCTCTGGGCTGCGGAGAGAACCCAGGAGTCCTGGCTCCCAGCCCCCCCTGCTCTAACCCACCAGCCCCCACTCCCCTCCCAGAGCCGGGGAGAGAACCCAGGAGTCCTGCCCCCCCCCCCCCGGTGCTGCCCCACTCACCCCGGGCTGCTGGCGCCCGGCACTGCCCAGCTCCCGCCCAGGCGGTCGGCGTCGGTGCCGGCCGAAGTGCCATTGGGCATGAGGTTGTCGTCGGAGCTTTGCCCGTTGTAGTTCCCTGCAAGGGGAGGTGGGACGGAGGAGTGAGGCTGGGATGGGACCCAGGCATCTGGGTGTGATGGGTGGCACCAGGGGACCCAGGCATCCGGGCACCAGGGGACCCAGGTGTACGAGCAGAACAGGGGTCACCAGGGGACCAAGGGGTCCGAACACCAGGGGACCCAGGTTTGCAGGGACCAGGGGACCCAGGCGTCCAAGCGGGACAGAGGGCACCAGGGGACCCAGGCGTCCGAGTGGGACGAGGGGCACCTGGGGACCCAGGTATCCGGGGACTATGGGATCCAGGCATCCGAGCAGAACAGGGGTCACCAGGCGTCCGAGAAAGATGGGGGGCACCAGGGGACCCAGGTGTGCAGGGACCAGGGGACCCAGGTGTGCAGGGACCAGGGGACCCAGGCATCCAGGCACCAGGGGACCCAGGCGTCCGAGCGGGACGGGGGCACCAGGGGACCCTGGCGTCCGGGCAGCACTCACCGCAGAGCCCGCAGAGCCGCCCGGCATAGGACGATGGCGCCAGAACCTCGACCCGCTGGTTCCCGTCATACCGAACCCGCAGTCCGAAGTCCGTCTGCAGCAGAGCGTAGCCACCACTGACCCGCATCCCGAGCCGGCCCCCGGCCAGGCCCACCGGCAGGGTCACCCGCTGCCCGTCCACCTGTGGGGAGAGAGAGGGGGGCCGGGGCGGGAGTGAGGGGCACCGGCAGAGCTGGGGGAGCAGGGGGATGGGGGGCGGGACGGGGGGGGTGTCTTCTCACCGTCACTCGGCGCCCCTTGAGCAGCGCCACCCGGTGGCCGAACACCTCCACAGCCACGGCGCGGACGTAGGAGACCCGGGTGCTGGCCCCCCGGTGCTCATTGGTGGCCTCCACGGAGAAGCCAGGGAGCCCGGCGCTGGCGTTGCAGGTCTGGGTCAGGGTGTAGCTGCAGGTGCCCATGAAGTGGAAGAGCCCCCCATCGAAGGTGGTGTAGTGAGGGTCCCCAGCCGCCACACAGACCCCCGAGCCTGCGGGGACAAGCCGTTACATGCAGCCGCTGCAGCCCCCTGCCCCAGAGGTGGGCGCATCTCAGCGCCGGGCGAGGGGTCCCCGGGTAACCAGCCGCCCCGCCCCAGAGGTGGCTGCATCTCAGTGCCGGGCGAGGGGTCCCCGGGTAACCAGCCGCCCCACCCCAGAGGTGGCTGCATCTCAGCGCCGGGCGAGGGGTCCCTGGGTAACCAGCTGTGAGGTTATGAGTGTAATATAACATCTATTGAAAGGTGACACAGGGCCGGAGGACGTTAATTAAGTCCCAGCCTGACATGACCCATGGCCGCACTGTAAAGACATGTTAGGAAGATCTGTAAACGGACAGAGCTTGAAAATGCAGCCGGCGTCTTTCGAGACAGAAGGGGAGAGATTTGCTCCGGGCTTGTGATGGAAGCAAACACGTCTTGTATCTGAAACTAGGAATATGAAATATAACTCTGAGGCCCTATTGTAACTATGCAAAGTGTGGGCCATTAATGGTGGCTGAGGATCTTGATGGCTCCCATGGACCAGGACAATTGGTTGTAAATGGCTCTGTTTACTCACAAACCTTCCTGTGAGTCAGGCTGGGAAGAATGGAGGCTGGGGGGGGGGGTCTCACAGGACATGTGACCATGTCACCTGGTGCTGGAATCCATCTTAAACCTGGGGCTTTTCCATTGAGAAGGGGGGGGGGGCCCAGAGCGGGACAAAGGATTCCCGCCTTGGGCCAAAGCTATATAAGGGGGTGGAACAGAACAAAGCGAGGCCATTCATGAGAAATCCCCTTTGTTACCCTGAGCTGGAACAAGGACGGTGCCAGGGGAAAGGATGGGCCCAGACTAGGAAGGAGTCTAGTCTGTGAAAGAAGCTGATTGGACCATCTCTGAGGGTGAGATTTACCTGTATTCAGTTTCTTAATGTATTAGCCTTAGACTTGTGTCTTTTGTTTTATTTTTCTTGGTGACTTAGATAGATAGATAGATAGATAGATAGATAGATAGCGGGGGTGGATGGGGGAGAGAGAGAGGGAGGGAGGGTGTGTGGGGATAGATAGATAGATAGCGGGGGTGGATGGGGAGAGAGAGAGAAAGAGAAGGAGGGAGGGTGTGTGGGGATAGATAGATAGATAGATAGATAGATAGCGGGGGTGGATGGGGGGAGAGAGAGAGGGAGGGAGGGTGTGTGGGGATAGATAGATAGATAGCGGGGGTGGATGGGGAGAGAGAGAGAGAGAGAAGGAGGGAGGGTGTGTGGGGATAGATAGATAGATAGATAGATAGATAGATAGATAGTGGGGGTGTATGGGGGGAGAGAGAGAGGGAGGGAGGGTGTGTGGGGATAGATAGATAGATAGCGGGGGTGGATGGGGAGAGAGAGAGAGAGAGAAGGAGGGAGGGTGTGTGGGGATAGATAGATAGATAGATAGATAGATAGATAGATAGATAGATAGATAGATAGATAGATAGATAGATAGGGTGGATGGGGATGGATAGATACTTTGTTCTGTCTGTTATTACTTGAAACCACTTAAATCCTCCTTTTTGTATTTAATAAAATCACTTTTTACTTATTCATGAACCCAGAGTATGTATTAATACCTGGGGGGGGGGGCAAACAGCTGGGCATCTCTCTCGATCAGTGTTATAGAGGGCGGACAATTTGTGAGTTTCCCCTGTATAAGCGTTATACGGAGTCAAACGGATTGATTTGGGGTTTGGACCCCCTTGGGAGCTGGGTAGGGTGACCAGATGTCCCGTTTTTAAAGGGACAGTCCCGTTTTGGGGGACTTTTTCTTATATAGGCGCCTATTACCCCCCACCCCCTGTCCCGTTTTTTCACAGTTGCTATCGGGTCGCCCTACAGCTGGGTGTCTTGGTGCTGGAGACAGGAGAATTTCTTTAGCTGTTTCCAGTTAAGCCTGCAGCTTGCGGGGGACGTGGGTCAGAGCTGGGGCTGGGTTGTAGCAGGCCGGCGTGTCTGGTTCAGACCAGGCAGGGTTCCGAAGACCCAGGCTGGCAGGGAAAATGGGCTCAGGGGTATCTCAGCACATCAGGCGGCAGTTCCCAAGAGGGTTTCTGTGACCCAACCCGTCCCAGGGACATTGGACTGTAACCTCTGGCCTGTTTCTAAAAGGACTTTTGGCAACTATAAACTCACCATCTCTGCTATGTATCTGGACATCAAGAACTGAATTCACGTCTGTCTGGAGATTGAGCTTTTAACCAACTCTCTCTTCTCTTTTTTAATACATTTTAGTTTAGTTGACAAGAATTGGCTCTTTGCGTGGATTTGGGGTAAGATCTAAGTTATCATTGGACCTGGGTGTGTGGCTGGTCCTTTGGGATCGGAAGAACCTTTTCTTGTATATGATGAGATCAGATTTTCAGAATTTATCATCATATCTGACGTGTGTCTGGACGGAGGCTGGAGGCCGGGCACTTTAAGGGAACTGCGTTGTTGGGACGTCTGAGTAACCAGTGAGGTAATACAGAGGCTGTTTTGTGCTGGTTGGTAAATCTAAGTATTGGAAGATCCACCAGCGTTTGGGGTTTGTCTGCCCCGTTCTGTTTGCCGTTCAGCCTGATTGAGTGACCTCAGCTGGCTCCCATGGGCACCATCGTCACACCAGCTGCCCTGCCCCAGAGGTGGGCGCGTCTCAGCGCCGGGCGAGGGGTCCCTGGGTAACCAGCCGCCCCGCCCCAGAGGTGGGCGCGTCTCAGCGCCGGGCGAGGGGTCCCTGGGTAACCAGCCGCCCCGCCCCAGAGGTGGCTGCATCTCAGCGCCGGGCGAGGGGTCCCTGGGTAACCAGCCGCCCCGCCCCAGAGGTGGCTGCATCTCAGCGCCGGGCGAGGGGTCCCTGGGTAACCAGCCGCCCCGCCCCAGAGGTGGGCACATCTCAGCGCCGGGCGAGGGGTCCCCGTGTAACCGGCCGCCCCACCCCAGAGGTGGGCACATCTCAGCGCCGGGCGAGGGGTCCCCGTGTAACCGGCCGCCCCGCCCCAGAGGTGGCTGCATCTCAGCGCCGGGCGAGGGGTCCCCGTGTAACCGGCCGCCCCACCCCAGAGGTGGGCACATCTCAGCGCCGGGCGAGGGGTCCCCGTGTAACCGGCCGCCCCGCCCCAGAGGTGGGCGCATTTCTCACCGGTGGGGTAACAGCCATACTCTCCCTCCCGCTGCTGGCAGAGCTCCTGGAGCTGGCACCGGGCCGCCTGGCACCGGATGTCATCTTGGCCCTGGCAGGTGCATTTCTCGCTACAGTCCGCGTTGTACCAGACCTCGCCGAGCTGGGAGGAGACCAAAGTCATGGGGAGGCCGGCGACGGGGCGCAGCTCCACCCGTCCCCCCGCCCGCTCCCAGCCCCCCGGCACTCACCGGGTGGTACCCGCCGTCGGGCCCTGTGCACCCGCACCGGCTCGCTGCCACGCACTCCTGCCCGCTCAGCACGAAGCCCAGGAGACATTCGCACCCCTCCACGCAGTGCTGGGCTGGGCACTCGACGGGCGCGAAGGCCGGGCTGCAGGTCGGGGGGCACGGCTGAGCGCACAGGGTGTAGGAGCTGTTCGCCGGGCACGCCAGAGCTGCGGGGCAGAGAGAGCTGCATGATTAGCGGGGCAGGACTCCTGGGTTCTCTCCCCGGCTCTGGGAGGGGAGTGGGGGCTGGTGGGTTAGAGCAGGGGGGGCTGGGAGCCAGGACTCCTGGGTTCTCTCCCCGGCTCGGGGAGGGGAGTGCGGGCTGGTGGGTCAGAGCAGGGGGGGCTGGGAGCCAGGACTCCTGGGTTCTCTCCCCAGCTCTGGGAGGGGAGTGGGGGCTGGTGGGTTAGAGCAGGGGGGGCTGGGAGCCAGGACTCCTGGGTTCTCTCCCCGGCTCTGGGAGGGGAGTGGGGGCTGGTGGGTTAGAGCAGGGGGGGCTGGGAGCCAGGACTCCTGGGTTCTCTCCCCGGCTCTGGGAGGGGAGTGGGGGCTGGTGGGTTAGAGCAGGGGGGGCTGGGAGCCAGGACTCCTGGGTTCTCTCCCTGGCTCTGGGAGGGGAGTGGGGGCTGGTGGTTAGAGCAGGGGGGGCTGGGAGCCAGGACTCCTGGGTTCTCTCCCTGGCTCTGGGAGGGGAGTGGGGGCTGGTGGGTCAGAGCAGGGGGGGCTGGGAGCCAGGACTCCTGGGTTCTCTCCCCGGCTCTGGGAGGGGAGTGGGGGCTGGTGGGTTAGAGCAGGGGGGGCTGGGAGCCAGGACTCCTGGGTTCTCTCCCCGGCTCTGGGAGGGGAGTGGGGGCTGGCAGCCCGGACGCCTGGGTTCTGGCTACTCACGGCAGAGCTGGGGGCCCCTCCAGGGGTGCACGGGGGCGCCGGCGGCCTGGCAGGCGGCCGTGTAGGCCTGGAGCTGGGAGCAGAGGGTCTCCCGCAGCCCCTGGTACTGGCACATGTCGAAGAGGCAGTTCTCGAAATAGGGGGTGGGGGGGACCAGTTTCTGACAGTCCCTGTGGGGGGGGGGGCAGAGAGTCAACAGTGTCCCCCAGCTCCCCCCCCACAGCACAGCGCCCCCTAGCATTCCCCTGAAACACAGAGCCCCCCCAGCACCCCGCTCCCCTGCAGTACAACGCCCCCCATTACCCCCCGCAGCACAGCGCCCCCTAGTGCCCCTCCATAGCATGGAGCCCCCCCTACCTGAATGGCCCCTGGGGGTCGCGGATCCGTTCGCAGCTGGCCGTTATTTCGCCACCTGGGGTGCAGACGGGCTTGTCCGAGACGTCAGGTCGGCACCTGGGGGGGTGAGACCCCAGCATCTATCACAGCCCCCCCCAGCAGGGCCGGATTCCCCAGTCCCCCCCCAGCTCTCCAACAGCCGTGCTGTCCCCCTGCCACTCCCCCCGCCTCCCCGGGGCTTCCTCCTAAGGCACCGGATTCACGCAGTGGCGGGTAGTTCCGCCGGCATCCCACCGCCCTGCGCTCCGGCCAGTACCCAGCAGGGGGCAGCGGTGGGGGCTGGGACTCACTGTGGGTCCTCGTCGTCGGGGGTTTGCCAGCTGTTCCCCAGCGCGGCCCCGTCCGCGGCCGGCCACCCGGCCGGTGTCCGGTTGTCGTTGTCGGGCACCCCGTCGTAGTTCCCACAGAGCCCACACAGCAGCCCGGAGTAGGAGCTGGGGCGGGGCAGAGACGGCAGTGAGGGGGGGCTGCGGGTCAGGAGTGAGGGGCACCAGCAGGGCTGGGGGGGCAGGGCTGGGCTAGCAGGGGCTGCGGGTCGGGAGTGAGGGGCACCGGCAGGGCTGGGGGGGCAGGGCTGGGCTAGCAGGGGCTGCGGGTCGGGAGTGAGGGGCACCGGCAGAGCTGGGGGGGGGGCAGGGCTGGCCTAGCAGGGGGCTGCGGGTCGGGAGTGAGGGGCACTGGCAGAGCTGGGGGGGGCTGGGCTGGCAGGGGCTGCGGGTCGGGAGTGAGGGGCACCGGCAGAGCTGGGGGGGGCAGCGCTGGGCTAGCAGGGGCTGCAGGTCGGGAGTGAGGGGCACCGGCAGAGCTGGGGGGGGGCAGGGCTGGGCTAGCAGGGGGCTGCGGGTCGGGAGTGAGGGGCACTGGCAGAGCTGGGGGGGGGCAGGGCTGGGCTAGCAGGGGCTGCGGGTCGGGAGTGAGGGGCACCGGCAGAGCTGGGGGGGCAGGGCTGGGCTGGCACGGGCTGCGAGTCGGGAGTGAGGGGCACCGGCAGGCTGGGGGAGGCCGGATCTCACCTGGGGGCCCGGATCTCCAGGTACTGGTTCCCGTCCCAGCGCAGGGCCAGACCGAACGAGGTCTCCACGGCCACGTACTGGCCGCTGCGGGCCACGGACGAGTCCCGGGTGGGCCTGGCCGGCAGCGTCACCCGCGTCCCGTTGATCTGGGGGGAGACAGGGAGGAAGGGCGGGTGGATAACTGGGGGGTGGGTGGATGGAGGCGGGTGGGGGACTGGGGGCAGAGAGGGGGTGTAGGTGGATGGAGGGGCAGGGGGCTGGGGGGATGGAGGTGGGTGGGGGGTAGGGCGTGGGTGAATGGAGGGGCAGGGGGCTGGGGGCAGGGAGGAAGGGCGGGTGGATAACTGGGGGGTAGGTGGATGGATGGAGGGGGCCTGGGGGCAGATGGATGGAGGGGACTGGGGTGGATGGAGGTGACCGGGGGGGCAGAAGAGCCAGGGGACCGGGGGACCGGCGGGGGGGGGGGGTTGTCTCACCAGGGTGCGCTGTCCCTTGAGCAGGGTGAGGCTGGCCCCCGGCAGGCTGACGTAGACCGTGCGCAGGTAGGAGACGCCCTCGCGCCCCCGCGCCTCGTTCTTCCCCTCAACGCTGAACCAGGGCCCTGTGGGGAGAGCGGAGTGAGTGGGGGTGGGGTGGGCAGATGCGAAGGGGAGCCCCCTCCCCCGGAGCCAAGCAGGGGTACCCCCTGAACAGGCTTTTGGGAGATCGTCCACATATCCCACCAGCAGACATTATGGCCCATGGACGTTTCACCTCCCGGTAATTCTCGTTGGCTAATGTACCTGTTGGTGATGAGACCCGACCCCCGCACCCCCGGAGCCGGCCAAGGCGCCCCCTTGAGGCCATTCCCCGGCCGGGCCCGTACCTGTGTAGTTGCCGCAGGGCCGGGCCAGGGTGTAGGTACAGGTGCCCATGAAGTCGAGCCGTCGGCCGTCGAAGGTCTGGTAGTGGGGGTCCCCGGAGACGTAGCAGGGGGCGCTGGCTGCAGGGGGAGAGAACAGAGGGGTTGGTTGTGGGTGGAAGGGGGGGCTGGTGGGGGTGATGGGCTCAGAGATCTTGGGGGGACCTGGAGGGGCCAACGGGGGGTCGCCCCCCCGATCTTCACTTCTGCTCCCAGCTCTGACCATAGCCCCCCCCCCGTTCTGGTTTTAGGGTAAATAGCTTGGGGGGGGTGGACGAGCAGGACACAGCGGTGGGTATCTGGGGGGCTGGGAGTGATCGGTGGGGTGGAGGTGGGGTTACCAGTGGGGCAGGGGCAGGGGGGATCTATGGGGTGGGCGTTACCTGTGGGGTGGGGGCAGGGGGGAGATCTGTGGGGCTTGGGGGATCTATGGGGTGGGCATTACCTCTGGGGGAGGGGCAGGGGGGAGATCTATGGGGTGGATGTTGCCTGTGGGGCAGGGGCAGGGGGGAGATCTATGGGGCGGGCATTACCTGTGGGACTGGGAACGGGGGGTTGGATGGGGGTGGGGTCCCGGGGGACCTGTCAGGGGTTGGGGGTGTGGATAGGGGGTGGGGCAGTCAGGGGACTGGCAACGGGGGGGGTTGGATGGGGGTGGGGTCCCGGGGGACCTGTCAGGAGTTGGGGGTGTGGATGGGGGTGGGGCAGTCAGGGGACTGGGAACGGGGGGGGGGGGTTGGATGGGGGTGGGTTCCCGGGGGACCTGTCAGGGGTTGCGGGTGTGGATAGGGGGCGGGGCAGTCAGGGGACTGGGAATGGGGGGGTGGATGGGGGTGGGGTCCCGGGGGAGCTGTCAGAGGTTGGGGGTGTGGATAGGGGGCAGGGCAGTCAGGGGACTGGGAACGGGGGGGTGGATGGGGGTGGGGTCCCGGGGAACCTGTCAGGGGTTCCGGGTGTGGATAGGGGGCGGGGCAGTCAGGGGACTGGGAACAGGGGGGTGGATGGGGGTGGGGTCCCGGGGGACCTGTCAGTGGTTGGGGGTGTGGATAGGGGGCGGGGCAGTCAGGGGACTGGGAACGGGGGGGGTTGGATGGGGGTGGGGTCCCGGGGGACCTGTCAGCGGTTGGGGGTGTGGATGGGGGCGGGGCAGTCAGGGGACTGGGAACGGGGGGGTTGGATGGGGGTGTGGTCCCGGGGGAGCTGTCAGAGGTTGGGGGTGTGGATGGGGGCGGGGCAGTCAGGGGACTGGGAACGGGCGGGTAGATGGGGGTGGGGTCCCGGGGGACCTGTCAGGGGTTCCGGGTGTGGATAGGGGGCGGGGCAGTCAGGGGACTGGCAACGGGGGGGTGGATGGGGGTGGGGTCCAGGGGGAGCTGTCAGAGGTTGGGGGTGTGGATGGGGGCGGGGCAGTCAGGGGACTGGGAACAGGGGGGTGGATGGGGGTGGGGTCCCGGGGGACCTGTCAGCGGTTGGGGGTGTGGATAGGGGGCAGGGCAGTCAGGGGACTGGGAACGGAGGGGTGGATGGGGGTGGGGTCCCGGGGGAGCTGTCAGAGGTTGGGGGTGTGGATAGGGGGTGGGGCAGTCAGGGGACTGGGAACGGGGACGGTTGGATGGGGGTGAGGTCCCGGGGGACCTGTCAGGGGTTGGGGGTGTGGATGGGGGTGGGGCAGTCAGGGGACTGGGAACGGGGGGGTGGATGGGGGTGGGGTCCAGTGGGAGCTGTCAGAGGTTGGGGGTGTGGATAGGGGGCGGGGCAGTCAGGGGACTGGGAACGGGGGGGTGGATGGGGGTGGGGTCCCGGGGGAGCTGTCAGGGGTTGGGGGTGTGGATGGGGGTGGGGCAGTCAGGGGACTGGGAACGGGGGGGTGGATGGGGGTGGGGTCCCGGGGGAGCTGTCAGGGGTTGGGGGTGTGGATGGGGGTGGGGCAGTCAGGGGACTGGGAACGGGGGGGTGGATGGGGGTGGGGTCCCGGGGGACCTGTGAGGGGTTGGGGGTGTGGATAGGGGGCAGGGCAGTCAGGGGACTGGGAACGGGGGGGGGTTGGATAGGGGGTGGGGTCCCGGGGGACCTGTCAGGGGTTGGGGGTGTGGATAGGGGGCAGGGCAGTCAGGGGACTGGGAACGGGGGGGTGGATGGGGGTGGGGTCCCGGGGAGCTGTCAGGGTTTGGGGGTGTGGATAGGGGGCAGGGCAGTCAGGGGACTGGGAATGGGGGGGGGGTTGGATGGGGGTGGGGTCCCGGGGGACCTGTCAGCGGTTGGGGGTGGATGGGGGGCGGGGCAGTCAGGAGACTGGGAACGGAGGGGGGTTGGATAGGGGGTGGGGTCCCGCGGGGCGTGTCAGGGGTTGGGGGTGTGGATAGGGGGCGGGGCAGTCAGGGTACGGGGAATGGGGGGGTTGGATGGGGGTGGGTTCCCGGGGGACCTGTCAGCGGTTGGGGGTGTGGATAGGGGGCGGGGCAGTCAGGGGACAGGGAACGGGGGGGTGGATGGGGCTGGGGTCCCGGGGGAGCTGTCAGAGGTTGGGGGTGTGGATAGGGGGCAGGGCAGTCAGGGGACTGGGAACGGGGGGTGGATGGGGGTGGGGTCCAGTGGGAGCTGTCAGAGGTTGGGGGTGTGGATAGGGGGCGGGGCAGTCAGGGGACTGGGAACGGGGGGGTGGATGGGGGTGGGGTCCCGGGGGAGCTGTCAGGGGTTGGGGGTGTGGATGGGGGTGCGGCAGTCAGGGGACTGGGAACGGGGGGGTGGATGGGGGTGGGGTCCCGGGGGACCTGTCAGCGGTTGAGGGTGGATAGGGGGCGGGGCAGTCAGGAGACTGGGAACGGAGGGGGGTTGGATAGGGGGTGGGGTCCCGCGGGACCTGTCAGGGGTTGGGGGTGTGGATAGGGGGTGGGGCAGTCAGGGGACTGGCAACGGGGGGGTTGGATTGGGGTGGGGTCCCGGGGGACCTGTCAGGGGTTGGGGGTGTGGATAGGGGGCGGGGCAGTCAGGGGAGGCTACACTACACGCCATAAATCGATCCCCGATTGCTCGAGCACGACCTGTGGGTAGTGTAGACGTAGCCTTAGACGTGTGTGGTTTTGTGTTATTTTGCCGGGTGACTGACTTTGCTCTGGCTGTTACTTGGCACCACTTAAATCCTCCTTTTTATACTTCATAAAATCACTTTTGCTTATTAATAAACCTAGGGAGTGATTAATCCCTGGGGGCGGACAATTTATGAGTTTCCCCCGGATAAGCTTTATACAGAGCCAAACGGATTGATTTGGGGTTTGGACCCCATTGGGAGCTGGGGGTCTGGGTGCTGGAGACAGGGGGCGCATGGGTCAGAGCTGGGGCTGGGTTGTAGCAGGCCGGCGTGTCTGGCTCAGACCAGGCAGGGTGCTGCAGACCCAGGCTGGCAGGGAAAACGGCCTCAGAGGTATCTCAGCACGTCGGGGGCAGTTCCCAAGGGGGGTTCTGTGACCCAACCCGTCACAGCAGGCGTTACCTGTGGTGTGGGGGCCGGGGAGATCTGTGGGGCAGACATTACCTGTGCGGCGGGGGGGATCTATGGGGGAAGCATTACCTGTGGGGCGGGGGCCAGGGGTATCTATGGGTTGGGCATTACCTGTGGGATGGGGGAGGGGGGAGATCTATGAGGCAGGCATTACCAGTGGGGCAGGGCGGATCTATGGGGCAGGCATTACCTGTGGGGTAGGGGCTGGGGGGATGAATGGGGCGGGCATTACTGGTGGAGCAGAGGGAATCTATGGGTCGAGCGTTAGCTGTGGGGCAGGGGCCAGGGGGATCTATGTGGCTGGCATTCCCAGTGGGGCAGGGGGGATCTCTGGGGTGGGCGTTACCTGTGGGGTGGCAGCCGTACAGGCCATTGTGGAGCCCACAGGTTTCCGTGGGGCGGCACTGCCAGGCCTGGCAGTGGGTCCGGTTCCCCCCCTCACAGCGGCAGCGCGACCCACAGCCCGGCCCAAAGAACTCCTCGCCCAGCTGCAGGGGAGAGAGGGAACGGGTGAGTAACCAGAGACCCCCCAAAATCCACCCGACCCCCGAGAGACCCCCTGAAATCCCCCCCACCCCACAGTGACCCCTGAGTTCCTCCCCACCCCAAACCCAAGCGCCCCCCCTTTACCTCATAGTACCCCCCGGCGTAGCTGCAGCCACAGCCCCCCTGGGGGACACAGGCTCCCCCGCTGAGCAGGAAGCCGGGGTCACATGTGCACCCCTCCAGGCAGGGCTCCTGGCAGCTCCTCACCCCGGCCTCAGGGCAGGCGGCGGGGCAGGGGGGCCTGCACGGGTCGTAATGGCTGTTGGGGGGGCAGAGCATGGCTGTGGGGAGGGGGGAAAGAGAGAGGAGTAAATACCCACGCCCCAGCCCCTCCCCTGTCCGGCCCCCTGCCCCACGGTGCCCCCTGCCAAGCCTCCCACCCCACCTCCTGCCCCATGGCGCCCCTGCCGAGCCCCCCGTCCCACCCTCTGCAGCACAGCGCCCCCGATGAGCCTCCCGCCCCACCTCCTGCCCCACGGCGTCCCTGATGAGCCCCCCGTCCCACCCTCTGCAGCACAGCATCCCCTGCCGAGCCCCCCGCCCCCGCCCCACGGTGCCCCCTGCCAAGCCCCCGTCCCACCCTCTGCAGCACAGCATCCCCTGCCGAGCCCCCCGCCCCCTGCCCCACTGTGCCCCCTGCCAAGCCCCCCGTCCCACCCTCTGCAGCATAGCACCCCCTGCTGAGCCCCTGCCCCCCGGCATCCCTGCCGAGCCCCCCGTCCCACCCTCTGCAGTACAGCACCCCCTGCTGAGCCCCCACCCCACGGCATCCCCTGCCAAGTCCCCCGACCCACCCCTGCCCCCCGGCATCCCCTGCCGAGCCCCCCGTCCTACCCCCTGCCCCACGGTGCCCCCTGCCAAGTCCCCCGCCCCACCCCTGCCCCCCGGCATCCCCTGCCGAGCCCCCCGTCCTACCCCCTGCCCCACGGTGCCCCCTGCCAAGTCCCCCGCCCCACCCCTGCCCCCCCGGCCCCACTCACGGCAGAGGGTCTGGTTGCGCCAGGGGCCCAGGCTGACGTTGTGGGTCTGGCACTGGGCCCCGTAGCTGCCCAGGGCGGAGCAGAGCTGACGCCGGTCGCCCCCCAGCGCGCAGAGATCGAACACGCAGTCCCGGAAGAAGGTCTGGGGGGGAGGAGGGGGGTTATTGGGGGGGCCCCACGGACACCCCCCCGGGTCCCAGTGCTCCGGGGCAGGGCGTGGTGGAGGCATGGCAGGGAACCCCCCGTGTCAGCCCCCCCAGGGGCCCCTGAACCCCCAGCCCCCTCAGCCCCATAGACCCCCATGGCCGTCCTGAGGCCCACCTAGCCCCTACCCCCACCCCAATGCCCCCCCAATCCCTACCCATCCCCCTCACCCTGACTCCCACCTAGCCCCCACCCCCATGACCCCCTATGATCCCCGCCTCCCCAAGACCCCCCCAATTCACACCCAGCCCCCCTCACCCCCATGGCCCCTGACCCTCCCCTTGGCCCATCCAACCCTTACCCAGCCCCCTCACCCCCTTAGCCCCCCATGGTCCCCGACACCCACCCAGCCTCCCCAAGACCCCCCCAATACCCACCCAGCCCCCCTCACCCTCATAACCCACCATGGCCCCCTGACTCCCACCGAGTCCCCAGACTCATGACCTCCCCGACCCCCAACCAGCCCCTCCGACCCCCATGGCCCCCCCAGCTCCCCGCCCCCCACTCACCATGGGGCTCAGCTGGCTGTGGCAGGGGGCGAAGGGCCCATCAGGGGCTAGCAGGAGCCCGCAGGCCCCGGGCCCCTCGTAGTCCAGCCGCACGTCCGCGGGGCACTGGGGGGTGACGGGGGGGCCGGCCGGGGTGCAGCTGGGGGGGGGAAGCAGAGAGGTGAGGGGGGCAGGAGGTGGTTTGGGGGAGTCTCCTGGGGGTCAGGGGGCCATGGGTCTGTGGGGGGTGGGGCTTCAGGCAGGCTGGAGGGGGGGTCGCTCTCTTGCAGGGGGTGGAGGTGTAGGGGGGTTGGGGGCATTAAGGTGGCTGGGGGTGTGTGGGGTGTGGAGGGTTTGCGGGGGCTGTAGGGGGGAAGTGGAAGGCCATGGGAGATTTGGGGGGACAGTAGGGGGCAAGTGGGTGGTTTGGGGCAGTGTAGGGGAGCCGTAGGGACATGGGGGTTTGGGGGGGCTGTAGTGGGGCAGTGGGAGCATGGGAGATTTGGGGTGACAGTAGGGGGCAGGTGGGTGGTTTGGGGAGTGTAGGGGAGCCGTAGGGACATGGGGGGTTGGGGGCTGTAGGGGGGCATGGGAGATTTGGGGGGACAGTAGGGGGCAGGTGGGTGGTTTGGGGGGGTGTAGGGGAGCCGTAGGGAAATGGGAGGTTTGGGGGGCTGTAGGGGCAGCAGTGGGGGGCATGGGAGATTTGGGGGGACAGTAGGGGGCGTGTGGGAGGTTTCGGGGAGTGTAGGGGAGCCATAGGGACATAGGAGGTTTGAGGGACAGTAGGGTGTGTGTGGGTGGTTTGGGGGGGTGTAGGGGAGCCGTAGGGACATGGGAGGTTTGGGGGGGCTGTAGAGGGGCAGTGGGAGTCATGGGAGATTTGGAGGGACAGTAGGGGGTGTATGGGAGGTTTGGGGGGTGTCACTCACTTGCCGACACCCCAGCTGTCCCCGAAGTCCCCGGCCGAGCTGGCCGCACCCCCCGCCGGGGTCCGGAAGTCGTCGCCGGGGTCCCCGTTGTAGTCACCACAGAGACCGCACAGGGCACCCCGATACCTAGGGGGGTAGGGGGCATCAGAGGGGGACAGAGATGCAACACCCCCTCCCCCATAACCCCCCCACTCCCCACTCCTCCACCCCAGAGCCATGGCCCACCCAGTTCCCCCATAACCCCCCCAATCTCTGCTGACCCCCAGTCCCTCCCTCCACCCCCCAACAGCCCCCACACCCCACTTCTGGGCTTTCTTCTGAGCCCACTACCCCCTCCCAGGACCCCCTGTGACCTCCAACTTCCATAGCCCCCTCCTGACCCCCATAAGCCCCAATTCACCCCCCACCAAGCCCCCCGCCCCCTCCTTCACTCCCTCCCGATACTCACTGCTGGCTGACCTGGACTTCAGCATAATGGTTCCCGTCGTACCGGACGACCAGCCCGAAATCCGTCCGGACCTCGGCGAACGTCCCGGACAGACGGACGGACACGCCGGGGGCGGGGACTGCGGGGAGGGTCACCCGGGAGCCGTTCACCTGCAAACGCCAGGCCCCCCAGCCCGGGGTTACACAGGGACCCCCCCGCCTGGCGCTGGGATGCAGCCACCTCTGGGGTGAGGCGGCTCCCCGCAGCACAGCGCCCCCTAGTGCCCCTGCTCCCTGCCCCACCCTAGGGCCAGCCCTGCCTGCCAGGGGAGAGCGTTCCCTGCTGAGCCCCCCACCCCGCTCCCTGCCTCACAGAGCCCCCTAGCGCCGCCCTGGGGCCAGCCCTGCCTGCCAGGGGAGAGCGCCCCCTGCTGAGCCCCCGCCCCGCTCCCTGCCCCACAGCGCCCCCTAGCGCCGCCCTGGGGCCAGCCCTGCCTGCCAGGGGAGAGCGCCCCCTGCTGAGCCCCCGCCCCGCTCCCTACCCCACAGCGCCCCCTAGCGCTGCCCTGGGGCCAGCCCCGCCTGCCAGGGGAGAGCGCCCCCTGCTGAGCCCCCGCCCCGCTCCCTGCCCCACAGCGCCCCCTAGCGCCGCCCTGGGGCCAGCCCTGCCTGCCAGGGGAGAGCGCCCCCTGCTGAGCCCCCGCCCCGCTCCCTGCCCCACAGCGCCCCCTAGCGCCGCCCTGGGGCCAGCCCTGCCTGCCAGGGGAGAGCGCCCCCTGCTGAGCCCCCCACCCCACTCCCTGCCCCACAGCGCCCCCTAGCGCCGCCCCGGGGTCCGTACCTGCACCACGCGGTTCTTGAGCAGGGCGACGAAGGCCCCTGGCAGCTCCAGGAACACGGCCCGGATGTAGGACACAGTGCTCTGCCCATGCCGGTGCTCGTTGGCGGCGCGGACGGCGAAGGGGGCCAGGGCCAGGCTGGCGTTGCAGGGCTGGGCCAGGACGTAGGTGCAGGTGCCCTGGAAATCGAACTTCCTCTTGTCGAAGGTGGTGTAGTGGGGGTCGCCCGACGCCACGCAGGTCGCGGAGTCTGGGGGTAGCCAGAGCTCAACACCAGCCCCCAGAGCCGGGGAGAGAACCCAGGAGTCCTGGCTCCCAGCCCCCCTGCTCTAACCACCAGCCCCCACTCCCCTCCCAGAGCCGGGGAGAGAACCCAGGAGTCCTGGCTCCCAGCCCCCCTGCTCTAACCACCAGCCCCCACTCCCCTCCCAGAGCCGGGGAGAGAACCCAGGAGTCCTGGCTCCCAGCCCCCTGCTCTAACCACCAGCCCCCACTCCCCTCCCAGAGCCGGGGATAGAACCCAGGGCGTCCTGGCTCCCAGCCCCCCCCCGCTCTAACCCACCAGCCCGCACTCCCCTCCCAGAGCCGGGGATAGAACCAGGCGTCCTGGCTCCCAGCCCCCCTGCTCTAACCCACCAGCCCCCACTCCCCTCCCAGAGCCGGGGAGAGAACCCAGGAGTCCTGGCTCCCAGCCCCCCCCCCTGCTCTAACCCACCAGCCCCCACTCCCCTCCCAGAGCCGGGGGGAGAACCCAGGAGTCCTGGCTCCCGGCCCCCCCTGCTCTGACCCACCAGCCCCCACTCCCCTCCCAGAGCCGGGGAGAGAACCCAGGAGTCCTGGCTCCCAGCCCCCCCCTGCTCTAGCCCACCAGCCCCCACTCCCCTCCCAGAGCCGGGGGGAGAACCCAGGAGTCCTGGCTCCCGCCCTCCCACTACGGGGGTCCCCCAAGAACTCACCTATTGGGAAGCACCCCTGTACCCCATCCCCATGGCTGACGCAGTGCTGGTCGGGTCGGCAGCTGGCATCAGAGCAGCGGGTGTTGTTGTTAGACAGACACTGGCAGATCTTATGGCAGCCGTCGGCGTAGATCACCTCACCGGGCTAGGGACAAACGGACACGGGTGAGAGAACCCAGGAGTCCTGGCTCCCAGCCCCCCTGCTCTAACCACCAGCCCCCACTCCGCTCCCAGAGCCAGGGAGAGAACCCAGGAGTCCTGGCTGACCTGGTAGTAGGTGTGGTTGTAGAAGCAGCCGCAGTCCGTGGGGGGGACGCAGTGCCCCCCGCTCAGCAGGTGCCCGGGGTCACACTGGCAGCCCGGCTGGCAGGGCAGGTCGCAGCTCAGCTGGGGGTCGTCACAGCGTGGGGGGCAGGCCAGGCCACAGGCCTCGTAATGGGCATTCGGGGGGCACGGGACGGAGGTGCCTGCGGGGGGAGCGTCCGATCAAACCACCACCCAATGGGCCCAGCCCCGGGGGGCTCTGTGGGGCAGGGGAGTTCGGGGGTCTGTCCCCACAGAGCCCCCGCCCAGGGGATTTGGGGACATGGGGGGAGAGGAAGAGCCCGGCCACCCACCCTACACCTCCATGGGGCGACGCACCTGGCAGAGTCGATGGGGTCACAGAGGGGGCTGGAGATCCAGAAATGGGGGTGGAGCCAGTTGCTACGGTGGTGGTTGCCGTGGTTCCACTGGGGGCAGTGCCGGTTGCTATGGGACTGGTTGCCGTGGCTCCACTAGGGGCGGAGCCGGTTGCTATAGTGGTGGTTGCCATGGTGCCAGTGGGGAAGGTGCCGGTTGCTATGGGGCTGGTTGCTGTGGTCCCACTAGGGGCGGAGCCGGTTGCTATAGTGGTGGTTGCTGTGGTGCCAGTGGGGACAGTGCCGGTTGCTACGGTGGTGGTTGCCGTGGTGCCAGTGGGGGAGGTGCCGGTTGCTATGGGGCTGGTTGCCGTGGTCCCACTGGGGGTGGTGCCGGTTGCTATAGTGGTGGTTGCCATTGTGACAGTGGGGGCGGAGCCGGTTCCTATGGTGGTGGTTGCTGTGGTGCCAGTGGGGACAGTGCCGGTTGCTATGGTGGTGGTTGCCGTGGTGCCAGTGGGGGTGCTGCCGGTTGCTATGGGGCTGGTTGCCGTGGTCCCACTGGGGGCGGAGCCGGTTGCTATAGTGGTGGTTGCCATGGTGCCAGTGGGGGCGGAGCCAGTTCCTATTGTGGTGGTTGCCGTGGTGCCAGTGGGGGCGGAGCCAGTTCCTATGGTGGTGATTGCTGTGGTCCCAGTGGGTGTGGAGCCAGTTGCTACAGTGGTGGTTGCCGTGGTCCCAGTGGGGGTGGAGCCAGTTGCTACGGTGGTGGTTGCCGTGGTGCCACTGGGGGTGGAGCCAGTTGCTATGGTGGTGGTTGCCGTGGTGCCAGTGGGGGCGGTGCCGGTTGCTATGGTGGTGGTTGCCATGGTGCCAGTGAGGGAGGAGCCGGTTGCTACAGTGCTGGTTGCCGTGGTGCCACTGGGGGCGGTGCCGGTTGCTATGGTGGTGGTTGCCATGGTGCCAGTGAGGGAGGAGCCGGTTGCTACAGTGCTGGTTGCCGTGGTGCCACTGGGGGTGGTGCCGGTTGCTACGGTGGTGGTTGCTGTGGTGAAAGTGGGGGCGGTGCTGGTTCCTATGGTGGTGGTTGCCATGGTGCCAGTGGGGGTGGAGCCTGTTGCTACGGTGGCAGTTGCCGTGGGACGCATTGCTGTGGTGCTGCTGGGGGTGGCAGTCCCTGCTGGGGAGGAGCCTGGCCCCCCGGGGCTGGTGGGGGCTGTGAGGCTGGGAGCTGGCGTGGGCGGGGTAACCGGGGCTCCTAGGGTGGGGGACACGACAGAGCCGCACGTGAGCGGGAGGGACACGTGTGCTGGGTTCCCCCCGACACGGGTCCCATGGCACACACCGTGCACACACCATGCACACGCATTGCACACGCCTGGCACACGCCCCATGCACGGATGCACATGACAACCCGGCATTTCTCACCCTCTCTCCTGTCAGCCCACCCGCCCATCCCCATGGACGCAGCCCCACCCACCCAAGACTGACCCCCCCCCGGCCCCTCTCACCTGGGCAGGGCCCCCTCCGCACCGACACATTGTCCAGGGCCACGTC
Organism: Emydoidea blandingii; assembly: GCA_036785055.1. Lineage (NCBI taxonomy): Eukaryota > Metazoa > Chordata > Testudines > Emydidae > Emydoidea > Emydoidea blandingii. The sequence continues at coordinate 23,620,164 of JAXIVB010000013.1, forward strand.
GAGATACGGCAGGTCGCCCCGCACCACTTCAAAGACAATCTAAGTCAACAGAGGGGAGTCAGGGGCTGTGACAAAGTGGGACTGTTCTTAATGTTTCCTCTGAATACTGTGTGGGTGCCTCAGTTTCCCCTATGCATTTCTTAAGTCTCTAGGTGGTGGGGAAAGGCCAGTGTGCATAAATCACTGACACTCTGTCTCCCTGGCAACAAATGGCCAGGGCCCCTTCCCCCCCTGCAAGGAAATAGCTAAAGGTGAACAAAGAGATGAGGTGACCTCCTGGCCTGGGAAAGAGACAAAGCCCAGAGAAGGAGGGGGTTTGAGAGTTGGAGCTAGCTGGGGACGGGAAGGGAGGGCAGACGGGGGTCTGCCTCGCTGGGCCCCAGAATGGACCCGGCAGAGGGGTCCCGTTTGCTGGACCTACAAGCTCTGTTTTAGACCATGTTCCTGTCGTCTAATAAACCTCTGTTTTACTGGCTGGCTGAGAGTCACGTCTGACTGCAAAGTGGGGGGTGCAGAACCCTCTGGCTCCCCCAGGACCCCGCCTGGGCGGACTCACTGTGGGAAGCGCACGGAGGGGCATATGCTGAATGCTCCCAGGTGAGAGCCAGGAGGTGAAGCCGTGTGAGCGTCTTGCCCTGAAGACAGTCTGCTCCGAGGGAGAGGAGGCTCCCCAAAGTCCTGCCTGGCTTTGTGGGGAGCAGTTCCAGAGCATCGCCCGGGGACTCCGTGACAGGGGCCAGCCAGCTGCTCCCTCTCCCCAGGGGCCCATCTACCCCGGCCTCCTGCCTGCCCCGAGATCTGCCCCCCCGGGCCCAGCTACCCTGGCCTCCCACCTGCCCCAAGATCAGGCTCCTGGCCCTTTCCCACCCTGCTGTAGGGAGTTCCAGGGATACCAAGGTGGAAGCAGCAATGCCCCAGAGGGCTAACGAATCGGGGGACACCCTAGAATGGGGAAAGGGAGCTCTCCCCCCCCCAGCCCCGCCCCCCGCCCACACAATTCCGCTCACCCGGGTGGGCTGCAGGCGGCCGGCGGGCACGGTGACGGAGCCCAGCAGCCAGGCTGGGCTCTGGAGTCCGGTGCGGGTCCAGAGGGGGAGGCCGGGGCCGGAGGGCCCCCGGGCCAGCACCCGGAGTTGGGTTCTGGTCTGCACGATGCCGGCCATGTAGTAGTAAAACTCCACGCAGACGGCGTCCGCGGTGCAGAAATCCCGGGACTCCAGACGCACGGACTGGCTCGGCCACAGGTTCCCAGCCTCGACGTAGATGTAATAGCCCTCTGGGGAGGTGAGGGGGGAGACGGGGGGTGGTTAACAGGAGACACCAAGGAAATACCCAGACAAACCACTTGGGTAAGTTCAGCTTATGGGTCACAAAGTGAACGGGCGGATGGACAGATGGATGGATGGCTGTGTTTGGGGATGGATGGACGGATAGCTATGGATGGATGGATGGATGGATGGATGGATGGACGGACAGACGGACGGACGGATGGATGGATGGATGGGTGGATGTGTAAAGGGATGGATGGATGGATGGATGTGTAAGGGGATGGATGGATGGATGGATGGATGGATGTGTTTGGGGATGGATGGATAGCTGTGTTTGGGGATGGATGGATGGATGTGTAAGGGGATGGATGGATGGATGGATGGATGTGTTTGGGGATGGATGGATGGATGGATAGCTGTGTTTGGGGATGGATGGATGGATGGATAGATGTGTAAGGGGATGGATGGATGGATGGATGTGTAAGGGGATGGATGGACGGACGGATGGATGGATGTGTATGGG
>JAXIVB010000013.1:23626954-23789454 GCA_036785055.1 Emydoidea blandingii
TGGGGATGGATGGATGGATGGATGGATGGCTGTGTTTGGGGATGGATGGATGGATGGATGGATGGCTGTGTTTGGGGATGGATGGACGGATGGATGGATAGCTGTGCATGGGGATGGATGGACGGATGGATGGATGGATGGATGTGTTTGGGGATGGGTGGATGGATGGATGGATGGATGGATAGCTGTGTTTGGGGATGGATGGATGGACGGATGGCTGTGTTTGGGGATGGATGGACGGATGGATGGACGGATGGATGTGTAAGGGGATGGATGGATGGATGGATGTGTAAGCGGATGGATGGATGGACGGACGGATGGATGGATGTGTTTGGGGATGGATGGATGGATGTGTTTGGGGATGGGTGGATGGATGGATGGATGAATGGATAGCTGTGTTTGGGGATGGATGGACGGATGGATGGATGGCTGTGTTTGGGGATGGATCGACGGATGGATGGATGGATGGATGGATAGCTGTGCATGGGGATGGATGGACGGATGGATGGACGGATAGCTGTGTTTGGGGGTGGATGGACGGATGGATGGATGGATGAATGGATAGCTGTGTTTGGGGATGGATGGATGGATGGATGGATGGATGAATGGATAGCTGTGTTTGGGGATGGATGGATGGATGGATGGATGGCTGTGTTTGGGGATGGATGGATGGATGGATGGATGGCTGTGTTTGGGGATGGATGAATGGATAGCTGTGTTTGGGGATGGATGGATGGATGGATGGATGGATGGCTGTGTTTGGGGATGGATGGACGGATGGATGGATGGCTGTGTTTGGGGATGGATGGACGGATGGATGGATAGCTGTGCATGGGGATGGATGGACGGATGGATGGATGGATGGATGTGTTTGGGGATGGGTGGATAGATGGATGGATGAATGGATAGCTGTGTTTGGGGATGGACGGATGGATGGATGGCTGTGTTTGGGGATGGATGGACGGATGGATGGATGGCTGTGTTTGGGGATGGATGGATGGATGGACGGATGGATATGTAAGGGGATGGATGGACGGATGGATGTGTAAGCGGATGGATGGATGGACGGACGGATGGATGGATGTGTATGGGGATGGATGGATGGATGGGTGGATGTGTAAGGGGATGGATGGATGGATGTGTTTGGGGATGGATGGATGGATGGATGTGTTTGGGGATGGATGGATGGATGGATGGATGGATGGATGGATGGATGGATGTGTTTGGGGATGGGTGGATGGATGGATGGATGAATGGATAGCTGTGTTTGGGGATGGATGGATGGATGGATGGCTGTGTTTGGGGATGGATGGACGGATGGATGGATGGCTGTGTTTGGGGATGGATGGACGGACGGATGGATGGATGGATGGATAGCTGTGCATGGGGATGGATGGACGGATGGATGGACGGATAGCTGTGTTTGGGGATGGATGGATGGATGGATGGATGAATGGATAGCTGTGTTTAGGGATGGATGGATGGATGGATGGATGGATGGCTGTGTTTGGGGATGGATGGATGGATGGCTGTGTTTGGGGATGGATGGACGGATGGATGGATGGCTGTGTTTGGGGATGGATGGACGGATGGATGGATGGCTGTGTTTGGGGATGGATGGACGGATGGATGGATGGATAGCTGTGCATGGGGATGGATGGACGGATGGATGGATGGATGGATGTGTTTGAGGATGGGTGGATGGATGGATGGATGGATTGATGGATGGATGAATGGATAGCTGTGTTTGGGGATGGACGGATGGATGGATGGCTGTGTTTGGGGATGGATGGACGGATGGATGGATGGCTGTGTTTGGGGATGGATGGATGGATGGACGGATGGATATGTAAGGGGATGGATGGACGGATGGATGTGTAAGCGGATGGATGGATGGATGGGTGGATGTGTTTGAGGATGGGTGGATGGATGGATGGATGGATTGATGGATGGATGAATGGATAGCTGTGTTTGGGGATGGACGGATGGATGGATGGCTGTGTTTGGGGATGGATGGACGGATGGATGGATGGCTGTGTTTGGGGATGGATGGACGGATGGATGGATGGATAGCTGTGCATGGGGATGGATGGACGGATGGATGGATGGATGGATGTGTTTGAGGATGGGTGGATGGATGGATGGATGGATTGATGGATGGATGAATGGATAGCTGTGTTTGGGGATGGATGGACGGATGGATGGATGGCTGTGTTTGGGGATGGATAGACGGATGGATGGATGGATGTGTATGGGGATGGATGGATGGATGGGTGGATGTGTAAGGGGATGGATGGATGGATGTGTTTGGGGATGGATGGATGGATGGATGGATGGATGTGTTTGGGGATGGATGGATGGATGGATAGCTGTGTTTGGGGATGGATGGATGGATGGTGTGACGGAGCAGGGAGCGGGGCAGATTTGACCTGGGAATGTTGCAGGGGGGGTTGCATTGGGGATGGGAGACTTCCCTTGAAGGAAGCTACCTGAGCTGTAACCTGAGCCAGGAGGGGGGTTGGGAGAAGTAACACCTTCTGCCTGGGAGACTGAACAAAGGAGGGCTAGGCTGGGTGGTGCAACGCAGGGAACCCCAAGCTGGGGTCTAAGCTCCCTGAACCTCCCAGAAGGGCCTAATTGAGGGGTTCTGGTCGTACCTACACGCTCTGCTTGAGACTGTGTTCCAGTCCTCTAATAAACCTTCTGTTTTACTGGCTGGTTGAGAGTCACAGTCAATCTCAGGAAGAGGGGTGCGGGGCCCTGACTCCCCCTTACTCCGTGACAGATGGATGGATGGATGGATGGATGGATGGATGGATGGATGGCTGTGTTTGGGGATGGATGGATGGATGGATGGATGGCTGTGTTTGGGGATGGGTGGACGGATGGATGGATGGCTGTGTTTGGGGATGGATGGACGGATGGATGGATGCATAGCTGTGCATGGGGATGGACGGACGGACGGATGGATGGATGGATAGCTGTGCATGGGGATGGATGGATGGATGGATGGATGGATGGATGGATAGCTGTGTTTGGGGGTGGATGGATGGATGGATGGATATGTAAGGGGATGGATGGATGGATGGATGTGTTTGGGGATGGATGGATGGATGGATGGATGGATGGATGGATGGATGGATGGACGGGTGGATGTGTAAGGGGATGGATGGATGGATGGACGGGTGGATGTGTAAGGGGATGGATGGATGGATGGATGGATGTGTAAGGGGATGGATGGATGGATGGATGTGTTTGGGGATGGATGGATGGATGGATAGATGTGTAAGGGGATGGATGGGTGGATGGATAGATGGATGGCTGTGTTTGGGGATGGATGGATGGATGGATGGATGGATGGATGGCTGTGTTTGGGGGTGGATGGATGGACAGATGGATGGATGGATAGCTGTGTTTGGGGGTGGATGGATGGACGGATGGATGGATGGATAGCTGTGTTTAGGGATGGATGGATGGATGGATGGATAGATGTGTAAGGGGATGGATGGGTGGATGGATGGATGGATGGCTGTGTTTGGGGATGGATGGATGGATGGATGGATGGATAGCTGTGCATGGGGATGGATGGATGGATGGATGGACGGATAGCTGTGTTTGGGGGTGGACGGATGGATGGATGGATGGCTGTGTTTGGGGGTGGATGGATGGACAGATGGATGGATGGATAGCTGTGTTTGGGGGTGGATGGATGGACGGATGGATGGACGGATAGCTGTGTATGTGGATGGATGGATGTGTAAGTGGATGGATGGATGGATGGATGGATAGCTGTGTTTGGGGATGGATGGATGGATGGATGGATAGCTGTGTTTGGGGATGGACGGATGGATGGATGGATGGATGGATGGATAGCTGTGTTTGGGGGTGGATGGATGGACGGATGGATGGATGGATAGCTGTGTTTGGGGGTGGATGGATGGACGGATGGATGGACGGATAGCTGTGTATGTGGATGGATGGATGTGTAAGGGGATGGATGGATGGACGGATGGATGGATGGCTGTGTTTGGGGATGGACGGATGGATGGATGGCTGTGTTTGGGGATGGATGGATGGATGGCTGTGTTTGGGGTGGATGGATGGATGGATGGATAGCTGTGGATGAGGATAGATGGATGGATGGATGGATGGATGGATGGATAGCTGTGTTTGGGGATGGATGGATGGATGGATGGATGGATGGATGGATAGCTCTGTTTGGGGATGGATGAAGAGATGGATGGATGGACAGGTAGCTGTGTATGGGGATGGATGGATGGTGTGACGAACTGGGACTTTTCTTAATGTGGTCTGAGTGGGGAGTGTGGCTGGGGGGCTGCATTGGGGGATGGGAGACTGACCTTAAGGGAAGATACCGGAGCATGTGAGAACGCAGGAGGGGGTTGGGGCCAGGTGACACCTCTGCCCAGGAAACTGGACAAAGGCTGGGGGAGGAGCCAGGGGAGGCTGGATGAGAGACACTGGAGGGAGTGAGTGTTTCAGGAGCTGTCTGGTAATGGAGGGAGCCCAGACGGGGCTCTGACCCCCCCAATGGGGCTGTGGTGCCCCAAGAAGGACCTAACCTGGGGGGGGTCCTGTTGTCTGTGCCTGCAAGACCTTTCTTGGACTGTGTTCCTGTTGGGTAAGGGGATGGATGGATGGATGGATGGATGGATGGATGGATGGATGGATGGATGGATGGATGTGTTTGGGGATGGATGGATGGATGGATAGCTGTGTTTGGGGATGGATGGATGGATTGATAGATGGATAGCTGTGTATGGGGATGGATGGATGGATGGACGGATGGATGGATAGCTGTGTTTGGGGATGGATGGATGGGTGGATGGATGGATGGATGGATGGATAGCTGTGTTTGGGGATGGATGGATGGATGGATGGATGGATGGATGGATGGATGGATAGCTGTGTTTGGGGATGGATGGCTGGATGGATGGATGGATAGCTGTGTATGGGGATGGATGGCTGGATGGATGGATGGATAGCTGTGTTTGGGGATGGATGGAAGGACGGATGGATGGATGGACAGAGGGTGTGGGGGGGATGGATGGATTGACAGACCGAGAGCCATGGTGGCAGGCCTGGCGGGGGGGGGGGGGTGGCAGGTTTGACCCCGCGTCTCCTTACCGCCGTGGGGATAGTCCCCTGGCGGCCCAGTCTCCTCAGTGGGCGTGGGCTGGTTGGTGCGGATCCAGTTGCCGGTATCGTCGTTGGGCTGAGCCCAGCCGCACAGCGGGTCACTGGCGTTGTTGAAGTCGCACTGGGTGAAGGTCTCTGCAGGGGGCAGGAATGGGGGGGAGCCGGTCAGGGCAGAGCGGCTGGGACCCCCCCCCATCACGCCCAGCTCCCCACCCCCGGGGCTGCACCCAGCGGAGACCGAGTGCTGTTACCTTCGCACGGCCACACCCGGACGCTGTCCACCGCCAGCCCGGGCTCCGGCTTCTCGGCATAGCTGCCCTGGAAAACAAACTGTGGGGTGGGGGAGATGCAGAGACGGGAGGTGAGTCCGGCAGGGTCGGGTGGAAGACACCCCCTCCCTGGGTCCCTCCCCCCAGTCCTCCCTCCTGCCCCCCTTTACCTGAATCTCGCTGGTCCCAGTATAATTCACCAGTCCCCACTGCCAGTCAGCTCCCTGGTCCCCCCGGAGGCTCAGAAGTGGGGTCCCCAGGTCAGCTCCTGTCACCCCTACAGGCAAAGAGAAACACGGGTTATATATGGAAACCCCACGCCTGGCACTGAGATGCAGCCACTTCTGAGGCAGGGCGGCTGGTTATACAGGGACCCCTCGCCCAGGGCTCAGATGCGGCCACTTCTGGGGTGGGCTGGCTAGTTATAAAGGGAAAGTCCACCCCAGCGGGGGATGTCTGTGCGGCAGGAGGCCTCCCTGCCAGCAGAGACATCCCTGATCGGCTCAACCCCAAAATATCCCACCTCTGCCACCACTGCCTCACTGAGAAAGGAAATGTAGTGGCACTTCCTACCCCTGCGAATCCAAATGAGGATGGGGCCATAGCCTGGGGGCGGGGCGTTGGCATGAGAGGCGGGGCTGTGGCCTGAGGGGCGGGGCTTAATCCAGCCCTATATTTGAGACCCAGGCCAAGAACCGCGGATAGAAGCAGGGGCTAACGGGGGAGGAGGGGGACAGACAGAGCCCTGGCTAGACCCAGACATGCCTGCGGGGGCAGCGTAGACATTGAGGGTGGCGGAGGGAGATTTGCCATGGACGATGTAGTAGAAACTCAGGGCCAGGCAGCCCCCCGGGGACGGGTAAGGGGGGCTCCGAAGCAGGGCGCTGCCTCTGGCCTTCGGCTCCAGGAACTCCATCAGCATGTAGTATCCGACTGCGAGGAGAGGACAGGGAGTCAGTCAGTGACCACCGGGCGCGGAGATGTGGCCACCTCTGGGGCGGGGCGGCTGGTTACCCAGGACCCCTCAACCAGCGCTGAGATGCGCCCACCTCTGGGGCGGGGTGCTTGGTTACACGGGGACCCCTCACCCGGCGCTGAGATGCAGCCACCTCTGGGGCGGGGCGGCCGGTTACATGGGGACCCCTCGCCCGGCACTGGGATGTGGCCACCTCTGGGGTCGGCGGCTGGTGATACAGGGACCCTGGACTCCTGGGTTCGCCAGGGGATCTGTAAAGCCTGTGCGGCATCAGGGCCTGTGTTTGGGTCCCGTGGGGAAACGCGGCACCTTGGGGCATCGTCAGCTACTCACTTCCAGGCTTTGAGAAATCGTCCTGGGGGCCGACCCCTGCTTGGTCCCCGGCCCCGACCCACTGCCCCCAGAGAGCGCCGCCTGTCCCAGGTGGGTTCTGCCAGCCACACAGGTCATCAAAGGTGTCGAAATCACAGCCGGTCACACAAGCTGCGAGGGAAAGACCAGAGTGAGAGATGATACATCCTTCCATCCCCGACACGCCCCCCTGTCTATCCTTCTATCCATCCATCCCTCCCCGACACGCCCCCTGTCTATACTTCTATCCATCCATCCGTCCTTCCATCCCCGACACGCCCCCCTGTCTATCCTTCTATCCATCCATCCCTCCCGGACACGCCCCCCTGTCTATACTTCTATCCATCCATCCCTCCCCGACACGGCCCCTGTCTATACTTCTATCCATCCATCCGTCCATCCATCCCCAACACGCCCCCTGTCTATCCTTCTATCCATCCTTCCATCCCCGACACGCCCCCCTGTCTATACTTCTATCCATCCATCCCTCCCCGACACGCCCCCTGTCTATACTTCTATCCATCCATCCGTCCATCCATCCCCAACACGCCCCCTGTCTATCCTTCTATCCATCCATCCCTCCATCCATCCCCAACACGCCCCCTGTCTATCCTTCTATCCATCCATCCGTCCTTCCATCCCCGACACGCCCCCCTGTCTATCCTTCTATCCATCCATCCCTCCCCGACACGCCCCCTGTCTATCCTTCTATCCATCCATCCCTCCGCGACACGCCTCCTGTCTATCCTTCTATCCATCCATCCATCCGTCCATCCATCCCCAACATGCCCCCTGTCTATCCTTCTATCCATCCATCCGTCCATCCATCCCCGACACGCCCCCTGTCTATCCTTCTATCCATCCATCCCTCCGCGACACGCCCCCTGTCTATCCTTCTATCCATCCATCCGTCCATCCCTCCCCGACACGCCCCCTGTCTATACTTCTATCCATCCATCCCTCCATCCATCCCCAACACGCCCCCTGTCTATCCTTCTATCCATCCATCCGTCCTTCCATCCCCGACACGCCCCCCTGTCTATCCTTCTATCCATCCATCCCTCCCCGACACGCCCCCTGTCTATCCTTCTATCCATCCATCCCTCCGTGACACGCCTCCTGTCTATCCTTCTATCCATCCATCCGTCCATCCATCCCTGTCTATCCTTCTATCCATCCATCCGTCCATCCATCCCCGACACGCCCCCTGTCTATCCTTCTATCCATCCATCCCTCCGCGACACGCCCCCTGTCTATCCTTCTATCCATCCATCCGTCCATCCATCCCGAACACGCCCCCCGTCTATCCTTCTATCCATCCATCCATCATTTGACACGCCCCCGTCTATCCTTCTATCCATCCATCCATCACCTGACACGCCCCCCGTCTATCCTTCTATCCAGCCATCCCTCCATCCATCCCCGACACGCCCCCCGTCTATCCTTCTATCAATCCATCCATCACCTGACACGCCCCCGTCTATCCTTCTATCCATCCATCCATCACCTGACACGCCCCCATCTATCCTTCTATTCATCCATCCGTCCATCCATCCCTGACATGCCCCCGTCTATCCTTCTATCCATCCATCCGTCCATCCATCCCCGACACGCCCCCTGTCTATCCTTCTATCCATCCATCCATCACCTGACACGCCCCCGTCTATCCTTCTATCCATCCATCCGTCCATCCATCCCTGACATGCCCCCCATCTATCCTTCTATCCATCCATTTCTCCATCCATCCCCGACACGCCCCCCTGTCTATCCTTCTATCCATCCATCCGTCCATCCATCCCTGACATGCCCCCCTGTCTATCCTTCTATCCATCCATCCCTCCATCCATCCCCGACACGCCCCCCTGTCTATCCTTCTATCCATCCATCCCCGACACGCCTCCTGTCTATCCTTCTATCCATCCATCCCCCCCGACACGCCCCCCATCTATCCTTCTATCCATCCATCCATCACCTGACACACCCCGTTTATCCTTTTATCCATCCATCCATCCATCCCTGACACGCCCCCCTGTCTATCCTTCTATCCATCCATCCGTCCATCCATCCCTGACATGCCCCGTCTATCCTTCTATCCATCCATCCGTCCATCCATCCCTGACACGCCCCCTGTCTATCCTTCTATCCATCCATCCATCACCTGACACGTCCCCCGTCTATCCTTCTATCCATCCATCCGTCCATCCATCCCTGACATGCCCCCTATCTATCCTTCTATCCATCCATCCCTCCATCCATCGCCGACATGCCCCCTGTCTATCCTTCTATCCATCCATCCCTGACATGCCCCCTGTCTATCCTTCTATCCATCCCTCCATCCATCCATCCCTGACATGCCCCCGTCTATCCTTCTATCCATCCATCCCGCCATCCATCCCCGACATTCCCCCCGTCTGTCCTTCTATCCATCCATCCGTCCATCCATCCCCGACATGCCCCCTTCTATCCATCCATCCCTCCATCCATCCCCGACACGCCCACCTATCTACCCTTCTATCCATCCATCCCTCCATCCATCCCCTGACACGCCCACCTAACTACCCTTCTATCCATCCATCCCTCCATCCATCCCCGACATGCCCCCTGTATATCCTTCTATCCATCCATCCCTGACATGCCCCCCTGTCTATCCTTCTATCCATCCATCCATCCCCGACATGCCCCCGTGTATCCTTCTATCCATCCATCCCTCCATCCATCCCCGACATGCCCCCCGTCTATCCTTCTATCCATCCCTCCATCCATCCATCCCCGACATGCCCCGTCTATCCTTCTATCCATCCATCCGTCCATCCATCCCTGACATGCCCCCCTATCTATCCTTCTATCCATCCATCCATCCATCCATCCATCCATCCCTGACATGCCCCCCTATCTATCCTTCTATCCATCCATCCCTCCATCCATCCCTGACATGCCCCCCTGTCTATCCTTCTATCCAACCATCCCCGACACGCCCCCTGTCTATCCTTCTATCCATCCATCCCCGACACGCCCCCTGTCTATCCTTCTATCCATCCATCCCCCCCGACACGCCCCCCGTCTATCCTTCTATCCATCCATCCATCACCTGACACACCCCGTCTATCCTTTTATCCATCCATCTATCCATCCATCCATCCATCCATCCCTGAAATGCCCCCCTGTCTATCCTTCTATCCATCCATCCATCACCTGACACGCCCCCTATCTGTCCTTCTATCCATCCATCCGTCCATCCATCCCTGACATGCCCCCCTGTCTATCCTTCTATCCATCCATCCATCCATCCATCCATCCCTGACATGCCCCCTGTCTATCCTTCTATCCATCCATCCCTGACATGCCCCCCTGTCTATCCTTCTATCCATCCATCCCTGACATGCCCCCCTGTCTATCCTTCTATCCATCCATCCATCACCTGACACGCCCCCTATCTGTCCTTCTATCCATCCATCCGTCCATCCATCCCTGACATGCCCCCCTGTCTATCCTTCTATCCATTCATCCGTCCATCCATCCCCGACATGCCCCCTGTCTATCCTTCTATCCATCCATCCCTGACATGCCCCCCGTCTATCCTTCTATCCATCCATCCCGCCATCCATCCCCGACATGCCCCCCGTCTGTCCTTCTATCCATCCATCCGTCCATCCATCCCCGACATGCCCCCTTCTATACATCTATCCCTTCATCCATCCCCGACATGCCCCCGTCTATCCTTCTATCCATCCATCACTGACATGCCCCCCTGTCTATCCTTCTATCCATCCCTCCATCCATCCATCCCCGACATGCCCCCGTCTATCCTTCTATCCATCCATCCCTCCATCCATCCCCGACATGCCCCCGTCTATCCTTCTATCCATCCATCCCTCCATCCATCCCCGACATGCCCCCCGTCTATCCTTCTATCCATCCATCCCTCCATCCATCCCCGACATGCCCCCGTCTATCCTTCTATCCATCCATCCGTCCATCCATCCCTGACATGCCCCCCTATCTATCCTTCTATCCATCCATCCCTCCATCCATCCCTGACATGCCCCCCGTCTATCCTTCTATCCATCCATCCCTCCATCCATCCCCGACACGCCCCCCTGTCTATCCTTCTATCCATCCATCCCCGACACGCCCCCTGTCTATCCTTCTATCCATCCATCCCCCCCGACACGCCCCCCGTCTATCCTTCTATCCATCCATCCATCACCTGACACACCCAGTCTATCCTTTTATCCATCCATCCATCCATCCCTGACATGCCCCCCTGTCTATCCTTCTATCCATCCATCCCTGACATGCCCCCCGTCTATCCTTCTATCCATCCATCCCGCCATCCATCCCCGACATGCCCCCCGTCTGTCCTTCTATCCATCCATCCGTCCATCCATCCCCGACATGCCCCCTTCTATACATCTATCCCTTCATCCATCCCCGACATGCCCCCTGTCTATCCTTCTATCCATCCATCCCCGACATGCCCCCCTGTCTATCCTTCTATCCATCCCTCCATCCATCCATCCCCAACATGCCCCCGTCTATCCTTCTATCCATCCATCCCGCCATCCATCCCCGACATGCCCCCTGTCTGTCCTTCTATCCATCCATCCGTCCATTCATCCCCGACATGCCCCCTTCTATCCATCCATCCCTCCATCCATCCCCTGACACGCCCACCTATCTACCCTTCTATCCATCCCTCCATCCACCCCGACACGCCCACCTAACTACGCTTCTATCCATCCATCCATCCATCCATCCCCGACATGCCCCCATCTATCCTTCTATCCATCCATCCCTCCATCCATCCCCGACATGCCCCGTCTATCCTTCTATCCATCCATCCGTCCATCCATTCCTGACATGCCCCCCTGTCTATCCTTCTATCCATCCATCCATCCCCAACACTCCCCCGTCTGTCCTTCTATCCATCCATCCATTCCCAACACGCCCCCCTGTCTGTCCTTCCATCCATCCATCCCTCCATCCATCCCCGACACGCCCCCCCGTCTATCCTTCTATCCATCCATCCGTCCATCCATCCCTGACATGTCCCGTCTATCCTTCTATCCATCCATCCATCCATCCATCCCTGACACGCCCCCTGTCTATCCTTCTATCCATCCATCCATCCCCAACACTCCCCCGTCTGTCCTTCTATCCATCCATCCATTCCCAACACGCCCCCCTGTCTGTCCTTCCATCCATCCATCCCTCCATCCATCCCCGACATGCCCCCCGTCTATCCTTCTATCCATCCATCCCTCCATCCATCCCCGACATGCCCCCGTCTATCCTTCTATCCATCCATCCGTCCATCCATCCCTGACATGCCCCCCTATCTATCCTTCTATCCATCCATCCCTCCATCCATCCCTGACATGCCCCCCGTCTATCCTTCTATCCATCCATCCCTCCATCCATCCCCGACACGCCCCCCTGTCTATCCTTCTATCCATCCATCCCCGACACGCCCCCTGTCTATCCTTCTATCCATCCATCCCCCCCGACACGCCCCCCGTCTATCCTTCTATCCATCCATCCATCACCTGACACACCCAGTCTATCCTTTTATCCATCCATCCATCCATCCCTGACATGCCCCCCTGTCTATCCTTCTATCCATCCATCCCTGACATGCCCCCCGTCTATCCTTCTATCCATCCATCCCGCCATCCATCCCCGACATGCCCCCCGTCTGTCCTTCTATCCATCCATCCGTCCATCCATCCCCGACATGCCCCCTTCTATACATCTATCCCTTCATCCATCCCCGACATGCCCCCTGTCTATCCTTCTATCCATCCATCCCCGACATGCCCCCCTGTCTATCCTTCTATCCATCCCTCCATCCATCCATCCCCAACATGCCCCCGTCTATCCTTCTATCCATCCATCCCGCCATCCATCCCCGACATGCCCCCTGTCTGTCCTTCTATCCATCCATCCGTCCATTCATCCCCGACATGCCCCCTTCTATCCATCCATCCCTCCATCCATCCCCTGACACGCCCACCTATCTACCCTTCTATCCATCCCTCCATCCACCCCGACACGCCCACCTAACTACGCTTCTATCCATCCATCCATCCATCCATCCCCGACATGCCCCCATCTATCCTTCTATCCATCCATCCCTCCATCCATCCCCGACATGCCCCGTCTATCCTTCTATCCATCCATCCGTCCATCCATTCCTGACATGCCCCCCTGTCTATCCTTCTATCCATCCATCCATCCCCAACACTCCCCCGTCTGTCCTTCTATCCATCCATCCATTCCCAACACGCCCCCCTGTCTGTCCTTCCATCCATCCATCCCTCCATCCATCCCCGACACGCCCCCCCGTCTATCCTTCTATCCATCCATCCGTCCATCCATCCCTGACATGTCCCGTCTATCCTTCTATCCATCCATCCATCCATCCATCCCTGACACGCCCCCTGTCTATCCTTCTATCCATCCATCCATCCCCAACACTCCCCCGTCTGTCCTTCTATCCATCCATCCATTCCCAACACGCCCCCCTGTCTGTCCTTCCATCCATCCATCCCTCCATCCATCCCCGACACGCCCCCCCCGTCTATCCTTCTATCCATCCATCCATCCATCCATCCCTGACACGCCCCCTGTCTATCCTTCTATCCATCCATCCATCACCTGACACGCCCCCCGTCTATCCTTCTATCCATCCATCCCTCCATCCATCGCCGACATGCCCCCGTCTATCCTTCTATCCATCCATCCCTGACATGCCCCCCTGTCTATCCTTCTATCCATCCCTCCATCCATCCATCCCTGACATGCCCCCGTCTATCCTTCTATCCATCCATACCGCCATCCATCCCCGACATTCCCCCCGTCTGTCATTCTATCCATCCATCCGTCCATCCATCCCCAACATGCCCCCTTCTATACATCCATCCCTCCATCCATCCCCGACACGCCCACCTATCTACCCTTCTATCCATCCATCCCTCCATCCATCCCCGACATGCCCCCTGTCTATCCTTCTATCCATCCATCCCCGACATGCCCCCCTGTCTATCCTTCTATCCATCCATCCCTCCATCCATCCCCGACATGCCCCCCGTCTATCCTTCTATCCATCCATCCCTCCATCCATCCCCGACATGCCCCCGTCTATCCTTCTATCCATCCATCCGTCCATCCATCCCTGACATGCCCCCCTATCTATCCTTCTATCCATCCATCCCTGATATGCCCCCCGTCTATCCTTCTATCCATCCATCCCTCCATCCATCCCCGACACGCCCCCCTGTCTATCCTTCTATCCATCCATCCCCGACACGCCCCCTGTCTATCCTTCTATCCATCCATCCCCCCCGACACGCCCCCCGTCTATCCTTCTATCCATCCATCCATCACCTGACACACCCAGTCTATCCTTTTATCCATCCATCCATCCATCCCTGACATGCCCCCCTGTCTATCCTTCTATCCATCCATCCATTACCTGACACACCCCCTATCTGTCCTTCTATCCATCCATCCGTCCATCCATCCCTGACATGCCCCCCGTCTATCCTTCTATCCATCCATCCATCACCTGACACGCCCCCTATCTGTCCTTCTATCCATCCATCCGTCCATCCATCCCTGACATGCCCCCCTGTCTATCCTTCTATCCATCCCTCCATCCATCCATCCCTGACATGCCCCCGTCTATCCTTCTATCCATCCATCCCGCCATCCATCCCCGACATGCCCCCCGTCTGTCCTTCTATCCATCCATCCGTCCATCCATCCCCAACATGCCCCCTTCTATACATCTATCCCTCCATCCATCCCCGACACGCCCACCTATCTACCCTTCTATCCATCCATCCCTCCATCCATCCCCTGACAAGCCCACCTAACTACCCTTCTATCCATCCATCCCTCCATCCATCCCCGACATGCCCCCTGTCTATCCTTCTATCCATCCATCCCTGACATGCCCCCCTGTCTATCCTTCTATCCATCCCTCCATCCATCCATCCCCGACATGCCCCCGTCTATGCTTCTATCCATCCATCCCTCCATCCGTCCCCGACATGCCCCCGTCTATCCTTCTATCCATCCATCCCTCCATCCATCCCCGACATGCCCCCCCCGTCTATCCTTCTATCCATCCCTCCATCCATCCATGCCTGACATGCCCCCGTCTATCCTTCTATCCATCCATCCGTCCATCCATCCCCGACATGCCCCCTTCTATCCATCCATCCCTCCATCCATCCCCGACACGCCCACCTATCTACCCTTCTATCCATCCCTCCATCCACCCCGACACGCCCACCTAACTACCTTTCTATTCATCCATCCCTCCATCCATCCCCGACATGCCCCCCTGTCTATCCTTCTATCCATCCATCCCTCCATCCATCCCCGACATGCACCCCTGTCTGTCCTTCTATCCATCCATCCCTCCATCCACCCCGACACGCCCACCTAACTACCCTTCTATCCATCCATCCCTCCATCCGTCCCCGACATGCCCCCTGTCTATCCTTCTATCCATCCATCCATTCCCAACACTCCCCCGTCTGTCCTTCTATCCATCCATCCATTCCCAACACGCCCCCCGTCTGTCCTTCCATCCATCCGTCCCTCCATCCATCCCCGACACGCCCCCCTGTCTATCCTTCTAACCGTCCATCCCTCCCCGACACGCCCGTCTATCTATCCCCATCCCCCCCTCTATCTATCTATCTATCTATCCATCCCCACACACCCCTCTAGCTCCCTGTCTGGCCCCCTATACTCCCCATAACCCCCGCCTGTCACTGGCTCCCCCTCTCTCAGCCCCTCTGCTGAGGCCCAACGAACTCGTGGCACGTAACGTACTGGTCCCGGGCTACGCGCCCCACGGGGGGCGTGTGAGGTGTCCCCAGCCAGCTCGCTCTGGCCTGCCAGGCGTTGAGCTGGCGAGGTTGGGCCCAAATGGTTTTGAACCCGGCCCGGCTGTCGGGGCAGCTGAGAAACAGGGCTGGATCTCCCACCGGGGGCGGTTCATTTGCTGTGGGTGCGGGGCCTGGGAAAGTCATGACTGACTTCAGGCCGGCCGGGATCCGGGGGGAAGCCGGGGGCACCAGGGAGGGCAGATGCTGGGCCCCCCCCCAGGGACCCCAGAGATTAACGGGACTGAATGGGGATGTAAAAAACCAAGGAAATTCCCAGACAAAGAACTCGGGGAAGGTAAAACCCACAGCGGGAAAAGGGGGGATTTGGGGGGTGCGGGGGGACAGGTGAGTGTCCGTCTGTACGTACGGGAGCAGGGCCCCAGCCGGATGGAGACGGAGTCCAGGGCCAGGTTGAAGTCTGGGGCGCGGGCGGCTCGGAAAACGACCTGCAGGCGGGGTGGGGAGGGAGTAGACAGAGGTGGAGCATCAGAAACGGCCCCTCCCCCTGCCAGCCCCCCACTCTGAGCCCCGGACACCCCCAACCATCCCCCTCTTCCCCTCCTCTGCCTCAGCCCCATTTTCCTCTCTCCTGTCCCTGAAGCGCCCCCGCCCCCCACCCTGACCTTCCCCTCCCCCACCCAGCCCCTACCCCCTTCCCCACCCCCACCTTCCCTTCCTCCACCCCCATCCCCACCCTGATCTTCCCCTCCCCCACCCAGCCCCCGCCCCCTTTCCCACCCCCTCCTTCCTTTCCCCCACTCAGCCTCCACCCCTCCCCCACCCCATCCCCACCCTCACACCCCTCTCCCCCAGCACCTGCCCCCTTCCCCTCCCCCCCCAACCCCCCTTCAGCCCCCCCCCCAACTACGTGCATCAGGGTCAGGTGGTGGGTGGAATATCCCCCCCACACACCCCTCACCTTAAAGGGGTGCTCGGGGGGGGCGCTCAGAGTGATGGCCCCCTGCAGCCAGGCCGAGCTCTGCACTCCCGTCCGGTTCCACTGGGGGGCGCCGTAGCCAGCGGGGCCCTGGGGCAGCACCGCGAGCCAGGACCCCTCACCCACCCCGTACATGTAGTAGAGGAACTCCAGGCAGACGGCCGAGGCCACCTCCAGCTCCGGACTGAGCAGCTCCACCGTGCCCGGGGCCCGGGCCACCGGGGCGACGTAAAACCCCGCTGGGGAGAGGAGAGACCCACCCGTTACCAGGGACCACTCGCCCGGCGCGGAGACGCGGCCACCTCTGGGGCGGGGCGGCCAGTTACCCGGGGACCACTCGCCCGGCGCGGAGACGCGGCCACCTCTGGGGCGGGGCGGCTGGTTACCTGGGGACCCCTCGCCCGGCGCGGAGATGCAGCCACCTCTGGGGCGGGGCGGCTGGTTACCCGGGGATCCCTCGCCTGGCGCGGAGATGCAGCCACCTCTGGGGCGGGGCAGCCGGTTTTCCAGGCCTCCCACCAGCCCCACCTTTCTTACCTCTCTCGGGGGTCCCTCCCGGGGGCCCGGCTCTCTCCCCTGGAGCCGGGCCCTGGGCTCTGATCCAGTCTCCGGCATCGGGCCGGGTCCAGCGGCAAAACGGATGCTCGTCGTCATCGAAGTCGCACTGGGTCAGCTCACCTGGCCGGGGGGGGGGGGGGGGAGGAGAGGGGCGTGAGACCAACACGGACCCCCAGCCTGCCTCTGCCACCCAGCGGGGCCCTGGGGAACAGACCCCCCTGGTGTCCCCCCGACCATGTACTTATGGACAGAGGGAGATTAAAAGCCAGAGGTTATGAGTTCGAGGGCAGTGACCCTTTAACTATCCCAGTGGGAGGGGCTTAGGGGGATGATGGATGGACAGACAGCTGGGGGGGTGGGACCAGGCTGGATGGGGGTCCCGGGGGTCTGACACTCACCAACTCCACCTGGAGGGTCCCTTGAGCCGCGGGACGAATCCACCCTGCAGAAAATGCATGGGAATGGGGCACAGAGCCAGGCCCTGCTAACCCCCAGAGCCGGGGGGAGAACCCAGGAGTCCTGGCTCCCAGCCCCCCCTGCTCTAACCCACCAGCCCCTGCCGCCCTCCCAGCGCCGGGTAGAAAACCCAGGAGTCCTGGCTCCCAGCCCCGCTCCACTAACCAACCAGCCCCCACTCCCGGCCCAGGCCCCGATAATAATGGGGGGATTTGAACCCTCCCCACATTGACTGGGACGGAGAGAACATTTCTAGCTCGGCCGAGAGGCGAATACGGCCAGACCACCCTTGCGGGGCACAAAAAACACCCCCAGAAGAGCTTGCCACGGTCGCATCGAAGGACGAAAAAAACGGGAAGCGGCGGGAAAAGGAGGCAGCCGCCAAATAGCAATTGAAAGCCACAGGAGTGAAATGCCTGCAAACTGCAAGGCGGTGGTGTGACGTTATGAGTATAAAATAATATTTCATTGAAAGGTGACAGGGCCAGAAAGAGTTACTTAACTCAAACTGACCTGACCCAGGGGTGAACTGTAGAAACTAGTTAGGAAGACATGTAAATGAATAGAGCTTTGAAATGCAAGTCTGCATTGTTAGAGGTAAAAGGGTAGATGTTTGCTCAGGGCTTGTGACGTAAGCAAACAAGTCTTGTCTATTGCTATAGTTTTAAATTCAAAGATCAAAAAAGGAATATTAACATTTATGATGATTGTCGCGGAGTGTGGGGGACTCAGGGCCCTGTACCCCCGGCTTCCTGCGATTCACCATGACTCTCAGCCAGCCAGTAAAGCAGAAGGTTTATTTAGATGACAGGAACACAGTCCAAGACAGGTCTTGCAGGCACAGACAACAGGATCCCCCTCAGTTAGGTCCATCTTGGGGTCCCCGGGCACCCCAGCCCCCTTGGGAGGTCAGAGCCCTGTCTGCCTCCCAGCCATATCACCAGCCCGTTCCTCAAGACCCTCTCTTCAGCGACCCCTCCCACAGCCCTTTGTTCCGTTTCCCGGGCAAAGGTGTCACCTGGCCTCTAACCCCTTCCTGGGTTCTCATGTTACATGCTCCGGTATTCTCCGTCGGTCAGTCTCCCATCCCCCAGTGCAGACTATCCTAGCCACACTCCCCTGTCAGCATTCAAAGCCCACAGTAAGAACAGTCCCAGTTCGTCACAATGATACTTGAGGGAAATAGTATTATTGTCTCTATGTCTCTTTGAAGGTTGTGGTAACCTGTATCTGAACTGTTTAATGGATAAATTACCCTGTGCTAATTACCAGGATGTTTGGAAGAAGGAAAGTTGAGCTATTGTTTTCTCAGGCCGAAAGGCTGCTGGAAATGTATAAGAACCCTGGGACAGAATCCTACTTCATCTCAGATCTGCTTTGGGTTTCAAGAGGGAGAAACCTTAAGCCACAAGGATTGAGATCCCCAGTCACTGACTGGAGTCACCCTGAATATGGACATTGGTCTGTTTCTAAAAGGACTTTTGGCAACTACAAGCTCATCTCTGCTCTGTACCTGAACCTCAAGAATTGAATTCAAGTCTGTCTGTATATTGATCTTTTAACAATCCCAGAGTGTGGGGGGCACAAGGCCCTGCACCCCCGGCTTCCTGCGATTCACCATGACTCTCAGCCAGCCAGCAAAGCAGAAGGTTTATTTAGACAACAGGAACACAGTCCAAGACAGGTCTTGCAGGCACAGACAACAGGACCCCCTCGGTTAGGTCCATCTTGGGGTCCCAGGGCACCACAGCCCCTGGGGGTGGGGGGGCAGAGCCCTGTCTGGGCTCCCCTCCATTTCACCAGCCAGCTCCTGAAACTCCAACTCCCTCCAGCATCTCCTCCCCCAGACTTTGTTCAGTTTCCCAGGCAGAGGTGTCACCTGGCCTCTAACCCCTTCCTGGGTTCTCACGTCACATGCTCAGGTATCTTCCCTCGGCCAGTCTCCCATCCCCCAATGCAGCCCCCCAGCCACACTCCCCTGCAACCTTCCCAGCCAACACTCCCCACTCAGCATTCACAGACCACAGTAAGAACAATCCCAGTTTGTCACACAACTCTCTCCCTCTTTTTTTTTTTTAATAAATTTTAGTTTAGTTAGTAAGAATTGACTATAGCGTGTATTTGGGGTAAGATCTAAGTTATCATTGGACCTGGGTGTGTGGCTGATCCTTTGAGATCAGAAGAACCTTTTCTTGTATATGATGAGATCAGATTTTCAGGAGTCATCATCGTATCCGACGTGTGTCTGGACGGAGGCCGGGCACTTTAAGGGAACTGCGTTGTTTGGGCGTCTGAGTAACCAGTGAGGTAATACAGAGGCTGTTTTGGGCTGGTTGGTAAATCTAAGTATTGGAAGATCCACCAGCGTTTGGGGTTTGTCTGCCCCGTTCTGTTTGCAGGTCACCCTGATTGAGTGACCTCAGCTGGCTCCCATGGGCACCATCGTCACAGGCAGTTTAACAAGCGCCCCAAACAGCGGCTCAAATTCAGCGGGACATGTCAGGAGGCCCAGAAGGAAATTGCAGAGCAACTAGGAAAAGACACAAAAACTAATGGCAAAAGTTCTTTTTTTCCCCCAAGTCCGCTGCAAGCCCGGAGCCCGGGGCCGATCGAGGTGTCAAAGGAGTGCGCGGGAATTCGTGGTCCCGGTCTGCCCAGAGTCCCACCCCTGCACCGACTTTATCAGGGGCCGGCTCCTCATATCCGGCCCCGATCGAGGCGTCGCTAGGGGGAGGCTTCAGAGCCGATTGATCAATTAACCAGGAAGAGGATCGCCGTGGGGGGAGCTAATGTGACCCCCCTCTTCTCTCTCTCTCTCTCTCTCTCACACACACACACACACACACACACACACTGTCACGGAGTATGGGGGGACTCAGGGCCCTGCACCCCCGGCGTCCTGCGATTCACCATGACTCTCAGCCAGCCAGTAAAGCAGAAGGTTTATTTAGACGACAGGAATACAGTCCAAGACAGGTCTTGCAGGCGCAGACAACAGGACCCCCCTCAGTTAGGTCCATCTTGGGGTCCCCGGGCACCCTAGCCCCCTTGGGAGATCAGAGCCCTGTCTGCCTCCCAGCCATGGTCACTAGCCAGCCTCCGAGACTCTGCCTTCAGCGACCCCTCCCACAGCCTTTGTTCAGTTTCCCGGGCAAAGGTGTCACCTCGCCTCTCACTCCTTCCTGGGTTCTCATGTTACATGCTCCGGTATTCTCCGTAGGTCAGTCTCCCATCCCTCAATGCAGACTATCCTAGCCACACTCCCCTGTCAGCATTCACAGACCACATTAAGAACAGTCCCAGTTCGTCACACACACACACACACGTTTGTGTGTTCTCTGCAAACTGTATCACTCCCCTCCCAGAGCCGGGCAGAGAACCCAGGCGTCCTGGCTCCCTGCCCCCCCTGCCCTGACCCACCAGCCCCCACTCCCCTCCCAGAGCCGGGCAGAGAACCCTGGCGTCCTGGCTCCCTGCCTCCCCTGCTCTAACCCACCAGCCCCAACTCCCAGGAGCGGCACCAGGGTTTTTGGCGCCCTAGGCGGGGGTCCTTCCGCACTCCCGGTCGTCGTCGGCAATTCTGCGGCGGGGGGGGTCCTTCCGCCCTCCCAGTCTTCAGGGCACTTCGGCGGCAGGTCCCAGAGCAAGTGAAGGACCCACCGCAGAATTGCCGCCAAAAACCCGGAGCGCGGAAGGACCCCCCCTCCACCAAATTGCCGCCCCCCCCCCAAATCCTGGCGCCCTAGGCGACTGCCTAGGTCGCCTAAATGGAAGCACCGGCCCTGCCCACTCCCCTCCCAGAGCCAGAGAGAGAACCCAGGAGTCCTGGCTCCCAGCCCCCTCCTGCTCTAACCACCAGCCCCCCCTCCCCTCCCCTCCCAGCACCGGGGAGAGAACCCAGGCGTCCTGGCTCCCAGCCCCCCCTCCCCTCCCCTCCCCTCCCCTCCCAGCACCGGGAAGAGAACCCAGGCGTCCTGGCTCTCAGAACCAGTAACTCACCAAGCTGCAGCAGCGCCCCCCAGGGCTAGGAGAAGGCAGAGCCGGTACCTGCCCCCCAGGCCCATGGCGGATGGATTCACAGACGTCTAGGCTGACCCAGTGGTTCCCACGGGCAGATATACCCCTGCCCCCCACCCTGTGCCCCACCCCTGCCACACGCCACGTACCCCACCCCGCCCCACCCCACCCCACCCCACCCCACGGGGGACCCATGGTCTTATCTTCATGATGCAACCGCTTTTCATTACCCCCTCCGCCCTCCATGCCCTGCAGACGTGGATCGACCTTGTACCTCCCCTGACGCCTCGAGCCACACCCCAGGACTCCTGGGTTCTCTCCCCGGCTCTGGGAGGGGAGTGGGGGCTGGTGGGTTAGAGCGGGGGGGTGGGAGCCAGGACTCCTGGGTTCTCTCACTGGCTCTGGGGGGTGAGTGGGGGCTGGTGGGTCAGAGCAGGCGGGGCTGGGAGCCAGGACTCCTGGGTTCTCTCCCTGGCTCTGGGAGGGGAGTGGGGGCTGGTGGGTTAGAGCAGGGGGGGCTGGGAGCCAGGACTCCTGGGTTCTCTCCCTGGCTCTGGGGGGTGAGTGGGGGCTGGTGGGTCAGAGCAGGCGGGGCTGGGAGCCAGGACGCCTGGGTTCTCTCCCCGGCTCTGGGAAGGGAGTGGGGGCTGGTGGGTTAGAGCAGTGGGTGCCGGGAGCCAGGACTCCTGGGTTCTCGCCCCGTATGATTTAGCCATTGGTGTTAATTTTTAATGAAGGGGAATTTGCCCGGGCTTGGGCGGCAGCCCGAGCCGTAGTGCTGACGGGGTGTGCAGAGTTCAGGGCGGGTGGCCGGGGCGAACGGGACCAGGACTCATTCCTGCCCCCCTGGGGCCTGCGGGACTCCCTGTCACGGGAAGCTGGAGGTCTTCAGTACTTCTATTACCCTGATGGCCAGGCGCTGTAGTCACCTTTCCAGCCGGCTAGGCCAGGACCCCAGCGTGCACGGCCCCTGCCCCACAGCCATGCCATAGACCGAGGGCAGGCAGGGAAACTGAGGCATGGGGGGGCGGGGAGAGCAGATCGTACAGGGGTCAAGCTGAGTCATGGAACCCAGGCGACCGGAGAGCCAGCCCTGGGGATGGCACGAACATCAATGCCCTTCTGCCCCCGGTGTTTTCAGTCTGTCGCCATAGCAGCCCTGGCTGCTGGCGTCAAACAAAGCCAATAACGAGCTGAGGAGCTGGGCCATAAAGTGAGCTGCAGCCCCGGCCCCAAGCCGAGCGGCGACGCTGCCGGAGTCTGCAGAGAGCCTGAGCCGGTCGCTCGGAGAGGTGTGAACCGTCCTGGGTGTCACCAATGCAGCGACACTGCCGGAGTCTGCAGAAAGCCTGAGCCGGTCACGTGGAGAGGTGTGAACCGCACTGGGTGTCACCAAGGCGGTGACGCTGCCGGAGTCTGCAGAGAGCCTGAGCCGGTCGCTCAGTGAATAGCTGACGTCCAGTGCCACGGCTTGGGGGGCTACCCCAGGGGGGAGGGGCTGTGTGTGGGTCAGGGAGCAAGCAGCCCAACCCCCGTTCCCCAGCTTGGAGGGTCACCCATGGGGCGGGTGCGGGGGAGGTGAACCCCTGGGACGGGGCAGGCAGGTTAATTGCCCCCCGCCGGGGTGGGGCAGGCAAATGCGTCAGCCCTGAAGGGTGAATGTCCAGTTAACCCCCGGGAGGAGATAAGCGGGTGGGGACGGGGGGGAGCCAGGCAGGGCGAACCCACCCCACCCAGACCCAAAGGTCAGAGCCACCCACGGGGCCAGAAATGCAAACAACCCAGCGCCTAGCAACCCTCCCCCGCCCCCATCGAGGCCGGCGCCCCCAAGAGGGGAAAACGCCGTTGGTCCTTCCCCACCCCCAAGCAAGCCAGGCCCCCACCCTGGGGCCCGATTGGATGCTATCCACAGCTCTGGGAGGGGAGTGGGGGCTGGTGGGTCAGAGCCAGGGGGGCTAGGAGCCAGAACTCCTGGGTTCCCTCCCCAGCTCTGGGAGGGGAGGGGTGGCTGGTGGTTAGAGCAGGGGGGGCTGGGAGCCCGGACTCCTGGGTTCTCTCCCCAGCTCTGGGAAGGGAGTGGGGGCTGGTGGGTTAGTGCAGGGGGGGCTGGGAGCCCGGACTCCTGGGTTCTCTCCCCGGCTCTGGGAGGGGAGGGGTGGCTGGTGGGTTAGAGCAGGGGGGGCTGGGAGCCAGGACTCCTGGGTTCTCTCCCTGGCTCTGGGGGGTGAGTGGGGGCTGGTGGGTCAGAGCAGGCGGGGCTGGGAGCCAGGACGCCTGGGTTCTCTCCCCGGCTCTGGGAAGGGAGTGGGGGCTGGTGGGTTAGAGCAGTGGGTGCCGGGAGCCAGGACTCCTGGGTTCTCGCCCCGTATGATTTAGCCATTGGTGTTAATTTTTAATGAAGGGGAATTTGCCCGGGCTTGGGCGGCAGCCCGAGCCGTAGTGCTGACGGGGTGTGCAGAGTTCAGGGCGGGTGGCCGGGGCGAACGGGACCAGGACTCACTCCTGCCCCCCTGGGGCCTGCGGGACTCCCTGTCACGGGAAGCTGGAGGTCTTCAGTACTTCTATTACCCTGATGGCCAGGCGCTGTAGTCACCTTTCCAGCCGGCTAGGCCAGGACCCCAGCGTGCACGGCCCCTGCCCCACAGCCATGCCATAGACCGAGGGCAGGCAGGGAAACTGAGGCATGGGGGGGCGGGGAGAGCAGATCGTACAGGGGTCAAGCTGAGTCATGGAACCCAGGTGACCGGAGAGCCAGCCCTGGGGATGGCACGAACATCAATGCCCTTCTGCCCCCGGTGTTTTCAGTCTGTCGCCATAGCAGCCCTGGCTGCTGGCGTCAAACAAAGCCAATAACGAGCTGAGGAGCTGGGCCATAAAGTGAGCTGCAGCCCCGGCCCCAAGCCGAGCGGCGACGCTGCCGGAGTCTGCAGAGAGCCTGAGCCGGTCGCTCGGAGAGGTGTGAACCGTCCTGGGTGTCACCAATGCAGCGACACTGCCGGAGTCTGCAGAAAGCCTGAGCCGGTCACGTGGAGAGGTGTGAACCGCCCTGGGTGTCACCAAGGCGGTGACGCTGCCGGAGTCTGCAGAGAGCCTGAGCCGGTCGCTCAGTGAATAGCTGACGTCCAGTGCCACGGCTTGGGGGGCTACCCCAGGGGGGAGGGGCTGTGTGTGGGTCAGGGAGCAAGCAGCCCAACCCCCGTTCCCCAGCTTGGAGGGTCTCCCATGGGGCGGGTGCGGGGGAGGTGAACCCCTGGGATGGGGCAGGCAGGTTAATTGCCCCCCGCCGGGGTGGGGCAGGCAAATGCGTCAGCCCTGAAGGGTGAATGTCCAGTTAACCCCCGGGAGGAGATAAGCGGGTGGGGACGGGGGGGAGCCAGGCAGGGCGAACCCACCCCACCCAGACCCAAAGGTCAGAGCCACCCACGGGGCCAGAAATGCAAACAACCCAGCGCCTAGCAACCCTCCCCCGCCCCCATCGAGGCCGGCGCCCCCAAGAGGGGAAAACGCCGTTGGTCCTTCCCCACCCCCAAGCAAGCCAGGCCCCCACCCTGGGGCCCGATTGGATGCTATCCACAGCTCTGGGAGGGGAGTGGGGGCTGGTGGGTCAGAGCCAGGGGGGCTAGGAGCCAGAACTCCTGGGTTCCCTCCCCAGCTCTGGGAGGGGAGGGGTGGCTGGTGGTTAGAGCAGGGGGGGCTGGGAGCCCGGACTCCTGGGTTCTCTCCCCAGCTCTGGGAAGGGAGTGGGGGCTGGTGGGTTAGTGCAGGGGGGGCTGGGAGCCCGGACTCCTGGGTTCTCTCCCCGGCTCTGGGAGGGGAGGGGTGGCTGGTGGGTTAGAGCAGGGGGGGCTGGGAGCCAGGACTCCTGGGTTCTCTCCCTGGCTCTGGGGGGTGAGTGGGGGCTGGTGGGTCAGAGCAGGCGGGGCTGGGAGCCAGGACGCCTGGGTTCTCTCCCCGGCTCTGGGAAGGGAGTGGGGGCTGGTGGGTTAGAGCAGTGGGTGCCGGGAGCCAGGACTCCTGGGTTCTCGCCCCGTATGATTTAGCCATTGGTGTTAATTTTTAATGAAGGGGAATTTGCCCGGGCTTGGGCGGCAGCCCGAGCCGTAGTGCTGACGGGGTGTGCAGAGTTCAGGGCGGGTGGCCGGGGCGAACGGGACCAGGACTCACTCCTGCCCCCCTGGGGCCTGCGGGACTCCCTGTCACGGGAAGCTGGAGGTCTTCAGTACTTCTATTACCCTGATGGCCAGGCGCTGTAGTCACCTTTCCAGCCGGCTAGGCCAGGACCCCAGCGTGCACGGCCCCTGCCCCACAGCCATGCCATAGACCGAGGGCAGGCAGGGAAACTGAGGCATGGGGGGGCGGGGAGAGCAGATCGTACAGGGGTCAAGCTGAGTCATGGAACCCAGGTGACCGGAGAGCCAGCCCTGGGGATGGCACGAACATCAATGCCCTTCTGCCCCCGGTGTTTTCAGTCTGTCGCCATAGCAGCCCTGGCTGCTGGCGTCAAACAAAGCCAATAACGAGCTGAGGAGCTGGGCCATAAAGTGAGCTGCAGCCCCGGCCCCAAGCCGAGCGGCGACGCTGCCGGAGTCTGCAGAGAGCCTGAGCCGGTCGCTCGGAGAGGTGTGAACCGTCCTGGGTGTCACCAATGCAGCGACACTGCCGGAGTCTGCAGAAAGCCTGAGCCGGTCACGTGGAGAGGTGTGAACCGCCCTGGGTGTCACCAAGGCGGTGACGCTGCCGGAGTCTGCAGAGAGCCTGAGCCGGTCGCTCAGTGAATAGCTGACGTCCAGTGCCACGGCTTGGGGGGCTACCCCAGGGGGGAGGGGCTGTGTGTGGGTCAGGGAGCAAGCAGCCCAACCCCCGTTCCCCAGCTTGGAGGGTCTCCCATGGGGCGGGTGCGGGGGAGGTGAACCCCTGGGATGGGGCAGGCAGGTTAATTGCCCCCCGCCGGGGTGGGGCAGGCAAATGCGTCAGCCCTGAAGGGTGAATGTCCAGTTAACCCCCGGGAGGAGATAAGCGGGTGGGGACGGGGGGGAGCCAGGCAGGGCGAACCCACCCCACCCAGACCCAAAGGTCAGAGCCACCCACGGGGCCAGAAATGCAAACAACCCAGCGCCTAGCAACCCTCCCCCGCCCCCATCGAGGCCGGCGCCCCCAAGAGGGGAAAACGCCGTTGGTCCTTCCCCACCCCCAAGAAAGCCAGGCCCCCACCCTGGGGCCCGATTGGATGCTATCCACAGCTCTGGGAGGGGAGTGGGGGCTGGTGGGTCAGAGCCAGGGGGGCTGGGAGCCCGGACTCCTGGGTTCTCTCCCCGGCTCTGGGAGGGGAGTGGGGGCTGGTGGGTTAGTGCAGGGGGGCTGGGAGCCAGGACTCCTGGGTTCTCTCCCCGGCTCTGGGAGGGGAGGGGTGGCTGGTGGGTTAGTGCAGGGGGGGCCGGGAGCCGGGATGCCTGGGTTCCTTTCACAGCTAGGTGACATAACGAAGACGCCACTGGACGGTTTTCTTTCCGGACGTTTATTGGGGGCCGTTGTCCAGACGCCACATTCGCCCCCGTGAAAATGAACCAACCCAATTAACGAACCACGTAACAAGCTAGCGAGGGGCACCGGGGGGAGGGGAACGGCACAGCCCAAGGGGGGCTGTGACGGGGGGGAGCAGGGAAAGAATTGAGGGGGCTCTGTTTTGGACTGTTTCCCATTGGAGCCTCCCCCCCCCCGCCAAAGGTGTTGTGAGCATAACGGTGAGAAACGCAGCTTGGGGACTTGACGGAGAGGGGTGGGGAGGGGGATCCCCAGCCCCACCGCCAGGGGGCGCCGGCTGCCTCAGGGGCACTTCCGCTCCACGCACTGCTTCCCGCCCTCCTCGTACTCCTGCTTGGAGATCCACATCTGCTGGAAAGTGCCCTGGGGAGAAGAGACCAGGATAGAACCCAGGAGTCCCGGCTCCCAGCCCCCCCTGCTCTAACCCACCAGCCCCCACTCCCCTCCCAGAGCCGGGGAGAGAACCCAGGAGTCCCGGCTCCCAGCCCCCTCTGCTCTAACCCACGAGCCCCCACTCCCCTCCCAGAGCCGGGGAGAGAACCCAGGAGTCCTGGCTCCCACCCCCCCTGCTCTAACCACCAGCCCCCACTCCCCTCCCAGAGCCAGGGAGAGAACCCAGGAGTCCTGGCTCCCAGCCCCCCCTGCTCTAACCACCAGCCCCCACTCCCCACCCAGAGCCGGGGAGAGAACCCAGGAGTCCTGGCTCCCAGCCCCCCCTGCTCTAACCACCAGCCCCCACTCCCCTCCCAGAGCCGGGGAGAGAACCCAGGAGTCCTGGCTCCCAGCCCACCTGCTCTAACCCACCAGCCCCCCACACCCCTCCCAGAGCCGGGGAGAGAACCCAGGAGTCCTGGCTCCCAGCCCCCCCTGCTCTAACCCACCAGCCCCCACTCCCCTTCCAGAGCCGGGGAGAGAACCCAGGAGTCCTGGCTCCCAGCCCCCCCTGCTCTAACCCACCAGCCCCCACTCCCCTCCCAGAGCCGGGGAGAGAACCCAGGAGTCCTGGCTCCCAGCCCCCCCTGCTCTAACCCCCCAAGCCCCCACCCCCCTCCCAGCGCCGGGAGAGAACCCAGGCGTCCGGCCCCCCGGGGCACTCACCAGCGAGGCAAGGATGGACCCCCCAATCCAGGGGCTGAATCTCCGCTCCATGGTGCTGTTGCTGGCGATGAGTTTGAGGCGCATGCTCTGGGGGGGGGCACAGGGGGGGTGGGGAGAGGCCCCCGGCTGGCCAGCGCCGAGCACACCCGCGGGATCGGCCAGCAGGGGGCAGCGCCGCACACACAGATAGACACAACCCCCAACAACCCCTCGACACACACACAGCCCCCAACAACGCCTCTATGCATAGACCCCACAGCAACCCCTCTACACACACACACACACACACACCACAACCCCTCTACACAGAAACGCATTCACACCCCACAAACGCCCACAGCAACCCCTCTACGCACACACACCCTACAACCCCCAACACCACAACCCCCAACAACCCCTCAATGCACACACACACAGATACACACCCCCCCCACAAGAACCCCTCAATGCACACACACACAGATACACACCCCCCCCACAAGAACCCCTCAATGCACACACACACACACAGATACACACACACCCCACAAGAACCACTCTATGCACACACACACACACAAGCCGCACAACCCCCAACAACCCCTCTACACACACACACACACACACAGACACACACTCACGGGGGGCGTTTTCTGCGACAGCTCGCGGTTCAGCCGGTCCGTGAAGCCCTGGAGCAGCGTGTTGCCCCCGGTCACAATGACGCTGCCGTAGAGACCCTGGGAGTCACGGGGAGACGGTTAGTCCCGGGCCCCCCTCACCCCTGGGTCCCCCTCCCCCGGTGCCCCCCCGGCCCCATCTCCCCCGGCGTCCCGCCTGCTGACCAGGTGCCCCTCCCCACAGGCCCAGCCACGTGACTCCAGTTGCGGGGGGCCCCGGGGCAGGGGGGAGCGAGGGGGGGTCACGCACCGGCCTGATGTCGATATCACACATGCCGATGCTGGTGGTGACCACGTGGCCGACGCCCAGCATGGTGTTCCCGGAGAGACCCTGGAGAAGGGGAGAGAATCGGGGGGGGTCGTTAATGGGGGGGCCCTTCTGCCCTCCCCCTTCCTCAATATCCCACCACCATCTCCCCCCAACTCCCAGCCCCGCCCTGGACAAGGTGCCCCCTGGGGAAACTGAGGCAGGGAGCGATTAAAAAAGGCAGGGGTTCTGGGAATGGGGGGGTGGTGGTTAGAGCAGGGGGGGCTGGGAGCCAGGACTCCTGGGTTCTCTCCCGGCTCTGGCTGGGGGGGGGGGGGCTCACCTTGACGTTGGAGGGGTCGAACAGCCCCTCGGGGATGCGCAGCCGCTCGGCCCCGTAGTCCGTGTTGTAGCCGTTGGGCATCTCGTAGTGCACGGTGGGCATCTGGGCGGCCACCCTGTGGGGAGGGGGCAGTGCCCCGCGGCTGTCAGGAGAGAGGCGGCTTCCCCCGACTGCCCCATCCCGACAGACCCCACCCCCCAAGCTGAGTGCCCAGCCCCCCTCCCTCTGGCCAAGCCCCAGGGCCCCCCCTTCCTCCTCCCCTCGGTGCCCCCCCCCCCAGCACTCACTGCTCATCATATGGCGAGTCGGAGACCTGTAGCACCGAGGCCTGGAAATCCTGGATCACCTCCTGGGGGGGCGGGAGAGTATGTGGGGGTCACCGACTGGGGGAGAGAACCCAGGAGTCCTGGCTCCCAGCCCCCCCCGTTCTAACCCACCAGCCCCCACTCCCCTCCCAGAGCCGGGGAGAGAACCCAGGAGTCCTGGCTCCCAGCCCCCCCCCGCTCTAACCCACCAGCCCCCACTCCCCTCCCAGAGCTGGGGAGAGAACCCAGGAGTCCGGCCCCCTCCCAGCTCACATTGCAGGTGTAGTTGTGCCAGGATTTGGAGACCTGGGGCAGCTTCTCCTTCTTCTTCCAGTTGGGGGGGGCCCCCTCACGCACAGGGTCCTGGGGGTGGCAGAAAGATGGGGCAGGGGGGAGCCGTGAACCATTCCCCTCCCAGACCCCCCAAATCCCCCCAGCCCCTCACCCCCATCAACCCCCTTCCTCCCCCTCATTTCTCCCACTTCCTGGATTCCTGTTTTCCCCCAGCCCGGCCGCCCCCCCGTCCCTTCCTGCCCCCCCATGAGGGACCCCCCCACCCCGCACCTTGGCAGCGATCATGTAGGGGGGCACGATCTCGATGTTCATCTCCTGGAAGAGCTCCCGGCACTGCATGGAGATGAAATCCCCGGCCAGCGGCGACTTCACGATGCCTGGAACCCCCCAGAGTCGGACATGAACCCAGGAGTCCGGGCTCCCAGCCCCCCCGCTGCCCACTCCCTTCCCCGAGCCGGGGAGAGAACCCAGGCATCCGGGCAGTGCCCACCTTGCTGCAGGATGTAACCGTCATGCACGGGGATGGCTGTGGTGTGGGTGGCGCCGCTGTCGAGCACCAGCCCCGTGCTGCGCCCGTTGGCAAAGCTAACGGGAGGGTCAAGGGGGCAAGACGGTTCCTGGGGTCGTGGGAACTCCCTGCCACTGGAGCGGGCGCCCGCCTCGTAGCCGCTCTTGGCGCCCCTCTCTGTGCTCTACACGTGCCCCCCACAGTGCCCAAGGTGCCCGCTGCTGGACCCCGTGCCAGGGTCCCCCCCATTTTCCTCCCGGCCCCCCAGATCTCCCCTATAGCCCCCCAGTCCCTGCCCAGCTCCCCGCATCGCAGCCCCCCACATGTCCTCTCCAGCCTGCCAGCCCCATCCCAGTCCCCCACCTTGCCAGCAGTCCCCCCTCCAGCCCCCCAGATACTTCCCAGTCCCCCACCTTGCCAGCCGTCCCCCCTCCAACCCCCAGATACTTCCCAGTCCCCCACCTTGCCAGCCCCCCCCTCCAGCCCCCCAGATACTTCCCAGTCCCCCACCTTGCCAGCCGTCCCCCCTCCAGCCCCCCAGATACTTCCCAGTCCCCCACCTTGCCAGCCGTCCCCCCTCCAGCCCCCCAGATACTTCCCAGTCCCCCACCTTGCCAGCCGTCCCCCCTCCAGCCCCCCAGATACTTCCCAGTCCCCCACCTTGCCAGCCGTCCCCCTCCAGCCCCCCAGATACTTCCCAGCCCCCCTGTGCAGCCCCCAATCCCTCCCCAGCCCCCCCACATGTCCTCGCCAGTCCCCCAGCCCCCCAGGATACGCGGTGAGCACGGCAGTCTTGCAGAGGAAGAAGGCCGGGATGGCGTAATGCTCGAACATCAGCTCGGTCAGCTTCTCCCGCTTGGCCCGGGTGTTCCACTGGGGGGAGAGAGAGCGGCCGTGGGGGGCCAGGCCGGGATGTCGGGGTGCAGGGGGGTGAGGTGATGTTGGGGCAGATCGGGGGGATGGGGTACAGGGGGGATGTGGCGGTGCGGGGGGTGAGGTAATGTCGGGGTGCAGGGGGTGGATCAGGGGGGATGTCGGGGCGCAGGGGGTTGATGTGATGTCGGGGTGCAGGGGGATGTGACAGCATGGGGGTGAGGTGATGTCGGGGTGCAGGGGGTGGATCGGGGGGGATGTCGGGGTGCAGGGGGATATGACAGCATGGGGGTGAGGTGATGTCGGGGTGCAGGGGGTGGATCGGGGGCATGGGGCACATGGGGCGGATCAGGGGGGATGTGGGAGTGCAGGGGGTGAGGTGATGTCGGGGGCAGATCAGGGGGATGTGACGGCACGGAGGTGAGGTGATGGGGTGCAGGGGATGGATCAGGGGTGATGTTGGGGTGCAGGGGGTGGATCGGGGGCATGTCGGGGCACAGGGGGCAGATCAGGGGGGATGTCGGAGTCCAGGGGGGGTGACGTGATGTCGGGGCGCAGGGGGCAGATCAGGGGGGAAGTTGGAGTGCAGGGGGGGTGATGTGATGTCGGGGTGCAGGGGGCGAATCAGGGGGGGTGGGGTGCAGGGGGGCGGATCAGGGGGGATGTCGGGGGGCGGGGGAGTGAGGTGATGTTGGGGGGCAGATCAGGGGGATGTGACGGCACGGGAGGTGAGGTGATGTCGGGGTGCAGGGGATGGATCGGGGTGATGTTGGGGTGCAGGGGGGTGAGGTGATGTCAGGGCACAGGGGGTTGATGTGATGTCGGGGTGCAGGGGGTGGATCGGGGGGATGTCGGGATGCAGGGGGTGACGTGATGTCGAGGTGCAGGGGGGTGGATCGGGGGGATGTTAGGGTGCAGGGGGTGACGTGATGTCGGGGTGCAGAGGATGGATCAGGGGGGTGTCGGGATGCAGGGGGGGTGACGTGATGTAGGAGGAACGGGGGGGGACCTACCGGCGCCTCGGACATGAGCACGGGGTGCAGGCCGGGCTCCGACTTGACGTGTTTCCCGTACGTGTGATCCAGAATGGCCTGGAAACAGTCCCAGTCCTCGACTGGGGGGACAGCGGCGTGGGGGTGGGGGCGAGGGAATGACACGGGGGGGAGGGAGAGATATGGGGGGGGCTCGGTTAAGGTGGCACCATCCCGCTTCCCCCCAGCCCCCCTGCACCATGTGGGGTCGCCCGTGGGGGTGGGGAAGCCACTGGGGGGTGCCCCGGGCAGGGGGTACAGAAGCCTTGGAGGGGCATGGGGGGGACAGGGCAGGGTGAGGCGGGGGAGGAAGCGGGGAGCTGTGGTGGGGGGTTCTGTGGCGGGGAGTAGCGGGGGGGCCCGTGGCAGGGGACCCGTGGTAGGAGGGGTAGCGGGGGGGCCGTGGCAGGGGGGGTAGTTGTGTCCCATGGCAGGGGGGGCAGTGGCGGGGGGGCCCTGGCAGGGGGATAGCGGGGACCCGTGGCGGGGGGTAGCGCGGGCTCGTGGCGGGGGGCATGACAGGGGCGGTAGCAGGGGCCCGTGGCGGGGGGGGGGTAGTTGGGTCCCGTGGCGGGGGGGCCCATAGCAGGAGGAGCCCGTGGCGGGGCCCCAGGGGCCAAACCCTCACTCATGCCGTTCTTGAGGGGCGACAGGACCTCCGTGTTCTCCCGCGGGACGTGCAGCGAGTTGGTGTCGATGTAATAAACCTTCCCCGGCTTCTTCTCCTTCTCCCCGTCCAGCTCCAGCGCCGCCTCCTCGGGGGCCAGCAGCCCCACCGTGGTGGGGAAATCCGCCTGTAACGGGGGGCGGGGGGTGAGCCCCGGGGCCTGTCCCCTCCGGGGGGCGCCGGCTCCCACCCGGCCCCAGGGCGGGGACTGGCCGGCTCAGGGGGGCGGGGAAGGGGGCAGGGGCCTGTCCCCTCTAGGGGGTGCCGGCTCCCACCCGGCCCCAGGGCAGGTTACGGGGGGTTCCAGGGACCCCAACGGGGAGGCTCTGGACATACCTTGGGGCAGTCTTCTCCGGCGTAGCCGGCTCGGACTGAGAACGACCCGATGTCAAAGACGAGCGCCCCCACCTCATCTGGGACAGAGAAAGAGGGAAACACTCAGCACCCACCACCGATGCGCCCACCTCTGGGGCGGGGCAGCCGGATACCCGGGGACTCCTCGCCCGGCGCTGAGACGCGCCCACCTCTGGGGCGGGCGGCTGGTTACCCGGGGACCCCTCGCCCGGCGCTGAGATGCGCCCACCTCTGGGGCGGGGCGGCCGGTTACCCGGGGACTCCTCGCCCGGCGCTGAGACGCGCCCACCTCTGGGGCGGGCGGCCGGTTACCCGGGGACTCCTCGCCCGGCGCTGAGACGCGCCCACCTCTGGGGCGGGCGGCCGGTTACCCGGGGACCCCTCGCCCGGCGCTGAGATGCAGCCACATCTGGGGCGGGGCGGCTGGAAAGAGAATCCCAGCTCAAGCTGACAAGATCTGGCCCTGGGGGGAGGGGACGTGGCCCGGACGCCTGGGTTCACGCTCCGAGAACCGGGGCAGAGCGCTCCCTGCTGACCCCCCCCCCCCTCCCCGCAGCAGGGCGCCCCCTGGGGGCTGCACTTCGCTGCTGTGATGTCTGCCTGGACATGAAGCGGGGGGGATATTAAAGGGGCCCCTTACCTCCTCCATAGACCCCCCCACTCATCCTGGCTCCGCTGCGCCCCCTGCCCCGAGCGGCTCCTGCGGGGGGAGGGTCCCGGGTGTAGGGGCGGCTGGGGGGGGAGGGGCGATTCAGCACCCAGGCGGCTGGACAGCGACCGAGGATGGGAGGGGGGATCTGGAGAGAGAGAGAGGGGTGGGGTGGGGCGCTTTCATCCCAGCCAATCAGAGGCTGCACCCCGCTCCCCAGGCAGCCCCTGATTGGTCAATCGCCCAGACAATAAGTGACAATCTGGGGCTTCCTTAAAGGGGCAGGGAAGGACGGGGTGGGAGAGGGGGATTAGTGTCGGGGGAGGGAATTTTTTAGGGCGGGGGCCGGTGCTCAGGCAACAATCTCCCCCTTCCCATGGGTTCACCCTTCCCCTCCCAAAGCCGGGTGAGAACCCAGTAGTCCTGGCTCCCAGCCCCCTGCTGTAACCCCCCAGCCCCCACTCCCCTCCCAGAGCTGGGGAGAGAACCCAGGAGTCCTGGCTCCCAGCCACCCCTGCTCTAACTACCAGCCCCCACTCCCCTCCCAGAGCCGGGGAGAGAACCCAGGAGTCCTGGCTCCCAGCCCCCCTGCTGTAACCCACCTGCTCCCACTCCCCTCCCAGAGCCGGGAGAGAACCCAGGAGTCCTGGCTTCCAGCCCACCCTGCTCTAATCACCAGCCCCCACCATCTATTCATTAACTGTTATTCGGGCTACCACTCAAAATAATATTATCTAAACATCCCTCCCCGCACCCCCTCTATCCGCCCATCCCTTCCCCCACACCCTGACTATCTATCTCCCGAGCCCCTTATCCCCCCCTTCATACTTGTCTCCCTATTCAGTCCCACCCCCTAATTCCATGCCCTGGATTATTTCAAACCAGAAAAATCCGAAATCCCCCTAGACTGGGGGCAGATACGGAGTAGGAATTTAACAGCGGGAGCCAGGACTCCTGGGTTCTTTCCCCGGCTCTGGGAGGGGAGTGGGGGCTGGTGGGTTAGAGTAGGAGGGTCTGGGAGCCAGGACTCCTGGGTTCTCTCCCCGGCTCTGGGAGGGTAGTGGGGGCTGGTGGGTTAAAGCAGGGCGGGGCTGGGAGCCAGGACTCCTGGGTTCTCTCTGGATCTGTCCCTGTGGTTTGCACTGTCAGTGTCAGCCCCTGGGGGGGGGGGTGTGTATGTGCGGGAAATTGACCGGGAACATGCCCCCCCCCTCACTTGGTAGCAGCAGCTGATGATGGATGGGCAGGGGAGAGGTCCCCCCATTCCCTCCCCCACCCACTGCCATTGGCTGCTGTCACCGCGCAGGAACCCAGCGGCTGCTCCGGCTCCGTCCGCCCACCCCCCGCCCTGCCACCGCCTGGGGATTAACCCCGGGGGGGGGCTTCTCCCCCGGCCAGCCGGAGCTGCTGCAACCCCCCCCCCCCCGAGGTCCCCCAGTGGGGAGGGGAACCTAGCCAGGTAACCCTTCCCCTCTCTTCTGGGGAGATAGATGTAAGATGTTCTGATGGGGGCGGGTGGGTGGAGTAGGGGGGGGGCTGGGAGCCAGGACTCCTGGGTTCTCTCCCCAGCTGTGGGAGGGGAGTGGAAAAGGGGCCCCTGTGTGTGGCTGGGATGTGCACATTTCAGGGACTTGGTACAGCCTAGCTCCCCCTGCCGGTTTAGCCATA
Organism: Emydoidea blandingii; assembly: GCA_036785055.1. Lineage (NCBI taxonomy): Eukaryota > Metazoa > Chordata > Testudines > Emydidae > Emydoidea > Emydoidea blandingii. The sequence continues at coordinate 23,662,816 of JAXIVB010000013.1, forward strand.
GCCCACGCTCTCCCCCTTCGCAATTGGTACAACCCACTTTAGTATGTGTAAGGGTTGGTATTTCCCATCCCTACCCCTCCGCTTTTGGGAGTTGGCATCACCCTGCCCACCCTCGGAAGTGAATTGGTATCTCCCATGTCTACTTCTTTCCCCCCCGCACGTCTGCAAGATGGTCTCTCCCTTCATCCCAGGGAAAGAGACGTCTCCATTCCATAGTCCCCACCCGTGTGTGAGATAATCCTTCCCTGCCCCCCCCCCGAAAGCGAGTTGGTATCTCCCGTCCCTACTTCCCCCCCCCCCCCCCGCCCACACCGCCCTATCTGGGAGATCTCACCCTGTTCCCCCAGAGAGTTGGTATCTGCCATTCTCTACATGCCCCCATTTGGGCATTGGTATCACCCTGCACCCCTAGGAATTGAGTTGGTTTCTCCGATTCCCAGGCACCCCCCTTATGGTAAATGGTCTCCCCCTCCTCCCGGGAAATGAGTTGGTAGCTACCATCGCACGCCCCGCCCCTTAATTACATAGAGTGTCAGCACCCCTTCCCAGAAAGTGAGTTGGTATTTCCCATTGCAAGCCTCGCTCACCCTAAGAAGTGAGTTGGTATCTCCCACCAGAAGCTCTTCCCCTCTGGTAGATGGTCTCCCCCTCCCTATCAGGAAGTCAGTTGGTATCTCCCATGGCAAGCTCCACCCCATATGGTAGATGGTGTCACCCTGTCCAGCGCCCGTGAGTTGGTATCTCCCATCGGAACCCTGGGTCGCAGGTCTGGGTCGGCCTTCGAGGAAGTGACTTGGTCTCGCCCAGCGCAAGGCCCAGATGGTATCACCCTAGCCCCCAGGAAGTGAGGTGGTCCCGCCCACACAGTGTGTTCCCCCCGCGGACGCCGCGCACTTGGTCTATCCCGAGCTCTGGGCGCGGTCGCCGGCAGCCGCATCACCGGGGCGGGCAGGCGGAGAACGGGCCGAGGGGGGGCGGATCCCTCCGCCGCTGAGTCCCGGCCGCGCGCAACCGGACCAGGCCGGAGCGGATCCATCCGCCCAGGGGAGCGGCCCGGAAACGAGTCCCCCGCCCCCGGAACGAGGCTGCGCCAGGTACGGAGGGGGAGGGGCGCCAGGTACGGGGGGGGACAGAGCGCGACCCCCCCCCTCCGCCCGGCCGGTGCCCCGCACTCCCGACCTGCAGCCCCCGCTGGGGGGTTGGGGGAGGGGGGGGAGCCCGGACGCCTGGGTTCCCTCCCCTGGTGGGGGGTCCCGGAGGGGGGTCCCGGGCTCGTGCTGACCCCTCCCCCCCGCAGGTCCCGGCGCGGCCATGAGCGAACTGGAGCAGCTGCGGCAGGAGGCGGAGCAGCTTCGCACCCAGATCCGGGTGAGTGGGGGGAACCCAGGCGTCCGGGCACCTCCCCTCCTCCCCCCCCCCCAGCGCGGAACCCAGGCGTCCGGGCACCCCCCCTCTTCCCCCCCCCAGCGCGGAACCCAGGCGTCCGGGCACCCCTCCTCTCCCCCCCCCCCCCAGCGCGGAACCCAGGCGTCCGGGCACCCTCCCTCTTCCCCCCCCCAGCGCGGGGAGCCAGGACTCCTGGGTTCTCTCCCTGGCTCTGGGAGGGGAGTGGGGGCTGGTGGGTTAGAGCGGGGGGGGCTGGGAGCCCGGACTCCTGGGTTCTCTCCCTGGCTCTGGGAGGGGGTTCAGGCTGTTCAGATTTTCACCCCGTCTCCCCCCCAGGACGCTCGGAAGTCATGCGGCGACTCCACCCTGAGCCAGGTGAGCTATGCTGGGTCTTGGCCCCGCCCCCCTTGCTGGGGTCCCCCCCGCCCCTCTTCCCCCCCTCCCCCCCTCACTGCTCTGCCCCTCCCCCAGATCACCGCCGGGATGGACCCCGTGGGGCGGATCCAGATGCGGACGCGACGCACCCTGCGAGGCCACCTGGCGAAAATCTACGCCATGCACTGGGGCACGGACTCCAGGTGAGAGCTCGCCCGGCGCTGAGACGCGCCCACCTCTGGGGCGGGGCGGCCAGTTACCCGGGGACCCCTCGCCCGGCGCTGAGACGCGCCCACCTCTGGGGCAGGGCGGCCGGTTACCTGGGGACCCCTCGCCCGGCGCTGAGACGCGCCCACCTCTGGGGCGGGGCAGCCGATTACCCGGGGACCCCTCGCCCGGTGCTGAGACGCGCCCACCTCTGGGGCGGGGCGGCCGGTTACCCGGGGACCCCTCGCCCGGCGCTGAGACGCGCCCACCTCTGGGTGGGGTTTCAGGCCCGGAACTAATCAAGGATCTTTTATCCGATTGGCCGTGGAGCAGCTTTGGTTTTGATTGGCCAGGACTCCGGGGTTCCCGTCCCATTCCTGGGGCAGGCTCTCAGGCCAAGCTTCTAAATTACAAGCATCTGGCTTTATATCTGCTCAGTGGGGCCAGCCCCGCCTCTGGGGGGTGGGGGGGAAGAGCGCCCCCTGCTGAGCCCCTGCCCCACAGCACAGTGCCCCCTAGTGGCAGCCTGGAGCAGTGGGGCCAGGCTGCCAACAGGGGGCAGCCCCTGGGCCCAGCTGCGCTCACATGGGCTCTCTCCCCCCAGGCTGCTGGTCAGCGCCTCGCAGGACGGCAAACTCATCATCTGGGACAGTTACACCACGAATAAGGTGAGGGGGGGCGGGCGGCAGGTGGGAGACTGGGGCAGAGGGGCCCGGGCGGGGGGGGTGGGGAAGGCGGCAGGCCGGGGCAGAGGGGCCTGGGCGGGGGTGGGGGGAAGGCGGCAGGCCGGGGCAGAGGGGCCCGGGCGGGGGGGGGGGGGGGAAGGCGACAGGCCGGGGCAGAGGGGCCCGGGCGGGGGGGGGGGGGGGGGGGAAGGCGACAGGCCGGGGCAGAGGGGCCCGGGTGGGGGGGGGGGGGGAGGCGGCAGGCCGGGGCAGAGGGGCCCGGGCGGGGGGGAGGCGGCAGGCCGGGGCAGAGGGGCCCGGGGGGGGGGGGGGGGGGGGGCAGGCGGCAGGAGGGAGACCGGGTGTAGCTGCTGTGGCGCCTCCTGCTGGTCATCCAGGAATTAGCTCGATCCCAGCACTCGGCGCGCCTCCTGCTGGCTGGTGTCTCTTCTGCCTCAGGCCCCCCCATGTCCCTCACCTTGGGGTTCTGCCCCCAGCAGTACCCCCACACTCTGGGTCTCCCCTCCCAGGGGAACCCCCCTCGCCTCAGTGGCTACAGCCAGTCACCATCGAGCCCCCGCTCTCTGGGGCAGATGCAGCCTGTACTGGCAAGGGGGGCAGACCAGCTGCCCCTCCCCGGGCTGCCTCAGTACTTCTGGGGCCTTTACCAAGGCCTCGGCCCGGGGACTTGCCAGGCCAGAGCGCCCCAGCGCCTCCCGCCCTTCCCCAGCCCTGCTCCGCGCCCAGCACCCCGAGCTCCCCGGCAGCCCGGGCTGGAGTCAGTCTGACCCAGCTCCTCCCTGGGCCCTTATAGCAGGGCCGGGCGTGGCCCCAGGTGTGGCTGCTTCCCCCAATCAGCCCGGCCTTCCTCCACCGGAGCGGGGTAACTGCCCGCTACACCGGGGTAGATGGGTCCGGGGGGAGGCGGGATACCGGGGTAGATGGGCCCGGGGGGCGGCAGGAAGCTGGATACCGGGGTAGATGGGCCCGGGGGGAGGCAGGATACCGGGGTAGATGGACCTGGGGGGAGGTGGGAGGCGGGATACCGGGGTAGATGGGCCCGGGGAGGGAGGCGGCAGGCTGGATACCGGGGTAGATGGGCCCGGGGAGGGAGGCGGCAGGCTGGATACCGGGGTAGATGGGCCCGGGGGGAGGCAGGATACCGGGGTAGATGGGCCCGGGGGGCAGCAGGAGGCTGGATACCGGGGTAGATGGGCCCGGGGGGCGGCAGGAGGCTGGATACCGGCGCAGATGGGCCCGGGGGGAGGCCGGAGGCTGGATACCAGGGTAGAGAGGCCCGGGGGCTGACAGGAGGTGGGATACTGGGGCAGAGGGGCCCAGGGGGAGGCGGGAGGCTGGATACCGGGGCAGAGGGGCCCAGGGGGTGGCGGGAGGCTGGATACCGGGGCAGAGGGGTCTGAGGGGAGGCGGGATACCGGGGTAGATGGACCTGGCGGGAGGCGGGATACCGGAGTAGATGGGCCCAGGGGGAGGTGGCAGGCTGGATGCCGGGGTAGATGGGCCCGGGGGGCGGCAGGAGGCTGGATACCGGCGCAGATGGGCCTGGGGGGAGGCAGGAGGCTGGATACCAGGGCAGATGGGGGAGGCGGGAGGCGGGATACCAGGGTAGAGAGGCCTGGGGGCTGGCGGGAGGTGGGATACTGGGGCAGAGGGGCCCAGGGGGAGGCGGGATACTGGGGTAGATGGACCTGGGGGGAGGTGGGAGGCTGGATACCAGGGTAGATGGGCCCAGGGGGAGGCGGGAGGCTGGATACCGGGGTAGATGGGCCCAGGGAGGGAGGCGGCAGGCTGGATACCGGGGTAGATGGGCCCGGGGAGGGAGGCGGCAGGCTGGATACCAGGGTAGATGGGCCCGGGGGGAGGCAGGATACCGGGGTAGATGGGCCCGGGGGGAGGCAGGATACTGGGGTAGATGGGCCCGGGGGGAGGCAGGATACTGGGGTAGATGGGCCCGGGGGGAGGCAGGATACCGGGGTAGATGGGCCCGGGGGGCGGCAGGAGGCTGGATACCGGCGCAGATGGGCCTGGGGGGAGGCAGGAGGCTGGATACCAGGGCAGATGGGGGAGGCGGGAGGTGGGATACTGGGGCAGAGGGGCCCAGGGGGAGGCGGGATACCGGGGTAGATGGACCTGGGGGGAGGTGGGAGGCGGGATACCGGGGTAGATGGGCCCGGGGAGGGAGGCGGGAGGCTGGATACCGGCGCAGATGGGCCTGGGGGGAGGCAGGAGGCTGGATACCAGGGCAGATGGGGGAGGCGGGAGGCAGGATACCAGGGTAGAGAGGCCTGGGGGCTGGCGGGAGCTGGGATACTGGGGCAGAGGGGCCCGGGGGGAGGCGGGATACCGGGGTAGATGGGCCCGGGGGGAGGCGGGATACCGGGGTAGATGGGCCCGGGGGGAGGCAGGATACTGGGGTAGATGGGCCTGGGGGGAGGCAGGATACCGGGGTAGATGGGCCCGGGGGGGCGGCAGGAGGCTGGATACCGGCGCAGATGGGCCTGGGGGGAGGCAGGAGGCTGGATACCAGGGCAGATGGGGGAGGCGGGAGGCGGGATACCAGGGTAGAGAGGCCTGGGGGCTGGCGGGAGGTGGGATACTGGGGCAGAGGGGCCCAGGGGGAGGCGGGATACCGGGGTAGATGGGCCCGGGGAGGGAGGCGGGAGGCTGGATACCGGGGTAGATGGGCCCGGGGAGGGAGGCGGCAGGCTGGATACCGGGGTAGATGGGCCCGGGGAGGGAGGCGGGAAGCTGGATACCGGGGTAGATGGGCCCGGGGGGAGGTGGCAGGCTGGATACCGGGGTAGATGGGATACGGGGGCAGATGGGCCCACCTTTCCCTCCCCCCCAGGTCCACGCCATCCCGCTGCGCTCCTCCTGGGTGATGACCTGCGCCTACGCCCCATCGGGGAACTACGTGGCCTGCGGGGGCCTGGACAACATCTGCTCCATCTACAGCCTGAAAACCCGGGAGGGGAACGTGCGCGTGAGCCGGGAGCTGCCGGGCCACACGGGTGAGCGCCCGCCTCGGGACGGGGGGCTGGTGGGTGCAGCGGGGGAGGGGGGGAGCCTGGACACCTGGGTTCTCTCCCCGGACCCCAGCTAATCAGCATCGTGCTGTCCCCCTATCCCCCCCACCAGGTTACCTGTCCTGCTGCCGCTTCCTCGATGACAATCAGATCATCACCAGCTCCGGGGACACCACCTGGTGAGCCCCCCCCCCCCCCCCACCTAGGGGCCCTGCGCTCTGGGATCTGCTCCCCAGAAACACATGGGGGGCAGGGAAGGGTGGGGCCAGTATGGGAGGCCAGCAGGGTTGTGGGCTGGTGGGTGGGACTAGCAGGGGGGGGCCCTTGGGGTGGGGGCAGGGCTAGTGTGCAGGGCCAGCGGGGTGGAGGTGGGCAGAGCAGGGGTGTGGCTGGGGGGCGGAGCCAGGAGCAGGGGCTACAGGGCAGAGCCAGTGGGCGGAAAAGGGGCAGAGGTGGGGCGGGCCCAGGGGGGGGCCGGGCACGGGTGGGACAGGGGGGTGGAGCCAGTGGGCGGGGCTGGTGGTGGAGCCATCAGGTGGGGCGGCTGGGGGTGGAGCTGGAGGGCGGGTGTGGGCCTGGAGGGTGGAATTGGTGGGCAGGGGTGGAGCCAGATGGCTGGGGGCAGAGCCAGTGGGCGGGGTGGGGCTGGAGGATGGAGCCAGCGGACAGGGGTGGGGTTGGTGGGCGGGGCTGGGGGCGGAGCCAGTGGGTGTCCCAGCCTCTCCCCCCCCCCCAGCGCGCTGTGGGACATTGAGACGGGGCAGCAGACGACGACGTTCGGGGGCCACAGCGGGGACGTGATGAGCCTCTCGCTGGCCCCCGACGCCCGGAGCTTCGTGTCCGGCGCCTGCGACGCCTCCATCAAGCTGTGGGACGTGCGGGACAGTATGTGCCGGCAGACGTTCACCGGGCACGAGTCGGACATCAACGCTGTGTGTGTGAGTGCCCCGGGCCCCCCGAAACTGCCATGGGCCCCCCCGAAACCGCCACGGGGACCCCTGAAACCCCCGATCCCCCTCACCCCCACACAGACGTTCACCAGGCATGAGTTGGACATCAACGCTGTGTGTGTGAGTGCCATGGGCCCCCTGAAACCCCCCCGGGACCCCAACCCCCCTGGGATCCCCGATCCCCCTCACCCAGACACAGACGTTCACCGGGCACAAGTCAGACATCAACACTGTGTATGTGTGTGCCCAGACCCCTGATCCCCCCCCGAAACCCCCTGGGACCCCCAATCCCCCTCACAAAACTCCCCCACCCACACACAGACCTTAACCAGGCATGAGTTGGACATCAATTCCCCCCCGGACCCCCAATATCCCCTTGACTTTCCCTGGGAACAAGTGTTTGTGTGTGTGTGAGACCCCTGCCCCCCCCCCAACCTCCCCGTATGCCCCAAGCTTCACATAACCCACCCTCAGTGCCCCTCATGGGGCACAGCCACCCCCCCCCCCCACAGCAACCTGACCCACAACTTAGAAATCCCACCAATCTCGGGGGAGGGGCTGGGAGCCAGGACTCCAGGGTTCTCTCCCCGGCTCTGGGAGCTGGTGGGTTAGAGCAGGGGGGCTGGGAGCCAGGACTCCAGGGTTCTCTCTCCAGCTCTGGGAGGGGAGTGGGGGCTGGTGGGTCAGAGCAGGGGGGGTGGGAGCCAGGACTCCTGGGTTCTCTCCCCGGCTCTGGGAGGGGAGTGGGGCTGGTGGGTTAGAGCAGGGGAGGGCCGAGAGCCCGGACGCCTGGGTTCCCTGACGCCCTCCTCCCTGCCCAGTTCTTCCCCAACGGGAACGCCTTCACCACGGGCTCGGACGACGCCACGTGCCGGCTCTTCGACCTGCGCGCCGACCAGGAGCTCATGATGTATTCGCACGACAACATCATCTGTGGCATCACCTCGGTGGCGTTCTCCAAGAGCGGGCGCCTCCTGCTGGCCGGCTACGACGACTTCAACTGCAACATCTGGGACGCCATGAAGGGCGACCGCGCAGGTCAGCCCGGATGCCTGGGTTCTCTCCCCGGCTCGGGGAGGGGAGCGGGGGCTGGTGGCTTAGAGCGGGGGGGCTGGGAGCCAGGACACCTGGGTTCTCTCCCCGGCTCGGGGAGGGGAGTAGGGGCTGGTGGGGTGGAGCAGGGGGGGGCTGGGAGCCAGGACTCCTGGGTTCGCTCAGGCTGAACTCACCCCCGTCTCCTCCCGCAGGGGTCCTGGCCGGCCATGACAACCGCGTGAGCTGCCTGGGGGTGACGGACGACGGGATGGCCGTAGCCACCGGCTCCTGGGACAGCTTCCTGAAAATCTGGAACTAGCCCCCTTCTGCCCCACACCCTGGGGGACGTGGCTGCCGCTGGCCCCACCCACAGCAGGGAGGGGGCGTGGCTTTAGCCCCCCCCCCCCCTTTAATTTCTTCAAATTATTTTTGTTTTTCTTCTCCTGATTGAAAAGGAAAAATAGCCTGCTGAGGGGGCGGGGGCCTGTGCCCAGCAGTGACCTTTGACCTGGGGTGGGGCATGAGGTGATTGACAGCTGGGGCAGGGTCCCTGTCTACTCTAGTACAGGGGAGGGAGGGTTACACCCCAATTTTCCTGCCCCCAGTACTCCCTCCCAAGGCTCTCTTGGGGAGGAGTGGCTAATTGGCCCCACCTACTATGTGTGGCTCCTCCTCCAGGAGGGGGAGTGCTCCCCAGGCTCCCATTGCCCCTCCCACATGCCTGAGTGGGGGCTGGGGGGAGATCAGGTTAGTTGGGGGGCCCCTGAGGGGAGGCGGGATACCGGGATAGATGGGCCCCTGACTCTGAGGCAAAGGAGGTGCAAAGCTAGACATGGGGGGGCTCCTGGCCTGCCCCCTCCCTCCCTGCCCCCCTCCCAGGGGCTTGTCTCCCACCCCCTGCCGGGGGTCGTCCTGCTCGCCGGGGGGTGGTTGGGGGGCTGTTTCTTCGCTGGGGTGTTTGTAACCGGCTCCCGGCACTGCGTCAAACCATAAACGACCAAAACCAACAACCTGCCTCCCTGTCATTACTGGTGGGGGGGGGGGTGGTTAGAGCAGGGGGGGCTGGGAGCCAGCACTCCTGGGTTCTCTCCCCTGCTCTGGGAAGCGAGTGGGGGTGCCGGGAGTCAGGACTCCTGGGTTCTCTCCCTGTCTTGGGGGGAGAACAACTGTGGGTTAAAGGCCCCTAGTCACCGGGTGGCCCCACCACATACTGCTGGGGAAGGTGCCCCCTCCCTGAAAGGGGTGGGTGATGTAACTCACAGCACCCCTCCCTCTTTGTAACTGTTTAAGGGGAGCCCCCTCCCCCCTGGGAAATTATTTTATTATGGGGTGGGGTTGCCAGGGGTCCAGTCAGTACAGCAGACTGGACACTCCATGTCCAGTTGGCTGCAGTAACTGGCCTCGGCCCCTGGGGGGGCGAGCCAAGCCGCAGCACCACATGGAGGAGCTGCTTCTGGACGTGGGGTGCCCCCACTGGTGGGGGGGGGGGAGGGAATGAGGGCAGCCCCCCCACACCAGAGATCCACAAGCATCTGGATTTATGGGGGGGGGGGTTCACCTCCCCCACAGCCCAGCCTCTTGGCACTGGGGAAAGAACCCAGGAGTCCGGGTCGCCAGCGCCTGGTGTCCTTGGCCAGCTGGGGGGGTGAGACCCAGGCGTACGGCTAGTGGGGGGGCAAGGAACGAACCCAGGCGTCCTGACTTCAGCCTTCTCCCCCCCCCACACACACCCAGGTAAGTCCAGCTGCTCCCCTTGCGGCCAAAGCACATTCAGGGATCGGCCGGCAGGGTGGGGTGGGTGGCTGCTCTGTGCCCCCTAAGTCCTTGGTGCCAGGGGGGTGGGGGGGGTTACACTGCGGTACCCCCACCCAGCAGAGACCAGTGGAAACTCCCAGCATGGGGGTGGGGAAGGGAAGAACCCAGGAGCCCTGGGAGGCAGCCAGGGGCTGGGGAAAGCCCCCCAACCTCCTACTACTACTTCGCAAAGGAGGCAGATGTTGTGGCAGCCCCCTTTAGCACCTGGGGAAACTGAGACAGGCCCCCCCCCCCCCCTTTCCTGCTGTGGGGGGAATACTGGCACGGTTGGTGCGGTGTAAACAGATTCCACAGAGATACTCATGCCACCACTGGGGAGGGCCAGGCAGCCCCACGCTTAGGGTGGTGGGTCCCCCTCACTCCACCCACTGGGCACCTGCCTTTTTTGTGGGGGGTTTAAACACCCCCCCCCCCGGAAACCGGCGGAGAGATGGCAGGACAAAGAGACCGGCCTCTCGCTGCGGCGGGGGCAGGAAATATCTACAAACTTTAATTCCACGCGGGCGAGAGACGCGCACACACAAAAAATGGGGGGGGGGGATCCTCGCCGATCCTCGCCCTGGCTCGACCCCGCCGGGCGGCATGAGAAAGCGCCCATGTCCGGCGCGGGACACGCGTTGGCATGGGCTGGGGCCGCCCCCGCGGCAGGTGGAAAGCCTCCGAGTCCAGTTCGTTATTGCTAGATAGAAACCCCACGTCCGGCCCAGCGGCTAGCCGGCCACCGGGCTAATACTGCCCCGGCCGCGGGGTCTGTTTCCCTTTTCTTCGGAAGGGCGTGGGTGGTGGGAAAACAACCAATACGAAGATAAGGCAAATTTTGCAGGAAACGCCCCCGCGGTGGATAATAAACGTCCGTCCGGTGGCTGGGCTCCACCGTGGGCCAGAGGAGACTTTGGTTCGGCCCAGCCCCCTGTAGAGTCCAATCGCTCCGGGGGGGGCTGGGTGTAAACGCCCCCCCCCCGCCCCAGTCGATAGCGGGGGGGTGGGGGAGAGAAGCGAACCGGGGAGACAGCCCTTAGCTGGAAAGGTCCGAGAGCGACGAATCACCGAATACATTCTTGTGGCAAATTCAAACACGAACGGTGGCTCCTGGTCGTCCCCCACCTGAGCGGGGGGCAGCCCGGGATTGAGGTGAGCCAGCTGCTGCAGATCCCAGGGCGCCGGATTGTCCCCCGCTGCGCCGAGAATCCCAAGGGGGCGGGGGGGCTCCCAGACGGATCCGGGAAGCCGTCAGCTCATTGGTTCCCCCGGGAACCTCGCTGGCCCGAGACGCCGGACCCTCGCCCGCGGGTGGGGTTTCCGTGACACAGCAAACAGGGGTGGGGGGTAAATCCTTCGGCAGCCTATTGCACGCTGACCGCGCGGAGGCCACTACAGGCCAATACTGACTGACGGGGGAGTGGGGTGAAAAACCAGATCAGGTCACATCCAAATCCTGTGTCCTTTGATCCATTGACCGGGCGAAGGGAGGGGAGACCCCCCCTCTCCCCGCTAACACAGTAACCATGGAACCTCACAGTATGTGTTGTAGGGCCTACCAAAACCAAAGAGGTCCCTGACCCCAAAAAACAACCCCAACCTTCGACATACATCTTAAAAACAAAACAAAACAAGTGTCTTTGCCATTTGGTCGATTGAAAAATTCATAAACCACGAACATTTAAAAAACAAACGGAAACCCAACGGGTGGGGGGGGTTAACCCCCAAAGCTGCACTGGTTTGAAAAAAAAATAATACAACAATCGGGGGGAAGGAAGAACACACGCAAGAAACTGTAGTTCGGCTATTCGGCGTGACGCCTTCCACGCGGCGTTCACAGCGCGGTTCCTGGCTTGCCACAACCGGGGAAAAGCTTCATGTCATCTCACGCGAAGGCCGGGAGAACTTTCTCCCCTCCCGCCCACTGATTTCCAACGGGATAACTTGCCGGGGGGGGGGGGGGGGGGGGGAAGAGAATAAAATAAAAACGTCTCCTCCTCGGGAAGATTTCGACTCGGAAAGGTACCCTGTGTAGTGGCTACCGTCCCGTGAGACACAACGCCCCAGAGACGGTCTGTAAACAAAGAAACAACAGATCCATACGCGCAATTAAAAAAAAAAAAAAAATATTCAAGCCCAAATTTTTAAAAAACGAAAACGAACAAATGAACGACTTCTCCCTTCCCTCCAAAATCTGTACAGCTGTATCAGAGAGTGAAATCTCTCACCTCTGCGGGTGGGGATCGGTCACAGACAATTCAACTGGTTCTCGGTTTTTCAAAAATCTCTCTCGAGAGAGAGAGCGCGCGTGACTGGAGCTTTATTGACGTGGGTCTCAGCCGCAGCCCGATCCGGGGTGCCGGGAGGGGCCGGCGGATTTCGTCTTTCCAATTCTTGTCCAAAGATACATTCATAAATGGGTGCGGGGCGGGGTCAAGCCCCCCCACCCGCCGCACGCACAAAAATGCTCCTCCGTCCAAAACAAAAAACAAAAACCAACCGCCCCCCACAAGGGCCATTGGGATGGGGGCGCACGTCTAACGGGGCGGGGGAAAGGCAAAATGAACGAGATGCCCAGAGAGCTTAAAATAAAAAAGGGGCCTCTCAAACCCCCCCCCCCAAAAAAAACATGTGCACTAGAAATCATCTTCCTATCAGCTGGGCAGCATAACAATTCACAGGAGGCTGGCTTCACGGGGCGGAGCTTGTGGGGGAAAATCCAGCCGGGGAGGCGCAGCTTGTAGAGGAAATCCAGCCAGGCAGGCCGAGCTTGTAGAAGAAATCCAGCCGGGGAGGCGGAGCTTGTTGCAGGGAGTTTGCAGGGCCTGGAAGCTTGCAGGAAGCCACCCGAGACATCTGATCAGCCTGTAATGGGGGAGCTCCGAGACGTCTGATCGGCCAGTAACGGGGGAGCTCCGAGACGTCTGATCGGCCAGTAACGGGGGAGCTTGGCCGGGGGACAGGAACTGGCAGGAAGCCAGGAGAGCTTTGCAGGTTAGAAGCTCTCCCTGAGCCAGGTGAGTAGCCGGAGCTCGTGGGAGCCGGCGGGAAGAGCGCCCGGCTCCGCGACTGGAGTCAACCACCGTGGTTAGCGTTACTCCTCCCAGGCCAGCTCCGTTGCGGCCGGGCACCACCAGGGAAGGGGAAGTCGGTTGTTTCACGGTTGTGCAATTTTCAAAAACAACAACAACAAAAAACCAACACGCAACGTCTCTCTTCCAAAAAGAGAAAAACAAACATGGCCTCTTGGCGAGAGCAAATCTCCCGTGCGGAGCTCTGTATCTAGCGATATTTACATCCGGCTCCGCCGCGCGAGGCAGAACCAGGCCAGCTCGCGGAAAGCGGGCCGGGCGATAAGTGCATTTCTTCAAGTTTTGCTATTTTTGTGTTTTTTTGTTTTTTTTTTTATGAAATCTTCTCTTTTCCCCTTCACGAATTTTCACGTCTCTCCTCGTCCCCGTGTGAAAATAACAGTGTTACCTAGAGCGATTTTTTTTTGTTTTTTTAAAGTTTCTTTATAAAAATTTCCTCCAGAATCACCAAAAAAAATCCTTTTTTTTTTTTTTTTTTAATCTGTTCTTTGTAAAAAGTCTTGATAAAGTGCATCAGCGGGTTGCATTTTAAGGTGCTTCATGTGTTGGAGAAAGAAGTGCTCACACATACTCCTCTTCCGAAGGCGGGTCGCCGGCGTCCCCTGATCCGAGCGCGCGCGCTGCCCTGCCCCCCCCGCCAGCCCCGGTGGCCCCCGCTCGCCGGGGGGGGGGCGCGGAGGAAAGGGGAGGGCCCAGCACGGCCGCCTCGTCCTTTCGCAGTGCACATTCAGGTAAGACTGAATCGGTTAAGAAGGCAGCAGAGTTCCTATTGCTACGAGACTTCAGTAGTCGTCAATGCTTTCCACCTCGCCGGCCGGGCCGTGCAGCGAATAGCCTGGGGGCAGAGCGGGGCACGAGGGGTTAATCGGCTACACGGCCCCCCCCGCTCTGACCCACCAGCCCCCACACCCCTCCCAGAGCCAGGGAGAGAACCCAGGAGTCCTGGCTCCCAGCCCCCCTGCTCTAACCCACCAGCCCCCACTCCCCACCCAGCGCTGGGACAGAACCCAGGAGTCCTGGCTCCCAGCCCCTGTTACCCTCCCGGCGCCAGGGAGAGAACCCAGGCATCCGGGCCCCACCCTACCCAGGATGCTGGGGTCAGCGTGCAGCATGACCGGTCTCCTCTTGATCTTCACTGGCTGGCTGCCCTCGAAGGGCGGCTGTTTGGTGCCGTGGTTGGCCAGGAACGGGGAGGGCAGGTTGCCGGAGCTGAGCCACGAGGCTTCCTGGTGGGAAGGGGGGAAGGATTAGTGTGGAGCCCTGCCCCTTGGCAAGCCAGGCGGTGAGGGGAGAGCGCCCCCTACCTGCTGCTGCTGGCGCTGCTGGCTGGCTTTCTGCTTGGCGCGCCGCTCCAGGAACTGCTTGGCAAACTCTTTGGCTTCCACCGTGTCGCCCAGGTAGGAGCGGATGAAGTCGTGAACGTCGTAGGGGGACTCCATCTCCTTCAGGAACGCCACCACCGTGGGGACTGCAGGGAGGTGAGCGGGGTCAAGGAGGGCCAGCCCCCTTCGCCCCCCGACCCCTCAAGCACCCACCCACCAACAAGGCCTGAGAGCTGCGGAAAACAGGCACGAAGAGGGGAAACCGAGGCACGAAGCGGGGAAACCGAGGAAGGAAACAAGAGCCGGGGACCGAGCCCAGGACTCCTGTGGCTCCCAGCCCCTCCCCCCCAGGGGTGCACGGAAGCCAGGCGTCCGGGCGCAGGCGTACCGTCGAGGTTGCTGGAGCTGTTCAGGACGTGCAGCATCTGCTCGCACCACTGCGTGAAGCCGTCCTGGGGCTTGTGGATCCCCTGCAGCAGTTTGAGCAGCTTCTCCTCCTCGTCCGTCTTCTTCCGGCTCTGCCGGCTCGGCCCCCCGTAGCTGTCCCTGTGCCGGGGCGGGGAGGGGAGAGTCAAAGAGAGCCACGGGCCCAGCCTGGAGCCCCTCACTCCCGACCCACAGCCCCTGCCAGCCCAGCCCCCACCCCAGCTCTGCCGGTGCCCCTCACTCCCGACCCGCAGCCCCTGCTATCCCAGCGCTGCCCCCCCCAGCTCTGCCGGTGCCCCTCACTCCTGACCCACAGCCCCTGCTAGCCCGGCCCTGCCCCCCCCAGCTCTGCCAGTGCCCCTCACTCCCGACCCACAGCCCCTGCCAGCCCAGCCCTGCCCCCCCCCAGCTCTGCCGGTGCCCCTCACTCCCGACCCACAGCCCCTGCCAGCCCAGCCCCCCACCCCAGCTCTGCTGATGCCCCTCACTCCCGACCCACAGCCCCTGCTAGCCCAGCCCTGCCCCCCCCAGCCCTGCTGGTGCCCCTCACTCCCGACCCACAGCCCCTGCCCCCCGCAGCCCTGCCCCCCACTCCCGCCCCGTGGGCTCACCCGAGGGAGGGGCTGCTGCGGCTGCTCTTCAGGCCCAGGCTCCTCAGGTTCTTGACGCCCTCGTCCCACTTCTCATGGCTGCTCCACAGCGGGCTGGAGTCGGCGCCCCACTGCGAGGGGCTGTTCATGCCGAGCCCCCCGTGCTGGGAAGGGAAAGCGCTGAGATGCGGCCACCTCTGGGGCGGGGTGGCCGGTTAGACGGGGACCCCTCGCCTGGTGCTGAGATGCGGCCACCTCTGGGGCGGGGCGGCTAGTTCCACAGGGGATGGCTCAGGGACACTACTCCTGGGTGGGGCGAGCACTGTGACCCGGGGGGGGGGGGGGGGGAGAGAGAAAGGGGTACTTCCCCAGATGATGGGGGTTTGGGGGCCGGGGGGGGAGGTGGGGCGGAGCAGGGGACCGGCCTGGCTGTGGGCAGGACACAGGAGATCATAGTGATGGGTGAAGGCTGGGAGCCGGGCCAGGGGAGATCCTGGGGGCAGGACCTGGCTGGGGGCGGGGCCACTCACCGCTCTCTGCTGCGCCCGCTGCTGCTTCTGCAGCTGCCGCTCGCTCTCCTGCAGCTCCAGCAGGGCCTTCATGCCCCCAGGGGGCTTGGCCAGCCCCCCCCAGGGCGCCGCGCTCTGCGCCTGACTCTGCTGCAGCAGCTTCAGCACCAGCTCCTGCTGCCGGCACTGCGGGGGGCAGGGGCGTTACTGGGGGACGGACGGCCCCAGCCCCCCAGCCTGGGGACGTCACCCACACGACCCTCGGCTTCCCCCAGGACGACAAAGTGGGGATCTGTGGGCGCTGGGGGGGGCAATGGCCCCCCTCAGACAGCCAGGGTCTCCACCTTCCATGGGAGCCCCACAATCCCTCTGGAGAGCAGACCAGGGCCCCTAAAACACAGGGGTAAACTGACGCCCA
The DNA here is from genome assembly GCA_036785055.1 of Emydoidea blandingii. Taxonomy (NCBI): domain Eukaryota; kingdom Metazoa; phylum Chordata; order Testudines; family Emydidae; genus Emydoidea; species Emydoidea blandingii. The sequence continues at coordinate 23,678,632 of JAXIVB010000013.1, forward strand.
GAGGCGCATTAAAGGAGAAAGAACCCAGGAGTCCTGGCTCCAAGCCCCCCCGATCTAACCCACCAGCCCCCACTCCCCTCCCAGCGACAGGGAGAGAACCCAGGAGTCCTGACTCCCTGCACACCCTGCTCTAACCCACCAGCCCCCACTCCCCTCCCAGAGCCTGGAGAGAACCCAGGAGTCCTGACTCCCAGCCCCCCCTGCTCTAACCCACCAGCCCCCACTCCCCTCCCAGAGCCTGGAGAGAACCCAGGAGTCCTGACTCCCAGCCCCCCCTGCTCTAACCCACCAGCCCCCGCTCCCCTCCCAGAGCCTGGAGAGAACCCAGGAGTCCTGACTCCCAGCCCCCCCTGCTCTAACCCACCAGCCCCCACTCCCCTCCCCAGAGCCGGGGAGAGAACCCAGGGCAGGGCAGGGGTGGGGGTCTCTGGATCTCCGGCTGGGGGTCCACGGGAGAAGGGGTACGTGGAGGTCAGGGGGGCGTTGACCTGTTTCCGCCGATACAGCTCCTCCTCCTCGCGCCGCTTCTGCTCCTCCTGGCGCCGCTTCTCTTCGCGCCGCTTGCGTTCCTCCTCCTCCCTCTTAGCCCTGAGTTCCGCGTCGCGGCGCTCCTGGAGCTGCGGCACCGGGGGAGGGCGGGGGCAGGGCGGGTGAGGGGAGGGCCCCAGGCTGCCAGAGAGCCCCCCCCTCGCCACCCACCCGGCTGCCGGGGACTTGGGCAGTGCCGCGATCCCACGTAGCCCCTCTGCCGAACGGCGGCCAGGCCCCCTGCTGTAACCCACCAGCCCCACTCCCCTCCCAGTGCCGGGGAGAGAATCCAGGAGTCCTGGCTCCCAGCCCCCCCTGCTCTAACCCACCAGCCCCCACTTCCCTCCCAGAGACAGGGAGAGAACCCAGGAGTCCTGGCTCCCAGCCCCCCCTGCTCTAACCACCAGCCCCCCCACTCCCCTCCCAGAGCCGGGGAGAGAACCCAGGCACTTACTTTCTGTTGCAGTTGCAGTTGTTCTAAGATTGGACCCTGAGTTGAAGAATTAATTGGTATATCCCATAGACTGGCCTCACCGCCTACGGGAGAGACCGGAGCGTCAGGCCCGGCGTGGCGCCCCCCTCTGAACACTCCCGGAGCCACACCGCCCCCCCCCCCCCCCCCCCGGCGCCGCGCTGCCCCCCCCCTTACCTGCGGGCTGTGAGGCTGAGGTATGCGCGTCCCACAGGGACCCTGTGTCTGGCACGGACATGGATCGGTTCATCGCCGGGATCAGGTTCTGCTCCCCGGTTCTGCAAGGCAAGGGGGTCCCCCGCTCAGCGCCGCGCTCGCCCCCCACAGCGCCCCTGGGAGGAGAGAGCCGCAGCCACCCCCAGGGTGAGGCAGCTACCGGAGCCGGGGAGAGAACCCAGGAGTCCTGGCTCCCATCTCCCCCCTGCTCTAACCCACCAGCCCCCGCTCCCCTCCCAGAGCCGGGGAGAGAACCCAGAAGTCCTGGCTCCCAGCCCCCCTGCTCTAACCCACCAGCCCCCGCTCCCCTCCCAGAGCCAGGGAGAGAACCCAGGAGTCCTGGCTCCCATCCCCCCCTGCTCTAACCCACCAGCCCCCGCTCCCCTCCCAGAGCCGGGGAGAGAACCCAGGCGTCCTGGCCAGTCAGACCGTGTGCACGCCCCCTGCTCCACCCCAGATGGCAGCAGGAGAGCGGGATGAATCAGAGTGCGGGGCAGTGGGGGACTGTGGGGGCCCGGGGGGCTGGCCAGGGGGGTCACTCACCTGGGTTTCAGAGCCTGCAGCTGCTGCAGGAAAGCCGTGAGCTGCTGCTGGGTGAGGTCGCCGGCCGCCAGCTTCTGCTGCAGCGCACATTGGGCGAACTGCGGCCTGCGGGGAGAGCGCCGGGGAGTCACTGCGGGCCCCCGCCGGGGACCCCCACTGCCGGATCCATGCCCCACGCCCAGCCCAAGGGGGGGCAGTGACTGGGGTTGGACCCACGCCCCACGCCCAGCCCAAGGGGGGGGAAGTGACAGGTCGGACCAGACCAAGGGGGGAAGGAGATGGGGGTCAGACCCACGCCCCACGCCCAGCCCAAGGGGGGGAAGTGACGGGGGTCGGACCCGCGCCCCACGCCAGCCCCCTCGCGGCGCTCGCACTGTACCTGTCTGGCAGGTACCGGTTGATGAGCTGCAGGAACTGCTGATGCTGGAGCTGCTGGTAGAGGGCGGCCGCCGCCAGCTCCTGCTGCTTCTTCAGCCGCTCCTGGTCCAGGTTCCCCTAGGGGGCAAGCGGCAGAGACAGGCTGTGGGGCTCCCCACGGGGAGGGGCGCCAATTTCACACACGGGGGGGAGGGGGCTGTGACTCCGGGACTTCTCCCTTTAACCTCTGGCCACCGGACGCTACCGAAGGATTGTGGGGGGCACCCCGAAAGGTATATGGGGGGGACAAAGGAGAGACCCCGGGCCTGGGCCGAGCGGGATCTCCCAGGATCTGGCCCGTTCTGCACACGCCGGGCAGTCGCCGGAGGCGGCTCTGGGATTCGGGGCGGGCGAGCGCCGAGCGTAGGAGGCTGGGCGAGGGGGCGCACCCCGTCCCGGGGGGCTCGGCTCACCAGCAGCGGGGGCGGCGACGGGCCCGGCGCGAAAGGCACTCTTCCCCACATCTTGATCACCTCGCCCAGCGGCTGGAAGCCCTCGTCACAGCCGCGCTTCACCAGGAGCGACATGGTGAAATAGCCGGCCTGGAACCACTCCGCCATCTCCTGCGTGGTGAAGGGCCCTGTGGGGGGGGGCACAAACAAGGGTGTTCATGCAGGGACCCCTCGCCCGGCGCTGAAATGCAGCCACCTCTGGGGCGGGGCGGCCGGTTACCCAGGGACCCCTCGCCCCGCGGCCTCCTCTGGGGCGAGGCGGCCAGTTACCCAGGGACTCCCTGCCCTGATCCCCACACCCCAATCGGCCCCACACCTTGGATCTCCCCCTGAGGGTCCTTGTAGAACCACTTCATGGCGGCCTCGTGGGAGAGGGGCAGGGCGGCGGCCGTGTTGCGCGGCTCCTGGATGGCCTGGGTGAAGCGCTCCTCGTCCATGGAGCTCTCCTGGAGCGAGGCCACCATCTTCTCTGCTTCCTGGGGGGGGGGGGGGGAAACCGAGGTGAGACCGGGCCCTGGCCCCCCAAATCCAGGGCCACAGCCGGGGGGAGGGGGGGGGCAGATTGATGTCTGTGCGGCTCCCACCTTGAGCACAGGCCAGGAGTGGGGGGGGGGGGAGAGAACCCAGGAGTCCTGGCTCCCAGCCCCCCTGCTCTAACCACCAGCCCCTACTCCCCTCCTAGAGCCAGGGAGAGAACCCAGGAGTCCTGGCTCCCAGCCCCCCTGCTCCAACCCACCAGCCCCAACTCCCCTCCCAGAGCCAGGGAGAGAACCCAGGAGTCCTGGCTCCCAGCCCCCCCTGCTCGAACCCACCAGCTCCCACTCCCCTCCCAGAGCCGGGGAGAGAACCCAGGCGTATGGGCTCCCCCGCTCACCTGCTGAAGATGTTTCATCCCGTCGTCGTCCTCGGTGTCTCCGATGGAAAACTCAGTAGCAGCATTGGTGGTGGAGGAAGGGGAGGAGAGGGTGGAGACCGCGCCCGTGCTGAGCTGTGACGGGAGGCCCAGGATGCCTGGGTCCCCTGGGGAAGGAGGGAGGGGGTCACTACATGAATTCGTTACCCCTTTCCCCACCCCCCCCGGGGCTCAGATCCCCCCCCCCCCATAATACCACCCCCGCCTTGGTAGCCTTCGTGACGGCTCTGGGAGCTATCATTTCAGGCTCTTGGCAGACACAGGTAGTCGGGCAGACGTTAGTAGGTTTCAGAGTGAACACCCTTCATGAAGGCACCCAGGAAGCGATTGTTTCAGGCTCTCAGCAGACTCAGGCAGCGCTCAGCTCCAGAGAAGCATTGCAGAGGGAACAATGCATTCTGGGATGGGGGAGACACAACCACCAGCCCCCCCCCGCTGGTGGCTCAGGCCACGGGAGGGGGACCCCGCCCCCATCCCCCCGCCCGCTTGGTACCTTCTGCAGCAGGCTTCGGCTCCTTGTCGCAGGTGCCGAGGGGCACGGTGGGGTCCGAGCCCCCCAGGGGGGCGCTCTCACATTCACTAGTGGCAGTGGCAACAGTAGCAGCAAAGGGGGGGCCCGACAGCCAGGGGGCGCCAGGCGGGGAACATCGCTTCTCCTCCGGGGTCATCGAGGGATCCTTCCAGGCCTCTGGAGAGAGAGAGAGAGAGAGAGAGAGAGAGAGAGAGAGAGAACGGGTTACCATCTGGGGGGTTGCCCCAATCCCCCCGCCCCCCCCCACACCCAGGTGCAGTGGGGTCCCAAAGCCCCCTGCCCGCCTTACCTTTCTCGGGGGCCTCCTTCGAGCCGGGCTCGGCGTCCTCCTTCCCTTCCAACCTCTCGTCGTCTTCCTGCAACGGATGGAAGTCGAACACGTGCTCCTCAGGGATTGGCTCCTTGGGGCTCTTCTGTCAGAGAGGAGGAGGGGCTTGGGGGTCAGAGGTCAAGCCAGGACCCCCAAGTACATGGGGGGGGAAGCATCCCACCGTTCTGCCCACTCCCCCGCCCAGCTGACAGCAGGAGCTACCCCGGGGACAGGACTGGGAGCCAGGACTCCTGGGTTCTCTCCCTGGCTCTGGGAAGCGGGTGGGGGCTGGTGGGTTAGAGCAGGGGGGGCTGGGAGCCAGGACTCCTGGGGTCTCTCCCCGGCTCTGGGAGGGGAGTGGGGGCTGGGGGGTTAGAGCAGGGGGGGCTGGGAGCCAGGACTCCTGGGGTCTCTCCCCGGCTCTGGGAGGGGAGTGGGGGCTGGGAGCCAGGACTCCTGGGGTCTCTCCCCGGCTCTGGGAGGATGGGGGGGCCGGGAGCCGGGTACCTTGAGGGGCATGAAGGCGCCGGAGGAGTCGAAGGTGCCCATCTCCTCGTCCTCGTCGTCCATGCACCACTCGGGCAGCCCGTCCTTGTCGTCCTCGAAGCTGTCGCTGCCCCGGTGCCGCCGCCCGCCCCGCTCCTCCTCCCGCTCCCGGAAGTCGAAGTCGAACTTGCGGCGCCGGCCCTCGGGGTGCTCCCGCCAGCCGGCCGAGCGGGGCGCGCCATCTGGGGGGGGCACACGCTGAGCGGGGGGAGCCGGGCTGCCTCGAGGGGTGCTCCCGGCCCAACCCACAGACTCACAACGGGGGCAGAACCTGCCCATGACCCACCCCCAGCCTGCCCTCCTATGGTCCCGCCTACCACCCCACCATGGGGAGGGACCCCCACAGGCCCCTCCCGCAGCCTGTCCTATGGCCCCTTCTACCACCCCATCATGGGGAGGGTCCCACAACAGGCCCCGTCCCCAGCCTGTCCTATGGCCCCACCTACCACCCCGTCATGAGGAGGGTCCCCCGACAGGCCCCGCCCCCAGCCTGTCCTATTGCCCCACCTACCACCCCATTATGGGGAGGTCCCCCACAGGCCCTGCCCACAATCCCCAGTGTCCCCCACCCACACTCTGCCCATGGGGGGCCTCACCTGGGCTGGCCGACCGCCAGCGCTCACTCTCGCGCCGGGCCCCACTCAGCCGCCAGCTGCCCCCCGCGGCCGCCCCGGCGGGAGTGGGGCCGGCGCCCCCACCCCCCTCCTCCTCCTCCTCCTGCTCCTCCCGCAGCGTCCGCCAGTTGTTGCTGTCCGAGCGGGCGTAGTCCTTGCGGGGGAGTGGAGCCCCCTCCTCGAAGGGAGCCCGGGCTGCGGGGGAGAGGCAATCAGTGGGGGGCCGGATCACGTGTCCGCTCCCCCCCCCCATCCAACCAGCAGGGGGTCAGCCCCGCCTACAGGGCAGCTGCTAAGGGAAGGGGAAGCCCCTCCGCCCACCAGCAGAGCACCTGGAAGAAGGGTAGCTCCCTGGGGGGGGGGGGGGGGGGGCAGAGCCCCCTCTTCCTCAAGGTGTCGGTGTTCTTGGGCATGACTGTGGGGACCCCCTCCTCCTCCAGTCCTAGGGTCCCCCAGGGTGTCCCCCTTACAGCCCCCCCCCCCCCCAAATCTCTCCCCACAGGCAACCAGGAGCCACCTACTTCCGTCCCGCCGGGTCGGCTTCTCGAACCGCCGCTCGCCCCTGCCGGAGAGAGAAGGGGAGAAGTCAGAGCCTGGCCCCCCAGTCCCCACGGGTCCCCCCCAGCCCACGCCCCCCACACTCACCGGTCGTCCCAGCTCTGGCTGCGGTGGATCTCCCGGGCCCCGCGCCCGAACGCCCCCTCTGGCTCCTCCGGACTTCTTTGGTAAAACCCGCTCTCGCCTCGGCCCCGGCCTAGGGGAAATGAGCGCTGAGACCCTGGCTTGAAAATGGGGGGCTTCTCTGCCCCCCGCCCACGATCCCCCTGCCAGTGGGGGGGAGGGGGAGAGAGCCAGGAACAGCCCCCCCGCCCCCAGTCCCCATTCACCCACCTGTGCCCCCCCCACCACCAGTCCCCATTCACGGCCCCCCCTTATCGGTTCCTATTATCCCCGCGTCCCCATCCCCCACCAGATCTTGGGCCCCGGACCCCCAAATCTCCTCCTAGATACCTCGGCTCCGGGTACTGCCCCTCCCCCGGGAGACTCCAGCGGGAGCGGCTCCGCCTCCTTTTCCCATCAGCCTCAGCACCGCCACGCTGTTCACAGACATGGAGAAATTCCTCTGGAACAGAGCCGGGGGGCGGGTTAGCACACAGACATCACTAGATCCTGCCCCAGATCGGGGCTGGTACCCCCATGCCCCACCCCCCTGAGCCAGCCAGTCCCTGCCCTGGGGCCCGGTGGGAGCCGGCGCCCCCTAGAGGGGACAGGCCCCTGCCCTATTCCCCGCCCACCTGAGCCAGCCAGTCCCTGCCCTGGGGCTGGGTGGGAGCCGGCGCCCCCTAGAGGGAAAAGACCCCATGCCCCATCCCCAGGACTGCCCCTGGGGATCTCAGTCATAAGGAGGTGCTTTGTCTCTGCAGCCCCCCAATCTCTGTTGGGGGGGTGGGTTTGTGCAGCCCCTGGCACAAGCAGTGGGTGCCCCCCCCCCCGCCCCACTACCTGCTCCTCCTCCGTTAGTGGGACCAGGGCCAGCGGCTGCAGTGGCTCTTCCTGGAGAATGGCAGCGAATTCCTTATCCTGGAGCTCCTCCGGGACCTGGGCGGGTGCGGAGAGAGCAGCTGGGGGGTGCGGCTGGGAGCGAACTTCCCCTGCCCCCCCTCCCCAACGGCAGGGTCACCCCCCCACCCTCCCAAGACACAAGGCTTTCACTTGGGGCACGCACACCCCTGCGAACCTCGAAGGGGGACCCCAGGGTCACACCAGGCGCCCTCATCCCGACCCATTCCGGGTCACCCCATTGGGCAGCCATAACCCCGCCCCCTGGTCACCTGACATCCCATGGGCCCTGGTGTATTTTACTCCGGAGGGAATTTCGCACCCCTGCGCATGCGCAGAATTTATGTCCCCCGCAGATTTCTTTGATTCCCTGCAGAAAAATGACTTTGACGGGGAAGCAAAGGGATGCCACAAGAGTGGTCATGTGACACACACACACACCCCCAGCAGTACATTTCGGGTGCCCAGGGCAGGTGGCAGAGAGGCAAATCACTGTGGGGCAGGGGGCGGGACTGGGGACCCGGCTGGTGGCTCCTATCCTGCGCCATCTCAGCTGCTAGTCCTGGCTGGGCTGGTGAGGACGGGACTTCCTCTTTCCCTGCACGGCATCCGGGGCCGGGTCAGACCCACCTCAGATTTCTCCCCCGGCTGCAGGAAGCTCTGCAAACTCCCCACCCCCCCACTTCCTGCACCCATCGCTCCTCAACTGCAGGGGGAGGGATCCCTGTACAGGGAGCTGCTCCCCCGTCCGCCCAACCCCCGTGCATCCAGACCCCCTCATAGCCAGACCCTCACGGCGAGCCTCATCACCCCCCTACACTCAGAAACCCCGCCCGGATGAGCCCCACTCCCTCTGCATCTGGACCCCCCACTAAGCCCCCCACACCCAGACTCCCACACACACTCAGCCCCAACCACCTTCACCTGAACCCCCCCTGCAGAACCCCCCCCCATTACCACTGCACCCAGAACCCCCAACAAGCCCCTGTGCATCCAGATCCCCCACTGAGCCGCCCGCACCCAGACTGCCCCACACAGAACCCTCTCAACCCCCATGCATCCCCCCCCCACTTGGATCGTGCCTTGCTGAGCCTGCCTGCCCACACCTGACACAGAGGGGCAGGGCCCTGGGGTGTTTCTGGGGCCGGGCCGGTCCTTGCGCTGTGGCAGGGTCGGGTGCAGCCTGACCGCCGAGTCCGTGTCCCGGGGGGCGTGGGAGCTGCAGGGGGATCTCCCACCTCTGTGCAGCCAGTGGCCTGTGTTCCCCACTGCCAGGTTGGAGCCTCCACATTTATTTGCCAAATAAAATTTGCAGACTTTTTAAATATTGTGCGCAGAATTTTGATTTCTGGGGGTGCAGAATTTTAAATTTTTTGGGCGCAGAATGCCCTCAGGAGCAATACTCTGCAGCACCCCACTGGGCAGCCTTGCTCCGCCCCGTTGCCCGGCGTGCGGGAAGCCTCGGGGCACGGACACACACGCACCTTGTTCTCTTTGACATAAAGTGCTAGCATCTCTTCTCTGCCGTAGCGATAGTCCGCGAGCTTGTACTTTGGCATGGCAGGAGAGGGCGGGGGGGAGGCCACGCTGCCCCCACTGGACAGCGCGCGGAGCCTGGGGCGGGCGGGACAGACTGAGAGTCAGCGACGGGGCCAGGCTCCGCGGACACACGGCCACATACACAGAGCAAGGCCGCAACGAGCCTTCAAGGGGGGCTTCAGGGTTAAGTTAGAATGAGCTAGAGTAGGGGGTGCGGGGAGCCAGGATTCCTGGGTTCTCTCCCCGGCTCTGGGAGGGGGGTGGGGGCTGGTGGGTTAGAGCAGGGGGGGCTGGGAGCCAGGACTCCTGGGTTCTCTCCCCGGCTCTGGGAGGGGAGCAGGGACTGGTGGGTTAGAGCAGGGGGGGCTGGGAGCCAGGACTCCTGGGTTCTCTCCCCAGCTCTGGGAGGGGAGTGGGGGCTGGTGGGTTAGAGCGGGGGGGCTGGGAGCCAGGACTCCTGGGTTCTCTCCCAGTTTGGGGAGAGGGGTCTAGTAGCTTCATTATCACCTTCTTTGCCCCGAAGTTAAGGGCCAACCGGTGTTTGTGGATCTCTCTAGGGATCCCCGGCTCCCCGCCCCCCCAGGTCCCCCATTCTCTGGGCCCTGCCCCCCACCTCCCCACGCTCACCATTCCGGTCCAAAATTGAGCGTCTCGGCGGCCATCGCCCTCTGCGTGTGCGTTGGGTTTAGCTTCTGTTGTCCTATGACCTGGACGGCGAGGAAGGAAACCGGGCGATGAAAGGTGGGGTGTTCCCATCCCGTCGCTCTGGGCTCCCTGCCCCCCTGCCCCGACCTCTCACAGCCCCCCACCCCCCTTCCTTACCTGCTGGCTACAGCCCCACGCCCCTCACCGTGGGAGGCTCAGCCCACGGCGCTGAACCTGCAGCCAGGAGACAGAACCCGAGGGGCGCAGGGTTAGGATCAAGGACTATCCCCCCGCCCCCACTGTCTCTCCCTCCCCAGGCCTTCCCAGTACAGATCAACTGTGGGTGGGGGCTCAGAAGGGGTGAGCCCCCCCCCCCCGCAGGAGGGGGAGTGCTGGAGGGGAAAAGGTAGGGGGGGCGGTCAGCCACTCCCCATTGGCCCCCCAAAACACTGCTCCATTTCAGATATCTACCATTACCTGACGGATAAATAATTCTAGCCCATCCCCCCACTCCCCAACGTTACCCCCCAAATCCTCCATATGCCTCCCCCGGGAACCAGCTCCACAGTCTAGGCGATTGGGAGGGGCGGGGGGGCTGAGAGCCCGGATGCCTGGGTTCTCTCCCCTGCTCTGGGAGGGGAGCAGGGACTGGTGGGTTAGAGCAGGGGGGGCTGGGAGCCAGGACTCCTGGGTTCTCTCCCCGGCTGTGGGAGGGGAGTGGGGGCCGGTGGCTCAGAGCACGGGCGGCTGGGAGCCAGGACTCCTGGGTACTCTCCCCCCACACCCCAAGCATTTCTCACCCAGACGGCAGCGGCTTGTGGGTCCGAGCGCGCTGGGGGATTTCCGAGGGTGGGGGATCTGCAGGTGCCCGTCTGTCCGGGTTGCTAGCTGAGCACGGGTGCTGATGAGGCTGCTGGGCCTTTCTCCCCCCACGACAGAGTCGGAAGCAGGATTTACATTGGGAAGAGCTGCTGGGGGGAAGAGAGGGGGAGCATTAGTCCACATGGTGACGGATTGGGGGAGAACTGGCTTCAGACCCCTGTACCCTGCAGAGCGTGGCCCCCAGCACGTGGGATGGAGGCAATTCTCCAGTCAGCAGTATAGGGTATAGGACACACAGGGGAGCAATTCCCATCACAGCCACTGGAGGGCACAGGAACATAGAGCTTCCATAGTGCTGTCCTTTATGCAGGAAGTAAGGCAACGGGACTTTCCCCATCATCCCCAATGGCTGGAGAGAGAACCCAGGAGTCCTGGTTCCTAGGACCCCGTTGCTCTAACCCACCAGCCCCCAAACCAGAACTGGGACTGGAAGCCAGGACTCCTGACTCCCTGCCACATGCTGAGGTGGGTGCTGAGAGTTCCACAGGCTCTTTGGGACCAGAATGCCACGTCCGCCTCCCCCGGTGCCGTCAGAGACTCAGCTGGGCCCAGCCAGTCCAGCCCGGGGGGGGGGGGGGAGAGGGGGGGGAGGAGGTTGCATAACACCCATGTCAAGATTGTGAGAAACCACAAAGGGCAAAGCAGCCAATCCTCTGGCAGGGCCACCGCCGAGAGCTAACGGACAAATGCCAAACCGTGGGGCGCTTAGGCAGAGCCGGGGAGAGAACCCAGGAGTCCCGGCTCCCAGCCCCGCCCTGCTCTAACCCACCAGTCCCTGCTCCCCTCCCAGAGCCGGGGAGAGAACCCAGGAGTCCCGGCTCCCAGCCCCGCCCTGCTCTAACCACTACACTTCGCTTCACAACTCACAAACATCAGGTTCCTACCCCTTAGGCCAAGGCCTTTCGGAGGCAAAGCCCCCGGAGCGAGAACCCGACAGGAAACTGCCGCATCATTTCGAACCAGGGCGCCCCTCCCAACCACAGGCCTGGGGGGGCGATTTACCAGCCGGGGGGGGTTGTAATCCAGCCAGGCGTTTGTGATACTTCGGCGAGGGGCCCCACCCCAGCCGAGAGCAAGGGATCTGCATTATTCCAGGCACCACGCAGACCCGCCAGACCAAAACAGAGAGAAGAAGCCTGCCTTTGCCTCCTTTGACTTGGGGCAGGGTCTGTCTCTCGCTGTGTGTCTGGGCAGCGCCCGTCACAACGGACCCTGATCCCAACTGGGCAGGGTCTGTCTCTCGCCATGTGTCTGGGCAGCGCCCGGCACGACAGGGCCCTGATCCCAGCTGGGGCAGGGTCTGTCTCTCGCCATGTGTCTGGGCAGCGCCCGGCACGACAGGGCCCTGATCCCAGCTGGGGCAGGGTCTGTCTCTCGCCGTGTGTCTGGGCAGCGCCCGGCACGACGGACCCTGATCCCAGCTGGGGCAGGGTCTGTCTCTTGCCCTGTCTCTGGGCAGTGCCCAGCCCTATGGGGATTTGATTGGCTAGGGGTTCTAGGCACAACGGAGCACACAGAAATAATCCCAGAGCAGGGGCGTTCATAAGAATCGGACGCTGACCAAGAGGCCATTTCCGATCCCCATCAGGCTCAGATGCGAATAAAGCAGAGCACGGTTCCCAGTGACAGCTAAGCCGTATCAGACCATCCAAGTTGCATCAACTTCATTCTTCCCCAGCGAGATCTCAGACTCGTCAACCCAAAGCCAGCGGCGCTCTGACTCTTTCCAGGAAGCTATTCTCCCAGGCACGCTGAAGTTACCCATGCTCAGCTCCCTCTCATCCAGCCCCGAAAGCCCCCCCTGACTTTTACTCACATTTAACAAACAGATTGTAATCTCCTGGGGGCAGGGACCTGGCACAATCGGGGCCACAGTCCCTGAGGTTAGCTGTGATACAGCCCCCAGACACCAGAAACTTATCACAGTTAGAGGTCGTACCGGCTCCTTCTACAAAACGTGAAGACAGATACCCCCGTCATCCCTCCCCGGCTCCAACCACCAGCCCCCACTCCCTTCCCAGAGCCGGGGAGAGAACCCAGGAGTCCTGGCTCCCAGCCCCCCCTGCTCTGATCCACCAACCCCCACTCCTCTCCCAGAGCTGGGGAGAGAACCCAGGAGTCCTGGCTCCCAGCCCCCCCTGCTCTAACCACCAGCTCCCACTCCTCTCCCAGAGCCGGGGAGAGAACCCAGGGGTCCTGGCTCCCAGCCTCCCCTGCTCTGATCCACCAACCCCCACTCCTCTCCCAGAGCCGGGGAGAGAACCCAGGAGTCCCGGCTCCCAGCCCCCCCTGCTCTAACCACCAGCCCCCACTCCCCTCCCAGAGCCGGGGAGAGAACCCAGGAGTCCTGGCTCCCAGCCCCCCCTGCTCTGACCCACCAGCCCCCACTCCCCTCCCAGAGCCGGGGAGAGAACCCAGGAGTCCTGGCTCCCAGCCCCCCCTGCTCTAACCACCAGCCCCCACTCCCCTCCCAGAGCCGGGGAGAGAACCCAGGAGTCCTGGCTCCCAGCCCTGCCCTAACGCAGTATGGCCCCCTCTCCATCTTGGTACAAGCTACAAAATAGACAGCCGAAGTTGTGAAAAGCAAGCAACGATTTTGGACCCCCCGACTTGTCTGATTTTCAGGGGATCAGTGCTCAGTGCCTTCAATCCAACTCCCACCCCCCCTTCCGATGTCTCAAGTCTGAAACACAAACACACACACCCTTCCAAAAAAAATTCAGTCCCCAACAATCACCACATGGCTTTGGGGGACTCTGACATGTAACAGCTGCGTTAAACTCACGGAGACGTGAAGCCCAAGCGTTATGCCCATCGCTGGCTGTTTTTAAATCAAGATGGGATGGTTTTGCTACACCTCAGACAGACAACGGACTCCGGGCCTTGGAGATGCTATTAATCTAGGCTGAGCTCCCAGAGAAGTGGGGAGGCAGATTTTTCTCCCCCCATGTACAGCTTTGGTGAGACCAATCCTGCAATAATGTGTCCCGTCCTGGGGTCCACGTTTTGAAAAGGATGCGAAAGAACTGGGGACTTAATAGAGTCTATAAGGCCATGAATAATATACTCCCCACCACACACCAGTCAAGAGTCACAGGTCCTACCCACGCAGATCGCAATATGGGGTGTACCTCCTCCAGCGCCTCGAACGCCCCAGTAACAGCTACGTGGGTGAAACCAGACAATCACTACGCTCTCCAAAGAGCTCACGGCAAAACACGAGAAAGGACAGCACCAGCCAGCCGTCACTCCGCATCTGACCGCTCGGTCCCCTTCGGAAGACATGCCCGGGCACTTGAGTGGAGTTACGAATTTGACGCTAAAAACCATCGCCTCAGACACTGGTTTTAAGTCTCAATTTCCTCGCATCCCCGGCCGCCGGCTAACCCTTAATCCCATTTTAAATGGCCTCTCGCAACATGGGTTAACCACTTTTGCTCAACAATCTACCCCAAAACTCGGATGGAGCTCAGACGCTCCGATTTCCTTCCCGGCCCAAAGTTGGTCCGATAAAAGATAGTCCAATCAAAGACGCTGTCTCACTCACCTTGACTCAATCGACGAACGCCCCCAAACTAGAGAATTTCAGCCAGCCGCAAACCCAGAACTTTGGGCTGAATTAGAGTGGGTTTGGAAAGAAACCCAAGTTTTGGTTTCAAAGATCATAGACTCGTAGGACTGGAAGGGACCTCGAGAAGTCTCTAGTCCAGTCCCCTGCACTCAAGGCAGGACTAGGTATTATCTAGACCATCCCCCACAGGCATTTGTCCAGCCTGCTCTTAAAAATCCCCAATGATGGAGATTCTACAACCTCCCTGGGCAATTTATTCCAGTGCTTAACCCCCGACAGTTAGGAAGTTTTTCCTAATATCCAACCTAAACCGCCCTTGCTGCAATTTAAGCCCATTGCTTCTTGTCCTATCCTCAGAGGTTAAGGAGAACAATTTTTCTCCCTCCTCCTCGTAACAACCTTTTATGTTCTTGAAAACGGTGATCATGTCCCCTCCCAGTCTTCTCTTCTCCAGACTAAACAAACCCACGTTTTTCAATCTTCCCCCATCGCTCAAGTTTTCTAGACCATTCATCATTTTTGTTGCTCTTCTCTGCTCCAAGTAACGAAGGATCCCACCCCCCAAGTCTTTGGAATCATCTAGTCCAGAGATACAGGAGAAACTCGGAGTTACGACACACCTCGTTTGGAACAGATTTGACAAAGTAGGAAATTGTTTCTGCGCTTGTTTCATTTAAATTAAGATGGTTAAAAGCACCACTTTTCTTCTGCACAGTAAAGTTTCAAAGCCGCAGGAAGGCAATGTTCCGTTGTAAACTTTTAAGAACAACCGGAACGTTTTGTTCAGAGTTACGAACAACCTCCGTTCCCCGAGGTGTTCGTAATCCTCATGTTCTCCTGTCCTCAGAGAGCCAAATTAGCGATCAACATTACCCAAACGAGCCACAGCGGTATGAATATATCATTTCATTTACTACAGTGCTATAGATTCATATTTAAACAGTATGATGGGGAAATCATGTTTATATATTCTCACAGCAAAACAGCTGACCAAGCATTATTTTATCAACTACCATTGGTCAACAACGTAGTAAAAAAGCATCCTGATTGGATAATAATTATATCACATCACATGCTGCAAAGAGGAGACGCGTTATAAAGCCACTTGCAGCTCACGAGCGTCAGCCAGAGTATCACTGATTTAGTCTGACCATCTGGGTGACGCTGCCCGGAGAGTTAATTTCTGCTTGAGCAGAGCTCTAGTAAAAATGTCCAAAGTAGCAATACAAACCAGGTAGTGATCCCAAGTCTAGCAAGACCTAAAGGCTGCCTAAACTCTAAGCTAACGGCAGCTCTGTAAAGTTAAAGTGCAAATCTATTCACCAGACCATAAAAACAACCCCGACTCCTCGTTCTATGTACGCAGGCTTGGATTTTTATCAGTAAATGCTGGTAAACATCAATTTCACCAGACACACGCAAACCCGAGAAAAAAAATATTTCCACTGATAACAGAAATTTACAGCCTGGCAAAGGAAGAAAAACGCTGCTTGAAAACTTACTAGAATTTGTCTGTTTTGACACGGGACGTCGACAATGTGTTCTAACGGTTAGAAACCTTTAACTTTTTGAATCTCGACATCTACTGTCATTAAATAACAATTTAATAATTTCCCCTCAACTGTGAATTAAAAAAAAAAAAAAAATCAATAAAAATATTTCAAAATGCCCTAATATAAAAATCAATATTATCCATCAAAATTATAAAATAAAGTAAAAATTGAATTCTGCTCAGCCTATACAAACACCAAACGGTACAGACAAAGAGCACAGATGTGAATAGGTTCCAGGAAAGCAGATACACATTCAAATATACCCAATAGTTAATAAACAGGCTTGGATTTTTTAAAATAATTTTGATGGATGGTTTATTTTTAAGCATTATTTTGATTGCACAGTTGCGGTTTTAATCAATTTAAATGTTCACATTGGCAGGAAATTCAGAGGGGCCAGTCAGTCATTATTTAATTACCGCAGAGGGATATTCAAAAAGTTAAAGCTTTAGAACCGTTAAAACACATAGTCAACGTCACACGTCCAACCCAACGTCAATTTCACAGGAGACACCCAACCCGCGGGAAAAAATATTTCCATGGAGAATTGAAATTCATGGACAAAGTAAGAAAAATGCTGCTTGAGAACTTCTTAGTTTGATTTAAGGACAAGTTCTCAAGCAGCATTATCCTTACTTTGCCTGTCTGGAAATGTCAACTATCCATGGAAATATTTTTTCTATGGGTTGCGTGTGTCCCGTGAAATAGATAATGACAGATATTTATAATAGAAATTGAACCTTACAAGCCTCTTAATAATAGTGCACGAACCTCTTGGCACGTTTAAAAAAAATAAACAGCCTTAACGCCAACCTATATCCCTGGCCCAATTCAAATACTCAGTTCACACAAGCGTACATAAGAACGGCCAGACTGGGTCAGACCACAGGTCCGTCTAGCCAGTATCCAATGCCAGGTGCCCCAGAGGGAATGAACAGAACAGGGAATCATCAAGTGACCCATTGATGGACATATCCTCCATGAACTTCTCTAGTTCTTTTTTGAACCCTGTTATAATCTTGGCCTTCGCAACGTCCTCTGGCGAGGAGTCCCACAGGTTGACTGGTCGTTGCGTGAAGAAATACTACTTTGGTTTGTTTTCAACCCGCTGCCTATTCATTTCATTGGGTGACCCCTAGTTCTTGTGTTATGAGGAGTAAATAACACTTCCTTATCTACTTTCTCCACACCAGTCATGATTATATAGACCTCCATCATATCCACATCTGTGCTCCAAACCCAGCCTTCACTTTATCCCATCTCTGCTTCCCCCCACAACTGCCCCATCCAGCTCCCTCCCCCCCACAACTAAACCCACCTCACTGTGGCACTACCATGACATTTTCAGCCATCACTTTGTTGACTCTGCCTACGTCTGTCGGGACCATCTACTACTAGGTGTTTGTACAGCACCACACGCAGAGTACCCAGGGCCAAGAGCGGGACCCTCTGAATAAAGACTAATTATGACGACCTATTCAATTTTACACCTCCATGAACTGAGGGTAAATTTCTTGACAACTTTAACTCAGAGCCCCAGACCCTTTTCACCCCCAGCATCCCGCGTAAATTTCCACCACCCGAGCGAACACACGGACGCAGTTATAACACACGCGCCTCACGCCAACTCCACAGAGCATGAACTTTCAGACACCTTAAAGCCGGGAGGGGTCATTACATCGTCTCGTCCGACCGGCCGCCTAGCACGGAGCAGAGAACGTTCGCCCCAGGAATCCTGCACCAAACCCACCATTTCCGCTTGAGATGCTGAGCGTATCTTTTAAAAAGACACACACACATCCCCCGATCCTGATTCAGACTCCAGGAGGTGGGTCATTGGGTCAGTTGCTCCAGTGAGTTAAATTTCCCGCCCCGGGACAAACCCACAACTTGTTTTGAGTCTGAATGTCTCTCCCCACATTAGAGCCCGGGATCAAGGTACCTCTTAAGCGTCTCTTGGATAACCCCAAACCCAGCCCCGATTCGGATTTGAAAATTGCATTTCCGGCCTCTCTGAGGGCAGCGAGATGACGACACTGAAATGCGGCGCCCGGAGCTGGGAGACCGAGCGCCAAGATCCAACCCCGACATTCTCCTGGTGGCCATGTCTGGATCCCCCCGGCTGTACAGAGCGGGAACAGAGCTAGCAGACCAGGCTGGCAGTTTTCAGGCGCCCCACTGGGGTCTGGTGGTTACACCCCCCTTGGACCATGCGTTGCTAGGAGACAGGCAGACGCTACGGCAGCAAAGCAGAGGCAGCATGAGCACAAGACCTCACACCGGCCAGGACTTCATCGGCTTTTTCAATCAACAGGACACAGGACCCTTCTGGCGCAGGTTTGTCCAGCGCCCGGTACAGAGGAAGTCAGGACCCTTCTGGCGCAGGTTTGTCCAGCGCCCGGTACAGAGGAAGTCAGGACCCCTGGGTTCTCTCCCTAGCTCCGCTGTCACCATCAACTATGTGATCGCTTTCCCATCACCGTGCCTCGGTTCCCCCCCCCCCCACACACACACATACATCCTTCATCTAGGCCAAGCTCTATGGGGCAGGGAACGGCGCTTTGCGCTCACGCAGCATCTGACACAACACCCTGCGTGTGTGTCCAGACAGTTACCTAGCACCGCTGTGGCCCGGAGGCTGCCCGCCCCAGACGCCGGAGTAGTGGGCGTAGTCGGACGGCAAGGGCACGAGGGACTACTGCAAACATCTAGGGAGACCCCCTGCACACCCAGGCCTGAGAACTGCCCCAGCAGGCAGCCCTACAGCGGGCCTTTTAGGGGAATCCACCCCGATCCTGGGTCCGCTGTCCCAACACTTCATTACCTGCCCTGTCAAAAATTGACACCTTATTTCCAACGTGTGTTTCCCAACAACGAACCACCGCCGACCTGCCCGTCTGCACCCACAGCCAGACGCTTCTTTGCCATCTTTCATTCCCTCCCACAGCACCCACACCAGTGGGGGGTGTCGGTGCAGCGCCCGGCACAACGGGGGTGGGGGGGCCCGATGTCTGATGCTTGGGTTATTTCAACTCCATTCGCGCCGCCATATTTTTTCAGTGCACCCCGCAACTATCAGGAGCGGGGGGGGGGGGGGGGGGGGCGGGGCTGGAAATTCATCCAGGAGACAACACAGATTGAGGCAAAAAGGCTGAGGCCGGCTGGACCACCAGCTGCACAAGACGGGGAAAGAGCTCGACAACCCAGCCCACACACCCCCCATACATCCCTCCCCACACATCCCCCCCCCACACACCCACCCCATACATCCCCCCCACACATCCCCCCCACACCCCCCATACATCCCTCCCACACCCACACACCCCCCATACATCCCTCCCACACATCCCCCCATACATCCCCCCCACACCCACCCACCCCACACCCACACACCCCCCATACATCCCCCCCACACCCACCCACCCCATACATCCCCCCCACACACCCCCACACCCACCCCATACATCCCCCCCACATACATCCCCCCACACACCCCCCACACCCCCCACACACACCTCCCATACATCCCCCCCACACATCCCCCCCACACACACACACACACACCCCCCATACATCCCTCCCCACACCCACACACCCCCCATACATCCCTCCCCACACATCCCCCCCCACACCCACCCACCCCATACATCCCCCCCACACACCCACACCCCCCACACATCCCTCCCCACACATCCCCCCCCACACCCACCCACCCCATACATCCCCCCCACATACATCCCCCCACACACACCCCACACCCCCCACACACACCTCCCATACATCCCCCCCACACACACCCACCCCATACATCCCTCCCCACACACACCCCCACACCCCCCACACACACACCTCCCATACATCCCCCCCACACATCCCCCCCCACACCCACACACACCCCATACATCCCTCCCCACACCCACACACCCCCCATACATCCCTCCCCACACATCCCCCCCACACCCACCCACCCCATACATCCCCCCCACACACCCACACCCCCCACACATCCCTCCCCACACATCCCCCCCCACACCCACCCACCCCATACATCCCCCCACACACACATCCCCCCACACACACCCCACACCCCCCACACACACCTCCCATACATCCCCCCCACACCCACACACCCCCCATACATCCCCCCCACACACACACCCCCACACACCTCCCATACATCCCCCCCACACCCACCCACCCCATACATCCCCCCCCCCACACACACACACACCCCATACATCCCTCCCCACACCCACACACCCCCCATACATCCCTCCCCACACATCCCCCCCACACCCACCCCATACATCCCCCCACACCCACCCCATACATCCCCCCCACATACATCCCCCCCACACCCACCCCATACACCCCCCCACACACACACACACCCATACATCCCCCCCCACACACCTCCCATACATCCCCCCCACACCCACACACCCCCCATACATCCCTCCCCACACATCCCCCCCACACCCACCCCATACATCCCCCCCACACATCCCCCCCACACCCACACACCCCCCATACATCCCCCCCACACATCCCCCCCCACACACACACACCCCATACATCCCTCCCCACACATCCCCCCCCACACACCTCCCATACATCCCTCCCCACACCCACACACCCCCCATACATCCCTCCCCACACATCCCCCCCCACACCCACCCACCCCATACATCCCCCCCACACACCCCCACACCCACCCCATACATCCCTCCCCACACATCCCCCCCCACACCCACCCACCCCATACATCCCCCCACACACACACCCCCACACACCCCATACATCCCCCCCACACATCCCACCCCCCCACACCCCATACATCCCCCCACACACACACCCACACCCACCCCATACATCCCCCCCACATACATCCCCCCACACACACCCCCACACCCCCCCCATACATCCCCCCCACACATCCCCCCCACACACACACACCCCCCATACATCCCTCCCCACACATCCCCCCCCACACCCACCCACTCCATACATCCCCCCCACACACCCCCACACCCACCCCATACATCCCCCCCACATACATCCCCCCACACACACACCCCATACATCCCCCCCACACTCCCCACACCCACACACATCCCCCCCACACCCACCCCATACACCCCCCCACACACACACCCCCACACATCCCCTGCACACACACACCCATACATCCCCCCCACACACACACACCCATACACCCCCACACACACACACACCCCATACATCCCCCCCCACACACACACACACTGGGGTGTACCCCCCCCAGGGGGTAGCTAGAGAAAGCCCCCAACGCAGCCTGGGAAGGGGGCCTGGACAGCAAGAAATAAGAGGGCTTCAGAGGCGCCCGCAACGAGCCCCTCTCCCAAGCTGCCCCCCACCCCCAGTTCTGGGGCAAGTGGGGTAACCAGAGAGGTCCGACAGAGCCACGCAGGGGACCCAAGCGGGGACGGGGGGAGGGGGGTCCAGGGGACCAACGCACATCGACAGGGGCGCGGGGAAGGGGTCTCCGCAGCTCACCAGGGGGTGCAGAAAAGCGGGCTCCTGGGCAGAGCAAACCCCCCCACACCCCCACTTCCAAGGGGCATTTCCCCGGGGGGGGGAGCAGCTGCATGTGCCCAAACAGCCCCACCCCGGGATTCACACCCTGCTCCCCAGCTGCACCCCCCCACCCGCAGGGTCTTGTGGGGGGGCCCAGGGAGCATTCAGTGTGTGGTGGGGGGGCTGCCCCCAAAAAAGCCACCCCCACCTCTTCCAGGGGCCTCCCCACCACGGGGGACCCCCCCACACACACACAGACCCCGAGAGTCTGCCTCAGGGGACCCCCCCATAGAAACCCCCCATGTGGGGGGTCACACCGGGGGCAGAGCCCCCCCATACCCGGGGGGGGGAGGCGGCTTTTCTGTGGGGGGAGGGGAGAGAAGCTGGGGACCCCCCTGGGGGCAATGGGGGGGGGCCGGGCTCCCCCCTCCCCCCACCAGCGCTGGGCAGGGAGAGGGAGGGGCTGTTGGGCCTACGGGGCGCCCCGCGACGTCTCCATGGCAACGGGGCGCCGGGCCCGGCGCGCGGGGGTGGGGGAGGGGGGGGGTCCCGCGGGGGGGAGGGGCCCGGCTCGCGGGGGGGGTCTCACCGCGGCGCCCGGCTCGGGGGGGCGGGGCCTGGCGGGGGGCGGGGCCGGGGGGGCCCTGGCCGCGGGGGGGGGGGCTCCGGGTCTCTCGCCGCTTCCGCCGCCGCCGCCGCCTCCTCTCGCCGCTTGTTTGTGTTTGTACCAAGATGGCGGCGCTGCGCCGCGTCACGTGACGGGGGAGCCCGGGGACCGCGGGGGGAGGCCGCGGCGGAGGGGTCACATGACGGGGGAGAAACCACCGCCCGGCTCGCGTGACGCACGCACGCACGCGCGCGCGTCTCCAAAGCGAGGCTGCGGCAGGACGGGGGGCGGGGCCGCCCTCACACACACCCCCCCAACCGCCGCCTGTCGCGCGCGTGCGCTCTTCCGCGTGAGGCGTCCCCGCCCCGCGCCGCCTGGACCACGTGACGGGGAACGGCCTTCGCCCTCCTGCGAGAGCCTCCCTCCGACCCCGCCGGCTCCTCACTGCGGGGCTCGGGTCACGTGACATCCCCCGCCCCCCCACAAAATGGTGGTTCCCGCCTCCTGGGCTGCGGGAGACCGCGACGTCATTGCCCCCATACGGGTGACGTCACCGCCTCGCCCGGTGATGCCATTGCCACACTGTGATGTCACCGCAGGAACAGATGATGTCACCATCTGGCCCTGTGCTGTCACCGTGGCCGGTGCTGCCACCGTGTCACGCTGCAAGGCCATTGCATCAGCGGATGATGTCGCCATACGGCCCTGTGATGTCATAATGTCACTCCATAATGTCAGGGCATTGAGCTGGTCCTCCAGCCCCAATAGCCCCCACCACCCCCCATGATGCCATCATAATGACATTAGGGCGCAGTGTGAGGCCATGATGTCACCATGATCTCATTAGGTTCCTCAGTGACAACACAGCCTTACATCTTCTGCCATGTTGTCACCACATGCAGCAGCGATGTCATTGCAACACAAAATGACATCACTGGCCCCTTCTGACCAGGGACAGCCCCCAGCAGGACATCAATAGGCTGTGATGTCACCACACTATACTGTGAGGTCATGGCCTCAGCCCACAGCATCACTGTGTGCCCTATGATGTCATCGGGGAACAACGTGAATTCCCATGATGCACCAGTGACTTGGCATATCACGCAAGGATGTCATCATCATACATCCGGGCACCGCGATGACCACGTGCTTCACCACGACGCTGCGGCCTCGCCTGCTGGCGGAGGGGAACTGGCTCCTGCCATCACAGCTCCACGTTCACCTCCTCCCGAAACAGCCCACCCCCCTCCCAGAGCCGGGGAGAGAACCCAGGAGTCCTGGCTCCCAGCCCCCCCTGCTCTAACCCACCAGCCCCCACTCCCCTCCCAGAGCTGGGGAGAGAACCCAGGAGTCCTGGCTCCCAGCCTCCCTGCTCTAACCCACCAGCCCCCACTCCCCTCCCAGAGCTGGGGAGAGAACCCAGGAGTCCTGGCTCCCAGCCCCCCCTGCTCTAACCCACCAGCCCCCACTCCCCTCCCGGAGCCGGGGAGAGAACCCAGGAGTCCTGGCTCCCAGCCCCCCTGCTCTAACCCACCAGCCCCCACTCCCCTCCCAGAGCCGGGGAGAGAACCCAGGAGTCCTGGCTCCCAGCCTCCCCTGCTCTAACCCACCAGCCCCCACTCCCCTCCCAGAGCCAGGAGAGAACCCAGGCGTCCTGGCTCCCAGCCCCCCCTGCTCTAACCCACCAGATCCCTAGAAAAATGGGAGAGGGGAATAAAAAACACAGACACAAAATGTAACCCGTTTTTTACTGAGTGATTGGGAGGGTTCGGGGGGGCAGCTCCAGAAAACGGGGTTAATAATTTAGGGGTCACTGGGGGGGTATTGGAGCTGGGATGCGGGGGGCAAGAGAGAAAAGACGGGGCACTGGGGGGGGGGCTTTCTCTCCCCTGCCCCCCCTCACGATCCGGGTTTGGGGGGAGGCCGGATGCTCCGATCCCTGCTAGGCCGAGGCTCCGTTGGGGTCTGGGTCCCCCTCGCGTTGCCCCCCGTTGTGGGGCCGGCGCCTGACGAAGGTGCCCTTGACCGACCCCTCCACCGCGGCTTTGAGCTGGGGGGGGGGGGGGAGCAGAGATAGCGCGTGAGGAACACCCCCGCCCCCAAATCTCTGAGCCCGCCCGCCCCCAATTTGATCTGCGACCCCCACCTGCTGCCCCCGCCTCCTTCCTCAACTTCCCTGAACCCCAATGCTCCCCCTGTGACCCCTACATCCTCCCTGACCCCAGATCCCCCAGGATCTCCCCACACGCCCTCTCTGACGCCACTGTGACCCCCATGTCTTCCCTGACCCCCCCCCGATTCCCGGCATGACCCCCCTGATCCCCGGCATGACCCCACGAGCTCCCTGCCCCCCGACCTCCGTGACCCCTCTGATCTGCTTGATGACCTGTGCACCCCATCCCACGCCCCCCCACGCGCCCCATCTCCCCCCCACCCTACCTCTCGGAGGCTCACCACCCCGACCAGCCGGCCCACATTGGTGACATAGGCCGTCCGCAGGCCCAGCAAGTTGAAAAGGTCGTAGCACTGGGGGGGGGGGGGGGCAGAGAAACGGGGGGGCAGACGTCAAACCAAGGGGGGCGGATATTGGGGGGAGCGGCTCAGAATCAGGGTTGGGGCTCAGGGGTCGGGACATGGCCATGGAGGGCACCCAGGAGTGGGGGGGGCGGGACATGGACCATAATGATATGCAAATGAGCCCCACCCCATTGCAGCCGCTAATTGAGGTGCAAAGGTCTTGTTCCCATATTGCATATGCAAACGTATGCAAACCCGGGCTGCAAATGAGCAGGCCGGGCTAATTGCATATTCAAATTCATCTGCAACTCCTCCCGCACTAATTCTATATGCAAATTACCCTACCAGCCCCTCTGCCCCTAATTGCACATGCAAATTGATGTGCCAACGCCTCACACTCTAATTGCCCATGCAAATTCACCCAAACCCCGCCCACCTTAATTGCATATGCAAATCTCTATCAACATGTAGAAGGAATTACCCCCAAGCGAATGCAAATGAGCGGCTGGCAGATTTGCAGACGTCATTTTACCTAATTGCTCTGCCCCGAGTGTGCTGCTGATGCCAGCAATGGCCCTATTTGCATATGCAAATTCATGCCAATCAGAGGTCTGCTCAAGCCCGCCCAGCCAGTCCAGAGGTGGCACCCAGACTCGGGTCCTGGCAGGAGATTCCCGGGTCCCAGAATCCCTTGCGCCACCTCCGGCCCTGCGGTGGCTGCAAAGCATGCTGGGAAGAAGCTCCCCTGCAGCTACCTCCCAGCATCCTTTGCGCCCGCCGCCGGCAGGCAAAGCATGCTGGGAAGGCAGAGCGAAGGGCGAGCGAGCGAGCGATATGGGGGGACCCCCCCCGCACCCCGAGGCACCCACCTGGTAGAGGGTCTCCTTCTCCAGCAGGCGGTAGGGGGCCGGGTCAATGGGCAGCTCCTCCAGCCGGACCGGCTCCTGCAGCTGCTGGCACTCCCAGTCCTCCACCTGCAGCCGGAGCAAAGCATCCTGGGAAAGATCCACCCGGCTTGGGTCCTCCCAGAGTCATCGGCGCCAGCCCCCACCAGGCAGCAGGCGCAAAGCATCCTGGGAAATATCCGCCCTGCTCTGGCCCCCTCCCCGGGGTCCCTCCCAGAATCCTAAGGGCCAGCCCCCGCCAAGCAGCTGGCGCAAAGCATCCTGGGAAATATCCGCCCTGCTCTGCTCCCGCCCTCAGGGTTCCTCCCAGAGTCCTTTGCATCAGCTCATGCCAAGCAGCTGGCGCAAAGCATTCTGGGAACACCCCAACAAGGACATGGGATGGGAAGCTGCCTCCCAGTCTGACCCTCGATAGTCTGGAGGGGGGGCCACTCTGAACCCCAATAGCCTGGAGCCGCCGCCCCCCATATGGGGGAGATTGGAGACACCCCCCGGCCCCTTCAATCGCCCTGCAGACTGGTGGATGGCTGGGGGGGTCACAGCCCCCCCACCCGGGTACCTGGCCCCGACATACCAAGTGACGCACGTCCTTCATCTTGACAGACAGCTGGGTGCCTCGCTCCTGGGGAAGGGGGGGGGCACAGATCAGCTCCCGCAGCATCACCATTGGGGGGTCCCCCAGTCCCCCCCGCCACAATCCATGGACCTCCCCTTCCCTGACCCCCACTCCCAGCCACATGCCTCCACCAATGGGTCCCCCTGCTCCCCTCCAGCCCCCCATCAATGCATCCTCCCAGCCCCCACTGCACCCTCCCAAACGGGGGCCCCCCTCCCCACCATCCCTGCCCCCGGCACCTCCTCCTTGGATGTCTCCCAGTCGCCCGGCTCAGCAGAAACCTTCGGCGCTTCTGGGAAAGAGAGAGACACACGGGATGGGGGCAAGTCAGATCGCACCCCCTCCCCAGCCTCTGACGCTCCCCCGCCATCCCAGACCGTCCCCCCCAGACTCCATGTGCCCCCTGCCCCATAACGCCCCCGTCCTGCTCACCTGGTTTCTCCTCTGGGGTCCCCAGAGCTCCGTCTTCCCCCAGCAGCTGCAAGGGAAAGTCACCGAGTCAACCACCCGGCCCCTCGCCTGGCACTGAGATGAGCCACCTCTGGGGCGGGGCGGCTGGTGACCCGGGGACCCCTCGCCCGGCACTGAGATGCGCCCACCTCTGGGGCGGGGCGGCTGGTTACCCAGGGACCCCTCGCCCGGCACTGAGATGCGCCCACCTCTGGGGCGGGGCGGCCGGTTACCCAGGGACCCCTCATCCAGTGCTGAGATGCGCCCACCTCTGGGGCGGGGCGGCCGGTTACCCAGGGACCCCTCGCCCGGCGCTGAGATGCGCCCACCTCTGGGGCGGGCGGCCGGTTACCCGGGGACCCCTCGCCCGGCGCTGAGATGCGCCCACCTCTGGGGCGGGGCGGCCGGTTACCCGGGGACCCCTCGCCCCGCGCTGAGACGCGGCCACCTCTGGGGCGGGGCGGCCGGTTACCCAGGGACCCCTCGCCCGGCGCTGAGATGCAGCCACCTCTGGGGCGGGGCGGCCGGTTACCCGGGGACCCCTCGCCCCGCGCTGAGATGCGGCCACCTCTGGGGCGGGGCGGCCGGTTACCCAGGGACCCCTCGCCCGGTGCTGAGATGCGCCCACCTCTGGGGCGGGCGGCAGATGAGACTCGGGTTGGGTGGGGCTGTTCGCCTCGGACTGGCTGAGCAGATACTGGAATCGCTTCTCCGTGCTCAGCTGCTCAGACAGCAGCTTGGCCAGATGCTTCCTCCGGATGGAGCCCAGCAAGATCCTGGACTCTGCAAACAAGACGGGGGGTTAATGGGGCAGGGCCTGTCCCCTCTAGGGGGCGCCGGCTCCCACCCGGCCCCAGGGCAGAGACTGGCTGGCTCAGGGGGGCCACACTGACCTTGGGAGTCCACCAGGGGGAACTGTTTGAGGCTGGAGGCCTTCAGCAGACCCCGCACGTCCTTGAACCTGCAGCCCCGGGGCAGGTATTTGAGGTCCGTGACCATGAAATCCTCCGCGTAGATGTCATGGGCCCTGGTGTGAGGTGGGGGGGAGGGTTAAAGCCGGAGAGAGAACCCAGGAGTCCTGGCTCCCAGCCCCCCAACTCTGACCCACCAGCCCCCACTCCCCTCCCAGAGCCAGGGAGAGAACCCAGGAGTCCTGGCTCCCAGCCCCCCCTGCTCTAACCCACCAGCCCCCACTCCCCTCCCAGCGCCGGGGAGAGAACCCAGGAGTCCTGGCTCCCAGCCCCCCAACTCTGACCCACCAGCCCCCACTCCCCTCCCAGAGCCGGGGAGAGAACCCAGGAGTCCTTGCTCCCAGCCCCCCCTGCTCTAACCCACCAGCCCCCACTCCCCTCCCAGAGCCGGGGAGAGAACCCAGGAGTCCTGGCTTCCTGTCCCCCCGTCTTGGGCGGGACCCCGTCGTCCGGGCGCACCCGCTCTGCCCCACGCCCAGCTTGGGGAGGTAGGGCAGCTGCTTGGCGATGATGATGCCGTCAAAGAAGGAGGCCTGGAGCCGCTGGCTCAGCCCGTTGGCCACCAGCACCGCGATGAGCACGGGCAGGACGTGGGACATCTGCCCGGTCAGCTCGAACACCAGCAGTGCCGTCGACAGCGTGTGGGTCACCGCGCCCGAGTAGGCTGCCGCGCCTGGGGGGAGGGGACGGAGGGTGTGACGAACTGGGTCTGTTCTTACTGTGGTCTGTGAATGCTGACAGGGGAGTGTGGCTGGGATAGTCGGCATTGGGGGATGAGAGACTGACTGAAAATACCTGAGCCTGTAACATGAGAACCCAGGAGGGGGCTGGGACCAGGTGACACCTTTGCCCCGGAGACTGAACAAAGGCTGTGGGAGGGGTCGCTGAAGGCAGAGTCTGGGAAGCTGGCTGGTGAGGTGGCTGGAAGGCAGGGAGGGCTCTGACCCCAGGAGGTGGGCTGGGGTGCCCAAGGACCCCAAGATGGACCTAACTGTGGGGTATCCTGTTGTCTGTGCCTGCAAGACCTGTCTTGGACTGTAAATAAACCTTCTGCTTTACTGGCTGGCTGAGAGTCATGGTGGATCGCAGGAAGCCGGGGGTGCAGGGCCCTGAGTCCCCCCATACTCCGTGACAACTGGTGGCAGCGGTGGGATCTACTGCACCCCGTGGACGGCGCTTCCTGCAGTAAGTGACTGGGGAGCAGTAAAACGAAGGGGGATTGACGGGGACCAGGCGTGCTGAGGAGTCAGAGAGAGACGGTTATCACCCCTGGGAGTGTGTGACCAACGAGAAGGACTTTTGCAGTAACAGGGTCCCCCGGGGGATCGCAGCGAGTGGTCCCAAGGGCAGAGGAGTCTGCAGCTCGACCCTGGCAGAGAGGTGGTGACCTCGAGAAGGGCTGGCACACTAGGGGTCCCCCTGGAAACTGTGGGGAGCGGTGAGCACACAGGCCGGTGAGTGGCCAGCAGGAAGATGTATGCCAAGCGGCTTAAGAGCGACCTGGTGGAGCTGTGCAAGCAGAGGGGGGTGCGCATTGGGAGGCTCACCAAAGAACAGCTCATTGCCCAGCTGGAGAAGGGAGATCGCGCGAATGAACTGATCCCTGTCTCTGAGGGAAGCAGCCTGGCAGATGCAGCGCAGGCCCCAGTGTCTGTCCCAGCTGGGAGTGGTCAGCCGGCTGCTGAGGGCTTCCTGAGACCCCTCCTTCCTATGCCTAGGGGAAGGGTGGGGAGGAGCCCAGCAAATACCGAGGGCGCCGTGACCCCCCCCCGGCCAGCAGGGGATCCTCCCGGCGACGCTCGCCGGCCAGCAGGGGATCCTCCCGGCCACGCGCAGCATCCGTGGAGTGGAATGGGCTGGACTGGGAGAAAGAGCTAAAACTGAGAGAGCTGGAGGATCGTGAACACCAGAGACAGCATGATGAGAGACAGAGGCATCATGAACGGGAGGAGAATGAGAGACAGAGGCAGCATGAACTGGAACTGGCGAGGCTGAAGGGCCGCGAGCCCCCGGCTGCGGTGAGTGAGGGGGGACCCAGGACTGCACGGAACTTTGATAAGTGCATCCTGGCCCCACGTAAGGAGGGGGAGGACATGGATGACTTCCTGGATGCATTTGAGACGGCCTGCGAGCTGCACCAGGTTGATCCTGCGGACAGACTCCGGGTTCTCACCCCCTTACTGGACCCCAAATCCGTGGCATTGTACCGCCAACTGGAAGAGGCGGAGAAAGGGGACTACGAACTATTCAAAAAGGCCCTGCTACGTGAGTTTGGGCTGACTTCTGAGATGTACCGGGAAAGGTTCCGGAGTCAGGATAAAACCCCTGAGATCTCATATCTGCAACTAGCCGTCCGCATGGAGGGATACGCCAGCAAGTGGGCAGATGGGGCCCAGACGAAGGAGGACCTGGTTAAACTGCTGGTATTGGAGCAACTGTATGAGCGGTGCCCATCCGACCTGAGGCTGTGGTTGGTGGACAAAAAACCAGAGAACCCGCGACATGCAGGCCGGCTGGCCGATGAGTTTGTGAAGAGCCGGTCCGGGGCTGGCAGGGAGGAGTCCCAAAGGAGCAGGCCCGCTGCGATGCAGAGAGAGAGTCACCCGGGTACCTCTCAAAAGGGGAATGTGGGGAATCCCCTCCCATGGGGAATGCCCAGGGTCAGGGGCAACCGACCGGCTCGAGGGGACACATGGGACATGGTCTGCTATCACTGTGACCAGAGAGGTCACATACGGGCCCAGTGCCCCAGACTCAGGGACAGACTGAGCAGACCAGACCCACAGAGGGTTGACTGGGTAGAGACCCAGCCGGGCGAGAGGCAGCATTCCCAGGGAAGGGGGGCTGGCAGAATACCACCTGCTAAGGAGGAAGGAGAGCTCCAGGCCAGCTCCTCTGGGGGGCTGGATGCTCTAGACTCAGGGTTTTTGGTTTATACGGTGGGCGCGGGGCGGTCCCTCCGGAGAGAGTACCTTGTTCCCCTGGAGGTGGATGGGAGGAAGGTCGATGGATACTGGGATACGGGCGCAGAGGTGACACTGGTCCGGCCCGAGGTGGTGGCCTCAGATCGGATGGTGCCCAACACCTTCCTGACTCTGACGGGGGTGGGTGGGACCCCATTCAAGGTACCTGTGGCGAGGGTACGCCTGAAGTGGGGGCCCAAGGAGGGCCCCAAGGACGTGGGGGTACACCCGTATTTGCCCACTGAGGTGTTGATGGGGGGGGACCTGGAGGACTGGCCAAGCAACCCCCAGAATGCACTGGTTGTGACCCGCAGTCAGAGCCGGCGAAGAGCACTGCGCCCTGACCTTGGGGAGGGTGCCTTGCCCGAGGCGCAGGACCCTAACCTGGTGGGGAGAGAACACCTAGGGACACGGCTCAGGGAGGCTGCGGCTTCAGACCGAGCCGGCGAGAGAGAGCAGGTGGCCATCCCTGTCCCAGCTGCTGAGTTCCAGGCCGAGGTACAGAAAGATCCCTCCTTGCGGAAGATAAGGGACCTGGCCGACCTCAGTGCGGTACAGACCATGGGGAGAGGTGGCCGGAAAAGGTTCCTGTGGGAGAAGGGGTTCCTGTACCGAGAATGGGCTCCCCCAGGGAAGATGGAGTCAGGGGGGATCAGGAGGCAGCTGGTGGTACCCCAGAAGTATCGCCGCCAGCTGCTGTACCGGGCCCATGACATTCCCCTCTCAGGGCACCAGGGAACCTGGCGTACCCAGCAGAGGCTGCTACGGAGCTTTTACTGGCCTGGGGTCTTTGTTACTGTCCGGCAGTACTGCCGATCCTGTGACCCCTGTCAGAGGGGGAGGAAGGCCCGGGACAAGGGGAAAACGGCTTTAGGACCGTTGCCCAGCACAGAGGAGCCTTTCCAGAGGGTGGCCAAGGTTAGAAGGGGGGCTCTGAACCAAGAGAGCCCGAAGCACAGACCTCCAGACTGGAACGCTGGGAGGAGACCCCAGCCCAGTTGGAACCCCAGGGGTATTGGGGTGGGAAAAGGGCACAGGCCGCATAACCCTTCCCACATGCGAACTGTGAATGCCCTCGAGCACCCCCGACCTAAGGGGGGGCGTGAAACTGGAGGGGCCTGGTGTAATTCTCACCAAGGAATGGGAGGGATGCGGGGGCATCCATGGGAACGGGGGTAGGTTCGAACTTCCCCGGGTCACTGGCTAAAGTGACCCCGCTCAGTTCGGTCTCGAAGGGGGGAGATGTGACGAACTGGGACTGTTCTTACTGTGGTCTGTGAATGCTGACAGGGGAGTGTGGCTGGGATAGTCGGCATTGGGGGATGGGAGACTGACTGAAAATACCTGAGCCTGTAACATGAGAACCCAGGAGGGGGCTGGGACCAGGTGACACCTTTGCCCGGGAGACTGAAAAAGGCTGTGGGAGGGGTCGCTGAAGGCAGAGTCTGGGAAGCTGGCTGGTGAGGTGGCTGGAAGGCAGGGAGGGCTCTGACCCCAGGAGGTGGGCTGGGGTGCCCAAGGACCCCAAGATGGACCTAACTGTGGGGTATCCTGTTGTCTGTGCCTGCAAGACCTGTCTTGACTGTATTCCTGTCATCTAAATAAACCTTCTGCTTTACTGGCTGGCTGAGAGTCATGGTGGATCGCAGGAAGCCGGGGGTGCAGGGCCCTGAGTCCCCCCATACTCCGTGACAGAGGGGTAAGTCCCTCGGAGCCGTAACGCCCCCCGCCGAGCCCCCGGCCCCCTACGACAAAGTGGGAATGCCCCCGAGTCCTGACTGGCTTTGCAGGGAGCAGTTCCAGAGCATCTCCCTGGGGACTCTGTGACAACTGGTGGCAGCCGTGGGATAAAACTGCACAGTCGGGGTTCCTCCGGGAAACCGTGGGGAGCCGAGAGCAGACAGGCCCACTTCGTCACCCCCCTGCCGAGCCCCCCTGGTCCCGCCGAGCCCCCCGGTGCCCCCCACAGTGGCTCGTACCGGCCAGGGCATAGGCCGCGGGGCCGATGGCGATACGGGTCCCATCGGAGACGATCCCCTCGGGAAAAACCTTGGCCATGATCTCCCCATAGAGCCGGCCCAGCCCCGCACCTGTGGGCAGAAAGCCCCCCGCCGGGGTTAGACGGAGACCCCGGCCAGACCCCCCAAGCCCATCCCGGGATATGGCCAGGGGCTGGGAGCCAGGACTCCTGGGTTCTCTCCCCGGCTCTGGGAGGGGAGCGGGGGCTGGTGGGTTAGAGCAGGGGGGGCTGGGAACCAGGACGCCTGGGTTCTCTGCCCGGCTCTGGGAGGGGAGTGGGGGCTGGTGGGTTAGAGTGGGGGGGGGGGCTGGGAGCCCGGACGCCTGGGTTCTCTCCCGGCTCTGGGAGGGGAGTGGGGGCTGGTGGGTTAGAGTGGGGGGGGGGGGGCTGGGAGCCCGGACGCCTGGGTTCTCTGCCCGGCTCTGGGAGGGGAGTGGGGGCTGGTGGGTTAGAGTGGGGGGGGGGGGGCTGGGAGCCCGGACGCCTGGGTTCTCTGGCCGGCTCTGGGAGGGGAGTGGGGGCTGGTGGGTTAGAGTGGGGGGGGGGGCTGGGAGCCCGGACGCCTGGGTTCTCTCCCCGGCTCTAGCAGGGAAGTGGGGGCTGGTGGGTTAGAGCGGGGGGGGGGGGGGGGGGGCTGGGAGCCCGGACGCCTGGGTTCTCACCGTAGACGAAGACGGGCAGGAAGTAGCCGGCGGGGACGACCATGGTGGTGGCGAGGAGCAGCATGAAGAACTGGGGAGGAGGGAGGAGCGAATGAAACAGCCCCCTCTCTCCGGCCCCCCCCTCACCTCCCCGACACCTGGTCCCCCCCAGGGCCCGGCAGCCAGCAGCGGGCGCCAGACACCAGCTGCACCCCCCGGCCCCCCCACCTTGGCGAGCAGGAAGAAGCTGACCATCTCGAGGGAGGAGAGGCGGGGGTGGGTCCACTGGAGCCAGGGATCCGCGTAGGAGGGGTGGGGGGGCTGGCGGGTGGCGTTCAGCCCCCCCAGCTCCGCCCGCCCCCAGGTGCAGTTGTTGAAGAAAGTCTCCAGCAGCTCCTTCATGGTCAGCTTGGGAGGGGAACACAGAGCAAGGGGGGGTGAGACAGGGGAGTGGGGGGGATCCCGGCTGGGGGAGGGGAAGGGAGGGGACGGGGGGGTGAGATGGGGAAGTGGGGGGGGATCCCGGCCGGGGGGGGATGAGACAGGGAAGTGGGGGGGGCTCCCAGACGGGGGGATCCCAGATGGGGGGGTTGGGGGGTGAGGTGGGGAAGTGGGGGGGGAGGGGGGGAGACGGGGAAGTGGGGGGGGATCCCGGCCAGGGGGGGTGGGGGAGAGGAGGGGGAATCCCGGCTGCGGGAGGGGAGGGGGGATCCTGGACGGGGGAGGGGAGGGGAGAGGGGGGTGAGACAGGGAAGTGGTGGGGATCCCGGACGGGGTGGGCTGCGGGAGGGGAGGCGAGGGGAGGGGGATCCTGGCCGGGGGAGGGGAGGGGAGGGGAGGGGGGGTGAGATGGGGAAGTGGGGGGGGATCCCGGCCGGGGGGGGCGGGGGAGGGGAGGCGAGGGAGGGGGGATCATGGCCGGGGGAGGGGAGGGAAGGGGGGGTGAGATGGGGAAGTGGGGGGGAATCCGGCCGGGATCCCCCCTCCCCTCCCCTCCCCTCCCGCAGCTCACCCCGGCCAGGATCCCTTTGTATCAAAGCCTCATGTAGACACTTTGCATGGCCCTTGGTATAATGTTATAGCCCCTAAGGATAGAATAAGAGAGAAGAAAAATGTCTTTTTGCTGGGAGTAGAACAAGATCCCCCCCCCCCTCTCAATCAATGACCGAGGGGTGGATGAGCCAGGCGGGGAAGGCAGCACCTCCAGACAGCCTCAGCCGGTGGAGGGGGCTGGGAGCCAGACCCAAGGACAATCAAACGTGTCAAATGGGCTCACTCTATCAAAGAAACTGAGGAACCGCCTGCTCAGCATCCTACACAGCAAACAGGAAAACCTCAGAAAGGAGCTCTCCAACCTGGAGCCTCATAAACAACCAGCCCTCCACACCAACGGACTTCGCTGAAACCAGGCAGGAGAGCTACATTCCACACTTCACCGCTCTACAAAGGAGAAAGGACCGTAAGCGGTCTAAAATCCTACCTGCCACATGGGGCCACAACAGGGGTACCCCTAACTCACCCAGCAATATCGTCAATTTATCCAGCTACACTCAGCCCGGCAGAAGAGTCTGTCCTATCTCGGGGACTCTCTTTCTGCCCCAGCACCCCCACGAATATGATACAGTTCTGCGGTGATCTGGAAGCCTACTTTCGCCGCCTCCGACTCAAAGAATACTTTCAGGATAACACTGAACAGCGCACTGATACACAGATACCCTCCCACCAACAGCACAGGAAGCACATGGACTCCTCCTGGGGGTCGAAATGACAGTCTGGACCTATACATAGAATGCTTCCGCCGACGTGGACAGGCAGAAATTGTGGAAAAACAACATCGCTTGCCTCATAACCTAAGTCGAGCAGAACGCAATGCCATCCACAGCCTCAGAAACCACCCTGACATTATCATCAAAGGAGGTGCTGTTGTCATCATGAACAGGTCTGACTACCAGAAGGAGGCTGCCAGACAACTCTCCAATACCAAATTCTACAGGCCACTTTCCTCAGATCCCACTGAGGAATACACTAAGGGCAGGTCTACACTAACCCCCCAATTCGAACTAAGGTACGCAACTTCAGCTACGTGAATAACGTAGCTGAAGTTCGAAGTACCTTAGTTCGAACTTACCTCGGTCCACATGCGGCAGGCAGGCTCCCCCGTCGACTCCACGGTACTCCTCTCGCCAAGAAGGAGTATCGCAGTCGACGGCGAGCACTTCCGGGTTTGACTTATCGCGTCCAGACAAGACGCGATAAGTCGAACCCAGAAGTTCGATCGCTCGCCGCCGAACTACCGGGTAAGTGTAGACCTACCCTTAGAAACTGCACCATCTACTCAGGACACTCCCTACACTAACACAGGAACAAATCAACACACCCTTAGAGCCCCGACTGGGGTTATTCTATCTACTACCCAAGATCCACAAACCCGGAAACCCTGGACGCTCCATCATCTCGGGCATTGGCACCCTCACTGAAGGACTGTCTGGATATGTGGACTCCCTACTCAGACCCTACGCCACCAGCACTCCCAGCTATCTCCGTGACATCACTGATTTCCTGAGAAAACTACAATGCATTGGTGACCTCCCAGGAAACACCATCCTAGCCACCATGGATGTAGAGGCTCTCTACACAAACATCCCACACACAGATGGAATACAAGCTGTCAGGAACAGTATACCTGATGATGCCACAGCGCAACTGGCTGCTGAGCTCTGTGACTTTATCCTCACGCACAACTATTTCAAATTTGGTGACAATATATACCTCCAGACCAGTGGCACCGCTATGGGCACCCGCATGGCCCCACAATATGCCAACATTTTTATGGCTGACCTGGAACAACGCTTCCTCAGCTCTCGTCCACTCACGCCCCTTCTCTACCTACGCTACATTGATGACATCTTCATCATCTGGACCCATGGGAAGGAGACCCTGGAAAAATTTCACCATGATTTCAACAGCTTCCACCCCACCATCAACCTCAGCCTGGACCAATCTACCCGGGAGGTCCACTTCCTAGACACCACAGTACAAATAAGGGAGGGTCACGTTAACACCACCCTATACCGAAAATCCACTGACCACTATGCCTACCTTCATGCCGCCAGCTTCCACCCCGGACACACCACACGATCCATTGTCTACAGCCAAGCACTGAGATACAACTGCATTTGCTCCAACCCCTCAGATAGAGACCAACACCTACAAAATCTTCACCAAGCATTCTCAAAACTACGATACCCGCATGAGGCAATAAGGAAACAGATCAACAGAGCCAGACGTGTACCCAGAAGCCTCCTGCTACAAGACAGGCCCAAAAAAGAAACCAACAGAACTCCACTGGCCATCACCTACAGTCCTCAGCTTAAACCTCTCCAACGCATCATCAGTGATCTACAACCCATCCTGGCCAACGATCCCTCGCTTTCACAGACCTTGGGAGGCAGGCCAGTCCTCGCCCACAGACAACCCACCAACCTGAAGCATATTCTCACCAGTAACTCCACACCGCACCATAACAACTCTAACTCAGGAACCAATCCATGCAACAAACCTCGATGCCAACTCTGCCCACATATCTAGACCAGCGACACCATCACAGGACCTAACCAGATCAGCTACACCATCACCGGTTCATTCACCTGCATGTCCACCAATGTAATATACGCCATCATATGCCAGCAATGCCCCTCTGCTATGTACATCGGCCAAACTGGACAGTCACTACGTAAAAGGATAAATGGACACAAGTCAGATATCAGGAATGGCAATATACAAAAACCTGTAGGAGAACACTTCAACCTCCCTGGCCACACAATAGCAGATTTAAAGGTAGATTTTTTCTTACAGCAAAAAAACTTCAGGACCAGACTTCAAAGAGAAACTGCTGAGCTTCAGTTCATCTGCAAATTTGACACCATCAGCTCAGGGTTAAACAAAGACTGTGAATGGCTAGCCAACTACAGAAGCAGTTTCTCCTCCCTTGGTGTTCACACCTCAACTGCTAGCAGAGCACCTCACCCTCCCTGATTGAACTAACCTCGTTATCTCTAGCCTGACTCACTCTTGCTTGCATATTTATACCTGCCTCTGGAAATTTCCACTACATGCATCCGAGGAAGTGGGTATTCACCCACGAAAGCTCATGCTCCAATACGTCTGTTAGTCTATAAGGTGCCACAGGACTCTTTGCTGCTTTTACAGATCCAGACTAACACGGCTACCCCTCTGATGCATAAAGACAAGCAGACATACTGACGGCCTCGGGGGTTAGGAGCCAGCACCTTCTTTTGGAAACACCCTCTTTGCAGCAGTGGGACAACACCCAGAGACAAGCAGCACAAAGGCCCAACGGACACAGACCCAGAGTTTGCAGCTGGTGCAGATTTGCAGGAGAGGGAAGCTGCTATAGAAGTGAGGTGTCTCGCACAGGACCCCGGGTCTCGTCTTGTCAACATGGAGCATCGATCCGGATCGGCAGAAACCCGGCTCCACCCCTCCCCCATCTAACTCCCCTGGCCAGTGCAGTTAAGGGGAGCAGCTAGTTGGTAACAACAAGAAGACGGAGTGTGTGTGTGTCTGTGTGTGTGAGTGTGTGTGTGTGTATGTGTGTGTGAGTGTGTGTGTGTGTGTGTGAGTGTGTGTGTGTGTGAGAGTGTGTGTGAGTGTGTGTGAGTGTGAGTGTGTGTGTGTGTGTGTGTGTGTGTGTGTGTGTGAGTGTGTGTGTGTGAGTGTACTATATATAGATATCATATGCATATGATACAGTGTTAATGAATACATGTATTACTAATAAATGTGGTGTTTTGCCTTATTCCCCCGAAAAGATCCTGTGCAGTACTTTAAGTACAACAGAGGGGAGGGAGGCGGGATCCCGAGCCGGGGGGCGGGGGTGTGAGATGGGGAAGTGGCGGGGGGGGATCCTGGCCGGGGGACAGGGGAGGGGAGGGGGGGGGGGGTGAGATGGGGAAGTGGGGGGAGATCCCGGCCGGGGGGCGGGGAGGGGAGGGGAGGGGGGGTGAGATGGGGAAGTGAGGGGGGATCCCGGCCAGGGGGCGGGGGAGGGGAGGGGGGACTCACCCGCGCCCCCAGGTACTGTCCCAGCCCGTGGGGGAAGGTGACGCTTGCCAGCACCAGGGAGACCAGCCCAGCATGGAGGATTTTGCTGCCGGGGGGGGGGAGAAAATGGGGGAGATGGTAACTGAAGGGGGGGGCGAAGGGGGAGTGAGGGGAGATGGGGGGCTGGGGAGGGGCCTGGCACTGGGAGATGGGGGGCTGGGGGAGGGGGGCTCTGGGGGAGACAGGGGTGAGATGGGTGGCCTGGCTTTGGGGGGGCTGGGGGGGAGATGGGGGGCTCTGGGGGAGATGGGGGACTGGGGGAGGCGGGGGACTCTGGGGAGGCTCTGGGGGAGATGGGGGCTGGGGGAGGCGGGGGACTCTGGGGGGCTGGGGGGTAGATGGGGGGCTGGGGGCTCTGGGGGGCTGGGGGGTGAGCCAGAGGGAGCCAGGGGTGAGGGTCAAGCCAGTGGGTCTGTAAGGGCCGGGGGCCCAGCAGGTCCGACTAGGGAGCGGGGGGGGGGCAGAGGGGAGCTCTGGTCTTCAGGAGGCTGGAGCGTGGGGGGCGGGGATCTGGGGGTGCCGTGGGGGGCTCAGGGTGCCCCCCGCCGGCGGGGCAGGGGTCTCCAAGGGTTGAGGCCAGGCTGCCGGCTCTGGGCCCCCCAGTGGAGGGCGCCGGTGAGGGCCCCGGGGGGCAGGAGCCAGGGCAGGGTTTGGGGGGCCCGGGGGGGTTCACTCACTTGCGGCCCAGCAGGCGCCGGGGCAGTGGCCGGTTCTGCAGGGCCAGCAGCAGGTTGCGGTGGCAGAAGAGGTAGACGCAGCAGAGAGCCCCACACAGCGCCCTGCGGGGACAGCGTCAGACAAACCCAGGCGTCCGGGCCCCACTCCCACCCACGACACCCCCCTCCCAGAGCCGGGAGAGAACCCAGGCGTCCGGGCCCCACCCCCACCCACGACACCCCCTCCCAGAGCTGGGAGAGAACCCAGGCGTCCGGGCCCCACCCCCACCCACGACACCCCCCTCCCAGAGCTGGGAGAGAACCCAGGAGTCCGGGCCCCACTCCCACCCACGACAGCCCCCTCCCAGAGCCGGGAGAGAACCCAGGAGTCCGGGCCCCGCCCTCACCCACGACACCCCCCTCCCAGAGCCGGGAGAGAACCCAGGAGTCCTGGCTCCCAGCCCCCCCTGCTCTAACCCACCAGCCCCCACTCCCCTCCCAGAGCCGGGGAGAGAACCCAGGAGTCCTGGCTCCCAGCCCTCTGCCTATCCCCCTCCCTGGGCTGGGGCGGAGCTAGCAGGCTGGGGCGAAGCCAGCAGGCGGGGGATCTCGGGGTCCCCCCCACTCACCCCAGCAGGGCGAACGAGAGCAGCTCGGGCAGGTCGAAGGGGAACTCGACGCGCCAGCTGGTGCTGAAGAGAACGGCCACCGTCTCTGGGAGGCACCAGGGGGGGACGGTTAGTCTGGGGGGCCGGGTCCCCCATCTTCCCCGCCCGGCCCTCAGCCCCTAAAGCCCTGCGATGCGGGCCCCCTGCCCTCGTCCCCCATTTCTCCAGCCCCCCACAACCCTCTGACCCCAGATCTCCCCCCACTGCCCCTCCCCTGCATCCCATTTCTCCAGCCCCCCAAACCTCTCTCCTCAGATCTCCCCCTCCCCGTACCCCATTTCCCCAGCCCCCCCAACCCTCTCACTCCAGATCTCCCCCCACTGCCCTCCCCTGCACCCCATTTCCCCAGCCCCCCCAACCCTCTTACTCCAGCTCTCCCCCTCCCCATCCCCCATTTCTCCAGCCCCCCCAAACCCTCTGACCCCAGATCTCCCCCTCCCCATACCCCATTTCTCCAACCCTCTCAGCCCAGATCTCCCCACACGGTACCCCATTCTCCAGCCCCCCCCAACCCTCTAACCCCATATCTCCCCCACTGCCCCCTCCCCTGCACCCCATATCTCCAGCCCCCCACAACCCTCTCCCCCCAGATCTCCCCCCGCTGCCCCTCCCCTGCACCCCATTTCCCCAGCCCCCCAACCCTCTCCCCCCAGATCTCCCCCTCCCCATCCCCCATTTCCCCAGCCCCCCAACCCTCTCCCCCCAGATCTCCCCTTCCCCCATCCCCCATTTCCCCAGCCCCCCAACCCTCTCCCCCCAGATCTCCCCTTCCCCCATCCCCCATTTCCCCAGCCCCCCAGCCCTCTCCCCCCAGATCTCCCCTTCCCCCATCCCCCATTTCCCCAGCCCCCCAGCCCTCTCCCCCCAGCGCTCCCGGCCCCCCGTACCGCTCTCGCCGTGGAGCAGGGGCAGCAGCCGGAAGGTGAGGGCGGCGCAGGTGGCGGAGAAGAAGCCGCGCCAGTAATCGCGCAGCGCGAAGTGCGTCCCGGTCGCCTCCACGGAGAACAGCACCCCTGGGGGGCGGGGGGATCAGCCGGGAACCGGGCCCCCTGCAAGCCCCCCACACGCCCTCCTCGGGCCCCCCTCCCCTGAGCCCCCCACGTGCCCCCCACCGACCACCCACGGGCCCATCATGCACCCCCAGTCCTCCCCATGTGCCCCGAGGTCCCCCCCATGCACCCCCGTCCTCCCCCCATGCCCCCGGGTCCCCCATGCCCCCGGGTCCCCCATGCACCCCCAGATCTCCACCTGTGCCCCCCGATTCCCCCATGCACCCCAGACCTCCCCCCATGCCCCCGGGTCCCCCCGTGCACCCCCAGACCTCCCCCTGTGCCCCCCCAACCACCATCTCCCCCCAGTCATCTCTGGGGAGAACAGCACCCCTGGGCGGCGTGGGGGGCGCCGGGAACCAGCCCCCCGATTCCCCTTCCCCCCCCCCGCGGTGCCCCCCGAACCGTCTCCCTCCCCACCCCCCCTTTCTCTGCCCCTCCCCCGGCCCTGCGAGCGCTTTGGGGTCACTCACCCCCCACGGGGGCCACGAAGCAGCAGGCCACCCCCACGGCCGCCCCAGCCACCAACATCTCGTACTTGCGGGCCGGGTTCTGGGGGGCAGAGATGTGGGGGTGAGCGGTGGGGGGGTGCTGGGGGCCGGGGTGGGGATTGGGGCAGTTTGGGGGCTGGGAGAGGAGTAGGGGGCAGCTCGGGAGTGGGGGAGGGGCCA
Source organism: Emydoidea blandingii (assembly GCA_036785055.1). Taxonomy (NCBI): domain Eukaryota; kingdom Metazoa; phylum Chordata; order Testudines; family Emydidae; genus Emydoidea; species Emydoidea blandingii. Next base: position 23,719,339 of record JAXIVB010000013.1, read on the forward strand.
GGGGAAGTTCGGGGGGGGCCGGGGGCCGCTCGGAGGTGGGGGAGGGGCCGGGGAGGGGGAGGGGCCAGGGGAAGTTCGGGGGGGGGCCGGGGGCAGCTCAGAGGTGGGGGAGGGGCCGGGGAGGGGGAGGGGCCAGGGGAAGTTCGGGGGGGCAGGGGCAGCTCGGGGGTGGGGGCGGGACCAAGGAGGGGGAGGGGCCAGGGGAAGTTGGGGGAGCTGGGGACACCCCCAGACTCACCTCCTTGGTCCCAGCGACTCGAACCATCACGCGGCCAAGCTGGGTGGCCAGGATCGTGGCCATGTGAACGAAGGGGCCCTGGGGAGAGAGCCGGGGTCACCGCGGCCACCCCAGATCCCCCCCAATCCCCAGCCCCCCCCGATCTCCCCAACTCCCCCCAGATCCCCCCGATCCCCAGCCCCCCGATCACCCCAGATCCCCAGCCCCCCAGATCCCCCCAGATCTCCCTGATCCCCAGCCCCCCAGATCCCCCTAACACACCCAGCCCCCACCTCCCAGATCCCTACCCCCCCAATCCCCCACCCCAGAGATCCCAGCCCCCCAAATACCCCCAGACCCTGACCCCCAGACACCCCAGCTCCCCAGCTCCACGCACACTCCCCATCCCCCAGCCTAAAACACCCACCTCCCAGATCTCCGCCCCCTCAATCCCCCATCCCCAGAGACCTAATCCCCCCAACTCCCCCAAATACCCCCAGCCTCTGACCCCCAGCCCCTCCCAAAGGACCCCCCCACTCACCACTTTGCCCAGGAAGATGGTGCTGCCTGCCCCCAGGGTGCAGATCACCCCCCGACCAGCTTGGCCAGGCCAGTTCGCAGGGTGAAGAACTCGCTCAGCACGACTCCCCGGAGCGTCACCTTCAGCTCGGGGATCCCGGAGCTGGGAGGGGGGGACGCGTGAGAGCCCCCCACGGCCCTGGGATGGGGGACCCCGCAGTCACACCCCCCACGGCCCCAAGGACCCCAAGTTCCCAGGCCCCCACGGCCCGGGGATGGGGGATCCCGCGTTTACATCCCCCCACGGCCCTGGGGATTGGGGACCCCATGTTCCCAGCCCCCCACAGCCCAGGAGATGGGGGATCCCACGTTCACAGCCCCCCAAATCCCCCCTCCCCCAGGATCTCGGGGCTGTGGCGGGGTAGGGGGGCCCGGGCCCTACCTGCAGCCTGCGGCGAGATGTATTTGGCGACTCCAGCCGAGACCATCATGAGCCCCGTGTGGTAGAGGACCCAGGAGAAATACTGCAGGGCCCGGTACCCCTCCAGCGCGTCGTACACCCACAGGTTGGCTGGGGGGCGACAGGGGGGGTTAGGGCAGGGATCCCGCCCCCTGCGTCCCCCCTTGGACCGGCGCCGTATGTGGGGTTCTATGGAGGGCTGGGGATCTGGGGTGGGGGGGCGTGACTGGGGGGGGCGAATGCAGCGGGGGGTTCAGCGTCTCACAGGGGACTTCAAATCCTGTCTCCCTTGGGCTGCCCCTGCCAGCAATTCCCATGGCTCTGGGACCCTGGGGGGAGGGAGACTGGGGATCGGGGGGGGCTGGGGATCGGGGGGTTGTGGGGGCACCTCGCTGGAACTTGGAGATGATGACGTCGAGGCCGAAGCTGATGGTCGCCATGCAGATGCCCAAGAGGAAGAGGAAGATCCAATCCTCGCCCAGCTTCAGGATCTGGGAGCGGACGGACAGACCCAGCGCTGCAAGAGAGACGGACGGAGGGTGCCCCTCAATCCCGACCCACAGCCCCTGCCAGCCCAGCCCCCCGCCCCAGCTCTGCCGGTGCCCCTCACTCCCGACCCGCAGCCCCTGCCAGCCCAGCCCTGCCCTCCCAGCTCTGCCGGTGCCCCTCACTCCCGACCCGCAGCCCTGCCAGCCCAGCCCTGCCCTCCCAGCTCTGCCGGTGCCCCTCACTCCCGACCCGCAGCCCCTGCCAGCCCAGCCCTGCCCTCCCAGCTCTGCCGGTGCCCCTCACTCCCGACCCGCAGCCCCTGCCAGCCAGCCCTGCCCTCCCAGCTCTGCCGGTGCCCCTCACTCCCGACCCGCAGCCCCTGCCAGCCCAGCCCTGCCCTCCCAGCTCTGCCGGTGCCCCTCACTCCCGACCCGCAGCCCCTGCCAGCCCAGCCCTGCCCTCCCAGCTCTGCCGGTGCCCCTCACTCCCGACCCCGCAGCCCCTGCCAGCCCAGCCCTGCCCTCCCAGCTCTGCCGGTGCCCCTCACTCCCGACCTGCAGCCCCTGCCAGCCCGGCCCTGCCCCCCAGCTCTGCCGGTGCCCCTCACTCCCAACCTGCAGCCCCTGCCAGCCCAGCCCTGCCCCTCCCAGCTCTGCCGGTGCCCCTCACTCCCGACCCGCAGCCCCTTGCCAGCCCAGCCCTGCCCCCCCCCCAGCTCTGCCGGTGCCCCTCACTCCGACCTGCAGCCCCTGCCAGCCCAGCCCTGCCCCCCCCCCCAGCCCAGCCGGTGTCCCTCACTCCCGACCTGCAGCCCCTGCTAGCCCGGCCCTGCCCCCCCCCAGCTCTGCCGGTTGCCCCTCACTCCCGACCCGCAGCCCACTTGCTGCGGGATCCCCTCCCTCTCCCTGCCCCCCCCCCCCCCCAGTCATGTCCAGGTGCGGAAAATCCTTGAGGCAGCTGCTGTCCTTGACCCGGGGGCCGATCCGTGTTCGTGTCACACGCTCACCGGGTGATGAGAGGACCGGGGGTGGGGGGGAGGTGAAGGGAACCCAAACCCCAACCGGCCCCAGCCTGAATCCCAGGCCCTGTCCATGAACAACCAGGCCCTGTTTATACCCCAAACACAGGACTGTAACAATGTGATTCCCTCCCGCCCGGAGCCCTGGGCTCCCCCTTCCCCAGCCCTGCCGGTGCCCCTCACTCCCAACCCGCAGCCCCTGCTAGCCCAGCCCTGCCGGTGCCCCTCACTCCCGACCCACAGCTGCTGCCAGCCCAGCCCTGCCCCCCCCCCCCCGCAGCTCTGCTGGTGCCCCTCACTCCCAACCCGCAGCCCCTGCTAGCCCAGCCCTGGGCCCCCCCCAGCTCTGCCGGTGCCCCTCACTCCCGACCCGCAGCCCCCTTACGTTTCAGCGCCTGTATCACTCTTTGCACAGCCTTGCGCCCCCTCGGCCGCTGGTCTCTGCCGAACAGCTTCTGGTACGTCTCCCCGAGCAGCTCACTGTCCAGCTGCTGCCCCTGGGGCCCCGGCCCCCCAACTCCCTCCTTGGGCTCCCCCTTCCTTGAGTTGCACAGCCCCATGGCCCTGCCTGGCTCCACTGGCTGGCCCCCATCCCCTCTCCCTAGGGTTTTATAGCCCCATCAGCCCTGCCCCACCCTGGGGGGAGCGGAACCAGCTGCCCGGAGCCAGGGACACCGGTCTGGGCCAGGCGAAGACAGGCGGGGGCGGGGGCGGGCAGCAAGAGAGAGTGTGGGGAGATTAGAGGGTGGGTGTGGGGCCAGACAGACAGGTAGATAGATGGGGGATGGGTGTGGGGGGAGAGAGGGGGGGAACAGGGTTGGGGATAGATAGATAGATAGATAGAAGGGGTGGATGGGGACGGATAGATCACAGGGTGGGGGTGGCAATGGATGGCTAGACACCTGTGTCTAGGGACGTGCAGTGTCACTGTAGCCAGGTGGGTCCCGGGGTGAGATAAGATCTTTTCCTGGACCAACGTCTGTTGGCCTGGGCACGGAGAGACAGAGGCAGATTCTCTGCCAAGGCTACCGGCTCCGATCTGGCCCGAGGGCCGGGCACTGGAGGCTCTGCTCCGGGGAGCGAGGCGGGGTGGGGGAGTTAGGGGCTGGTGCCTGGGCTTTGCAAAGCTTCAGGGCGTCCCCCTCCCCAGTCCCACCCTGCTGTTGTGACAACAAACTCAGGGGAAGGGCCCCCAGATGTCCGGAGCCTGTGGGAGACACCTCTCCCTGGGGCACCAGATACCAGGCGGGGCTGGGAGCCAGACTCCTGGGTTCTCTCCCCGGCTCCGGGAGGGGAGGGGGGGCTGGTGGTTAGAGCAGGGGGGGCTGGGAGCCAGGACTCCTGGGTTCTCTCCCCAGCTCTGGGAGGGGAGTGGGGGTTGGTGGGTTGGAGCAGGGGGGCTGGGAGCCAGGACTCCTGGGTTCTCTCCCCGGCTCTGGGTTATGGATTAACATGGGGGTGGGGGGTAGGTGAAGGGCTGGGCTGGGTCCAAGGCGAACTTTGACTCCCGGGAGCGAAGGCATCCTCAACAGGTGGAAAAATAAACTGGGCATGAAACTTCCAGGTGTCTCTGTCCTTGCGGGGGTGTGGAAACTGGAAAGTGCCCCCCCCACACACACACACACACTCTATAGGATGGAAAGAATGTCAAGGCCCCTCCTCAGCCCTGGAATTCGGGGTGGGCAGGGGACAGACAGACACTGCCTGGGGCTGGGGGCTGGAATAGTCCAGGGAGGGACCCGTGGGGCAGGGGCTTCGTTCCCTTACTGACCTTTTCCCCCAGGGCCCCTTTCTCCTGCCCCCCAGCCCCATTTCCCCCTCCCCCTGCCCCCCAACCTCCCTGTGGCCCATCTCCCCTCAACCTGCTGGGACCCCAACCCCTGGGGCTCCCCCTCCTTCTGGGCCCCCCTCTTCCCGGTAGCCCCCCAATTTCCCCAGTCTTCTCCCCCTAACCTCCCTTGCCCCCATCTCCCTCTAACCCCCCAGACTCCCCCATTCTCCTGTAACCCCCCAGGGCCCCATCTCTCCCCTTAGCTCACCCTACTGCCTCCAGGGCCCCCCATCTCCCCCTAACCCTTGGACTCCTCCCCTCTGCTCCCTCCGGGGCCCCCCATCCCTCCCTAACCCCCAGGCTCCCCCCCTCCGCATATTCTCCCCTTAGCTCCTCCTTCCTCCGGGGACCCCCATCTTGCCTAACCCTCCCGTGGGGCCCCGTCCCCATAACCCATCCACGCGCGCTCCAGGCGGGTTGTATGAACGTTCCATGCGCGCTCCGGGCGGGGCGGGGGAAGTTGTATGGACGTTCCACGCGCGCTCCGGGCGGGCTGTATGAACGTTCCACGCGCGCTCCGGGCGGGGCGGGGGAAGTTGTATGGACGTTCCACGCGCGCTCCGGGCGGGGCGGGGGGCTTGTATGAACGTTCCACGCGCGCTCCGGGCGGGGCGGGGGAAGTTGTATGAACGTTCCACGCGCGCTCTCGGCGGGTTGTATGAACGTTGCATGCGCGCTCCGGGCGGGGGCGGAGTCGGAGTCGGAAGCGGAAGCGGCGGCTCGGCCTGCGCTGGGGACACGGGGAGGTGAGTGGGGGGCCGGGGAGCGGGGTCACAAGGGGATCCTCGGTGGGGGCGGGGTGTCCTTCGGAGCGCTGTGGGGTAAGGGGGGGAGTTGGGGGCAGGAGGGGAGCGGAAGGGGACCTCGTGGGGCTAAGGGAGGGGACTCTGGGTGGGGGTGGGTGAGTGGGGGGCAGGGGGATGATTGGCCTGGAGGGGAGTCCGGGGGGGCTGGTGGACAGGGGGCTGGAGGGAGGTTCGGGGGGGCTGGTGATGTTCTGGGGGGGCTGGAGGGGAGTCCGGGGGGCTGGAGGGAGGTCCGGGGGGGCTAGTGATGTTCCGGGGGGCTGGAGGGGGGTCGGGGGGGGGGCTGGTGGACAGGGGGCTGGAGGGAGGTCGGGGGGGCTGGTAATGTTCTGGGGGGCTGGAGGGGAGTCCGGGGGGGCTGGAGGGAGGTCCAGGGGGGGCTGGTGATGTTCTGGGGGGCTGGAGGGGAGTCCGGGGGGGGGGCTGGTGATGTTCTGGGGGGCTGGAGGGGAGTCCGGGGGGGCTGGAGGGAGGTCCAGGGTGGGGCTGGTGATGTTCCGGGGGGCTGGAGGGGGGTCCGGGGGGGCTGGTGGACAGGGGGCTGGAGGAAGGTCCATGGGGGGCTGGTGATGTTCTAGGGGGCTGGAAGGGGGTCTGGGGGGGGGCTGATTATGTTCTGGGGGGCTGGAGGAGGGGAGCTGGTGATGTTCTGGGGGGCTGGAGTGGGGTCTGGGGGGCGGTCTGGGGGGCTGGAGGAGGGGGGCTGGTGATGTTCTGGGGGGCTGGAGGGAGGTCTGGGGGGGCTGGTGATGTTCTGGGGGGGCTGGAGGAGGGGGGCTGGTGATGTTCTGGGGGGCTGGAGTGGGGTCTGGGGGGAGGTCTGGGGGGCTGGAGGAGGGGGGCTGGTGATGTTCTGGGGGGCTGGAGGGGAGTCTGGAGGGGCTGGAGGGAGGTCCAGGGGGGGCTGGTGATGTTTCAGGGGGCTGGAGGGGGCCCGGGGGGGCTGGTGGACAGGGGGCTGGAGGGAGGTCCATGGGGGGCTGGTGATGTTCTGGGGGGCTGGAGGGGGGTCCGGGGGGGGCTGATGATGTTCTGGGGGGCTGGAGGAGGGGGGCTGGTGATGTTCTGGGGGTCTGGGGGGAGGTCTGGGGGGCTGGAGGAGGGGGGCTGGTGATGTTCTGGGGGGCTGGAGGGAGGTCTGGGGGGGGCTGGTGATGTTCTGGGGGGGCTGGAGGAGGGGGGCTGGTGATGTTCTGGGGGGCTGGAGTGGGGTCTGGGGGGGCTGGAGGAGGGGGGCTGGTGATGTTCTGGGGGGCTGGAGGGAGGTCCATGGGGGGCTGGAGGGAGGTCCATGGGGGGCTGGTGATGTTCTGGGGGGCTGGAGGGAGGTCTGGGGGCTGGAGGAGGGGGGCTGGTGATGTTCTGGCGGTTGGAGGGAGGTCTGGGGGGGCTGGTGATGTTCTGGGGGGCTGGAGGGGGGTCCGGGGGGCCTGGAGGGGGGTCCGGGGGGGCTGGGGGACGTCGGGAGCAGGGGGAGGTGGGGGCAGCTGAGAGGGGTGGTGGCTCAGGCGCCCGGGAGGCCGGATTCGGGGGACCGTGGGGGGCAGGCGGCCCTGGACTCCCCCCTCTCTCTCACCCCCCAGACCCATGGCGGAGCCGGCGCCCCCCGCGGCGGAGCTGGCCCTGCGGCGCCGCCTGCCCCCCCGCCTGCCGCGGCGCCCAGGCGACGTCTACGTCAACATGCAGACGGATTTCAAGGCGCAGCTGAGCCGGTGCCAGAAGCTGCTGGGCCCCGGCGGCGGCTGCGCCGAGATCTGCATCCACGGGCTGGGCCTGGCCATCAACCGGGCCATCAACATCGCCCTGCAGCTCCAGGCGGGCGGCGCCGGCGCCCTGCGGCTCGCCGCCAACACCTCCACCGTGCCGCTGGCTGACGGGCTGGAGCCCCAGGGCGACGAGGACGGGCGCCCGCCCCTCGCCCGGGCCCGCAACAACTCTGCCATCCACATCCGGGTGTGCCGGGCTGCGCCCCCGCCCTGAGGGAGGGCCCCCCCCCCCGGCGCGGAGCCTGGCCCCGGACACCCCTGTCCCGGCGCGGAGCCGGTCCCCAGAGCTTGGTCCCCGAGCACGGAGCCGGTCCCTGGAGCCTGGTCCCCCGGTACGGAGCCTGCTTTGGGGCCCCAGGACAGAGCCGTGGCACGTAGACACCCCCAGAGCCTGCCCCCACTGGCACGGAGCCGACCCCCGGATCCCCTCCACTGGCACAGAGCCACCCCCAAGCACACCTGTCTGGCTATGTTTATATGGGGGGGGGGGGGGGACTTGGACCTTTAACCCCTTTCTGGACCACCGCCCACCCATCCGCTCCTCTCCTCCCCACACCCAACGAAGACTGAACACCTCCCCGAAGTGGACGCTGGAGCCCGAGGGGACGCAGATGGGGAGGTGGGATTCTGACTTTGGGGTGATGGGGGGCTGGGGAAAGGGCCCCCCCCGTCCTTGCTGGAACCTGGCTCGTGGCCTCCATCTGTTGGATTGAACAATAAAAGTGACCAGCGGCTCGGTCAGCATGGACTTGTCCCATGGGCCCCCGTGTGACATCACTTGGGGGGCACTGGCTGGCTCAGGGGGGCCGGGAATGGGGGAGGGGCCTGTCCCTCCTAGAGGCTGGCGGCTCTAGGAATTGCCGGGGGGCCGGGCCGGGCCGGGCCTTTCCTAACCACATGAAACGAGCCTCTGAACCCACATCCCCCACGGCGGGGTATAAAGCGGGGTGTCCTGACAGCAGCTCTCTCTAATCGGCCGCCCTGCCCCAGAGGTGGGCGCATCTCAGCGCCGAGCGAGGGGTCCCTGTGTAAAACCCCCAAGACTCGGGCAATGAGGTAGAAATTCCCAGAGTAACAATCTAGATACAGTGACAGATCTGAGCACAGAACCCAGGAGTCCTGGCTCCCAGCCCCCCCTGCTCTGACCCACCAGCCCCCACTCCCCTCCTGGAGCCGGGGAGAGAACCCAGGAGTCCTGGCTCCCAGCCCCCCTGCTCTAACCCACCAGCCCCCACTCCCTTCCCAGAGCCGGGGAGAGAACCCAGGAGTCCTAGCTCCGTGCCCCCCCTGCTCTAACCCACCAGCCCCCACTCCCCTCCCAGAGCCGGGGAAAGAACCCAGGAGTCCTAGCTCTGTGCCCCCCCTGCTCTAACCCACCAGCCCCGCACTCCCCTCCCAGAGCCGGGCAGAGAACCCAGGAGTCCTGGCTCCCAGCCCCCCCTACTCTGACCCACCAGCCCCCACTCCCCTCCCCAAGCCGGGGAGAGAACCCAGGAGTCCTGGCTCCCAGCCCCGCCTGCTCTAACCCACCAGCCCGCACTCCCCTCCCAGAGCCGGGGAGAGAACCCAGGCGTCCTGGCTCCCAGCCCGACCCCCCCGGGCGCTGGCTGCGCGTGCCAGTCACACCTGGCGCGGGCTCTGCCCGTCTCTCCAGACTGATCTTGGCAGCCCATGTGGGGCTGTGGGCTCCCTGTCCGGTGCTGGATCGTGGGCAGAGCGGGGATCAGGGGGGCTGGGCTGGGGGGGCCTAGGCAGGACCGGCGCTTGCCCTCTCTGCCCTTTGCCCCGCTGCCCCCCGGTTGATGAATGACCGGCTCTGGCGCCGGGGCCCGGCTCTGTTTGCCGACAGCTCCGGGGTCGATGGCCCTGGCAACCCCGCGGTCTCGCTCCCTGCAGCCCGGCACGTATCCCCCGCTGTTATCCTTGGCCTGGGCCCAGCGCGGGACATCGCCTGCAGCCGCTGGGGGGGTCCTGCCACGGCCTCCCCCGGCCCCCACCCCACGCATGAGACGAGCTTCACGGGGGCTCAGCCCAGCCAGGACTCCTGGGTTCTCTCCCCGGCTCTGGGAGGGGAGTGGGGGCTGGTGGGTCAGAGCAGGGGGGGCTGGGAGTCAGGACTCCTGGGTTCTCTCCCCGGCTCTGGGAGGGGAGGAGGCTCTGGTGGGTTGGAGCAGGGGGGACTGGGAGCCAGAACTCCTGGCTTCTTTCCCCGGCTCTGGGAGGGGAGTGGGGGCTGGTGGGTCAGAGCAGGGGGGGTTCGGAGCCAGGACTCCTGGGTTCTCCCCCAGCTGGGGGAGCAGTGTCCAGGGGGTACTACACCATCCAAGCTGCGGTGATGGGTCCCTGCCTCCCCAAACGCTCAGAGCGACCCCCACGTAGGGCTGTGGGGAGCTGGATGGGGGGCGTTTCTAGGGGTCGCTCTCCCCATCCGTGCCATTCCGACTTGGTAGGTTCTGTTCCACCTCTCGAAATATCCCGGCGGGAATTTCCCATCCTGTCCTAAGCTGTTACGCATGGCTCTGTCCCACCAGCCCTCCGCCCCGCCCCAGAGGTGGCTGCATCTCAGCGCCGGGCGAGGGGTCCCTGTGTAACCAGCCGCCCCAGAGGTGGCTCCATCTCAGCGCCGGGCGAGGGCTCACGCGCCCGGCCGGTGTGACAGACGCCTGGAGCCGCTGGACAGCGTCAGAGTCTCGCAGACAATCAGGTCCCCATTGTTAGCGGCTTCCTCCCGCCTGGACATGATGGAAAATGAAGCGCTCGGTCCCTGCGGCTTCTCCAGGCAGCCCGACGCCTCCGCAGCCCGAACCCCGGGTCGGAGACGCTCCCCAGGGCGGGGACGGACGCACATCTGCCCCTGCGGGGACCCCCAGCCCCGGCCTACGTGTAGCCTTCCAGGTCATCTGAACCAGGGCCTGAGAGTGAACCCAGGAGTCCTGGCTCCCAGCTCCCCTGCTCCAACCCACCAGCCCCCACTGCCGTCCCAGAGCCGGGGAGAGAACCCAGGAGTCTGATGATTTTAAGATCTATATTCCTTGCCCCACCGCCCAGCCCCCGCACTGCTGGTGCCCCTCACTCCCGACCCGCAGCCCCCGCTAGCCCAGACCAGCGGAAGTCCTCAGAAGCCAGACAGGTGTTTGTTCCAGAGGCTTCTCGGCAGCTCGTCGGGGTTGTGTTTTCACATGGCCCAAGAGCTGGGAACAAAGCGCCCACACCAGAGAGATGGCAGGGAGCCCGCTGGGCATGTGCCGAGCTCGGCCCTGCCACACCCTGCATGGCACTCGGCCCCACCCCGCCCCCACCCGACTGGGGCAGAGAACCCAGGAGTCCTGGCTCCCATCCCCCCTGCTCTAACCCACCAGCCCCCACTCCCCTCCCAGAGCCGGGGAAAGAAGCCAGGAGTCCTGGCTCCCAGCCCCCCCTGCTCTAACCACCAGCCCCCACTCCCCTCCCAGAGCCGGGAGAGAACCCAGGAGTCCTGGCTCCCAGCCCCCCCTGCTCTAACCACCAGCCCCCACTCCCCTCCCAGAGCCGGGGAGAGAACCCAGGAGTCCTGGCTCCAAGCCCCCCCTGCTCTAACCCACCAGCCCCCACTCCCTGCCCAGAGGGCTGGGAGCCCGGACTCCTGGGTTCTCTCCCCGGCTCTGGGAGGGGAGTGGGGGATGGTGGTTAGAGGACGGGGGGAACCAGGACTCCTGGCTTCTCCCCCACTCTCACAAACCACACCCTAGCTCCTGACACCCGGGGGGGGACGGACTGACAGCTGTCACTCCAAGCCCAGGGGCGGGGGATGGGTCAGGCCTTTGGCCTCCCCCCCCATGCGGCAGGCGACCTCGGGCCTCTAACCTGTCGCTGCCTCGTGGCGCCGGGCCAGGAGCCGACGTGCGGCCGCCCGCATGGCGCTTTCCTCGAAGACGCTGCCTCTGGCGGGGGCCTGAGGAAACCCCCCGGCTTCCTGCCCTCCCCCCCCCCCCCCCGAGCCCGGTCTGTAAAGCGCCCGGCTCGGGCCACGGCCCCCCGGCACATTCCTGGAGCCGGCCAGGCTCCCGCGACCTCGGGACGCAGAGTTCGGATGAAACATTAACTCCCAGCTGCGCTGCCTGGCCCTGCGGAGACACAGAGCGGCCGGGAGCCGGCCAGGGGCCGGGGGGCGCTTGGCCTGGGGCCGGATCTGTGCTGGTGATGCCCCCTCCGGAGTAGCCGGGACGGCCGGGGCCCGCGGCCTCGTCGATTTCACGCCGGGATGGGAGCCCGGGGCCCCCACTAGGCCGTGAGGCGATGCACACTGGATATGGGGAGATCTGGTGAGTAACCGTGACCTGGACGCCTGGGTCCTGCCCCACAGCAAGGGAGACGGGGACGGGGGGGGGTCTCATTCACTGGAGGTTCACTAAAGATGCACCCTCCCCCCCCCCCAAAAAAAAAGGGATAACGGGGAAAGGCCCCAGATCCCAGATCCCCGAGCCAGCCGGGACCCCCGTTCTGAGGCTGGATAGGAGGCAGCGCCCCCTAGAGGGGACCGTCCCCGTGCCCCATTCCCCTCCGGCCCACCTCACTCACTTTGGGTCAGGCTGCAGAGTGCCAGGACTAACATGTATGGGGTCGGGGACTGGGATACAGAGCCGGGGAGAGAACCCAGGAGTCCTGGCTCCCAGCCCCCCCTGCTCTAACCCACCAGGCCCCACTCCCCTCCCAGAGCCGGGGAGAGAACCCAGGAGTCCTGGCTCCCACCCACCCTGCTCTAACCCACCAGGCCCCACTCCCGTCCCAGAGCCGGGGAGAGAACCCAGGAGTCCTGGCTCCCACCCACCCTGCTCTAACCTGCCAGCCCCCACTCCCCTCCCAGAGCCAGGGAAAGAACCCAGGAGTCCTGATTCACTCTACATACCCCTGTGTGTAGATCTGTGCGATGCAATGGACCGGGCGGGGAGGGGGCTGTGGGGCAGGGTTGGAGGATTGTGGATGGAGACAGATGCATGGAAAGAGGTGGGGGCCACGCGGACCGTGGAGAGCTATAGGAGAACGTCAGGGGTCCACGCCCCCGACCCACAGCCAGGGCCCCACTCCGGGTAGCCGCCTGGGGGGGTCCAGCCGCAGAGCTGGGGGCGCCTAGTGGCTGACGCCGCTCGATGAGCAGAAGCTCTCCAAAAAGCGGCTAACGCAGGAGCATTTCAGACACGTCACCCGGTCCGGCCGCGGGCGCAGGACCCTTTACTGGCAGCGCCGGCTGGGAAATCTGAGTTGGAAGGAGTAGCCGGAGGAGCTCGGCAATGGGCAGGGAGGCGAGGCCGTTTCAGGAAGACGTGGGGCTCTGAAGCGGGAGAGGTCTTGCCCGCCCGTCCCGGAGATCTTTAAGTAAAGACCAAACAGGAGGCGATTTGAGAGATGAGAGATCGGGGAAGGGGTCTCCCCGCGAGCTCCCCAACGCGTGCTGGCTCTGAGCGCCGGATTCGAGAGCCTCCTTTGATCTACGGGGCACCCGTATTCCTCCGTCCATCCGGCGCGAAGCTGAAACCGGCGTCTTTCTGCGGCCGATGACCAAAGACGGAGGCCTGCGGGATACAGGAAGTCAGAGCTGATGGTCTCGGCGGTTCCTTCTCCAACCAGCAACGCCGGGGAGGTTCAAACCAGCCACCAATAACCACCACCCCTGATTTTGCTGCCGAATTAGCTGGCGTCCAGATCAGAGATAAACCTCATCCTACCATGGAGGCGGACGCTTGGGATGGAAAAATACATGACAGAAGGCAGAGAAGGGAGCTCATCCCGATTCTGGACGCCGTGTCCTGCAGATGCTCCTGTCAACTATTACCGTCTTTCGGGGAGCCGTCCCCCAATGCCCCCTGCTGGTCTGACAATCCACACGCGCGCTCCTGGTGAGGACCCGCAACGCCGACGCAAGCAGCAAGGTGTAGAAGCACGCTGAAGAGACGTAATTACTGCCACAGCTGTAGGTCGACGTAAGTTAGGTCAACCTCATTTGGTAGCGTAGACATGGCCCAAGACAGTAGAAGACTTCTCCCTCTCCAAAGCCTATATCACGAGAAGACCTCTTGGGACTTCAGTTACGGCTAATATTCGTCTTGTCTTTGAGAGCCAAACCCAACAACCAAGAGGAAGCAGCAGGATGCGGGTTAGATCTCCGCCCTTATGCGGGAATCGGTCGCGTTGGGAGAATGGTGGAAGACGTCAACGGAAAAAACAAGTGACGAGACAAACGGGGATGACAAGAGGCAAGCCTACCAGGAGCGCCATGAAGAGATGGAAGATCTAGAAAGCAGAGTGAGGAGCCAGTCTTGGGGGGGGGTGGTTTTGTTGGCAAAGAGGGACGTTAAAGGGTTTGCCACTAGAGCCTACGGGAGTACCCTCACCAACCTACCGGAGATCCTCTGCGAGGTTCATTTGAGCTTGAATCAAGAGCGAAGGACGTCTTCTCTAGGATTGTCCAAGTCTATCCTACCACCAAGAGCCATCGATGCTCATAACCCCGCGGGAAAAGATCTGCTCCTGCACCAAAAGCGTCCTCAAAAAAACCCACCGCTCGTGGGAAGAATCAGGGAGCAGAAAGCACATGAGGGAGGTGACCGAGAACTTGTTCAGAGACAGAAGAGACAAGTTACACCTCCTCTTGGGAGGATACAATAAGTGCAGGACTTGAAAAACAAGGAGACAGGCCCATCATGAAAGGAGATGGGCTCTGGCTATGGATTTTGCTCCACATCAAGTGTTTCATAGTTGTGGAGAATTTTCACCTTACGTTCATTTCACGGGCGGGTTTGTCTGAATTCGCTCTCCCCCGATCGCGGCACCGCCACCGATCGGCTCCTCGGGAATATCCGAGCTGGCGGTTCGGTGGGGCCCGATTGAAGGTCTCCTCCCCGCATCACGGGGGCAGGAGCTGGGAAGGGGGGATGCTGGAGTTTCCACTGGGACCGCGGGGAAGAGGCAATGCCTCTGGCCCGTGGCGAGCTGGTAGAATTAGCGGGTGGCTGATGGCGAGTCAGACGGACAGGGCGAGTTACAGGGAACGGTGGGAGGAGACAGCACTGCCGGGAGGGAGCGGAGCTCATAGACAGGGGAGTGGGGGATGGATGGATAGAGGGGTGGGGGGTTGATGGATGGAGGAAATGTAGAGGGATGGAGGAGATGGATGGTGGGGTGTGTGGGTGTGTGGGGGGATGGATGGATGGTTGGAGGGATGGATGGATAGAGGGAGGGTGGATGGATGGAAGGATGGAGGAGTGCGGGGTGGACGAATGGATGGATAGAGGGAGGGAGTGTAGAGGGATGGAGGGGTGTGGGGGGGATGGATGGATGGAGGATGGAAGGAGGGTGTGTGTAGGGATGGAGGGTGGGACGGAGGAGTGTGGGATTGACGGATGGAGGGTGGATGGAGGGAGTGTGTAGGGATGGAGGATAGGGATGCTGGGGTGTGGGGGAAATGGATGGATGGATGGATGGATAGTGGGGTGGGAGATGGATGTATAGAGAAGTGGGGGGATGGATGGATGGAGGGAGTGTAGAGGGATGGAGGAGATGGATAGAGGGGTGTGTAGGGATGGAGGAGAGGGATGGTGCGGTGTGGGGGAAATGGCTGGCTGGATGGATAGTGGGGTGGGGGATGGATGGATGGATGGATGGATGGATGGATAGAGAAGTGGGGGGATGGATGGATGGAGGGGTGTGTAGGGATGGAGGAGAAGGATGGTGCGGTGTGGGGGAAATGGATGGATGGATGGATAGTGGGGTGGGGGATGGATGGATGGATGGATGGATGGATGGATGGATGGATGGATAGAGAAGTGGGGGGATGGATGGATGGAGCGGTGTGTAGGGATGGAGGAGAGGGATGGTGTGGTGTGGGGGAAATGGCCGGATGGCTGGAGGGGTCCCTCTGGCTCACAACCCTCTCCCCCCCCCCAGAGCTGTGTGCTTTGCTGTTGTTACTGCTGGGACTCGCTGCACTAACTCGCCCCTCCCCACTGCACCCCATCTGCGACACCCGAGTCATGGAGAAATTCATCAAGGAGGCCAGAGACACTGAGAACGCCGTGGTATGTCCCCAACCACGCCAGCGCCGGGTGAAGGGTCCCTGGGTAACCAGCCGCCCCGCCCCAGAGGTGGGCGCATCTCAGCACTGGGCGAGGGGTCCCCGTGTAACCGGCTGCCCCGCCCCAGAGGTGGCTGCATCTCAGTGCCGGGCGTGGGGTCCCTGTAACCAGCTGCCCTGCCCCAGAGGTGGGCGCATCTCAGTGCCGGGCGAGGGGTCCCTTGGTAACCAGCCGCCCCGCCCCAGAGGTGGGCGCATCTCAGCACTGGGCGAGGGGTCTCCGTGTAACCGGCCGCCCCGCCCCAGAGGTGGCTGCATCTCAGTGCCGGGCGTGGGGTCCCTGTAACCAGCCGCCCTGCCCCAGAGGTGGGCGCATCTCAGTGCCGGGCGTGGGGTCCCTGTAACCAGCCGCCCCGCCCCAGAGGTGGCCGCATCTCAGCGCCGGGCGAGGGGTCCCCAGAGAACCAGCTCCAGGGTGTCAGGTGATTTGGTCTCTTTACAGGAAGGTTGTACAAATTCTTGCAACTTATCAGAAGTTCTCACGGTGCCCGACACGAAGGTTAATTTTAACGAGTGGAAGAAAATGGACGTAAGTCTGAACGGGACCTGGGGGAGGTCTGACCCGGGAGGTGGCTGGGGGGGGAGGGTCCGGGGGTCTGACCTGGGGGGGGACCTGGGGTTGAGGGGCCAGGGGACTGATCTGGGGGTGCTGGGCTGGGGGAGCCCGGGGGTCTGACCCTGCCCTCCCTCCCCAGAGACAGACGCAGGCGGCGGAGGTGTGGGGGGGGCAGGCCCTCCTCTCAGCCGCGGTGCTCCGGGCCCGGGACCTGGTCCCCGACCCCTCCCTGAACCAGCAGCTCGGCGCACCTACAGCAACCTGCGCAGCGTCACCCAGATCCTGCGCAGCCACAACGCCCAGGTGAGGGGCACCGGGGGCAGGGACGGGACGAGGGCGGGGAGGACACAATGACGGATGGATGCTGTGGGTGATGGAGAGATGGACGGATGGACAGATGGATGGACGGATTTATTGGGTGGGACGGACAGATGGATGGACGGATAGGCAGATGGATGTATGGGGTGGGATTATTGGATGGATGGATGGATGGATGGATGGATGGATAGTTGTGTACAGGGATGGATGGACGGACAGATGGATGGATGGATGAGTGGGTAGGACGATGGAAGAACGGATGGATGGATGGATGGACGGATGGATGGATGGCTGTGTTTGGGGATGGATGGATGGACGGATGGACGGATGGATGGATGGCTGTGTTTGGGGATGGATGCATGGACGGACAGATGGATGGATGGACGGGTGGATAGCTGTGTACGGGGATGGATGGATGGATGGATGGATAGCTGTGTTTGGGGATGGATGGATGGATGGACGGATGGATAGCTGTGTACGGGGATGGATGGATGGATGGATGGATAGCTGTGTTTGGGGATGGATGGATGGATGGATGGATGGATAGCTGTGTATGGGGATGGATGGATGTGTTTGGGGATGGATGGATGGATGGATGGATGGATGGCTGTGTATGGGGATGGATGGATGGTTGGATGGACGGATGGATAGCTGTGTACGGGGATGGATGGATGGATGGATGGATGGATAGCTGTGTATAGGGATGGATGGATGGATGGCTGTGTTTGGGGATGGATGGATGGATGGATGGATGGATAGCTGTGTATGGGGATGGATGGATGTGTTTGGGGATGGATGGATGGATGGATGGATGGATGGCTGTGTATGGGGATGGATGGATGGATGGATGGCTGTGTTTGGGGATGGATGGATGGATGGATGGATGGCTGTGTATGGGGATGGATGGATGGATGGATGTGTTTGGGGATGGATAGATGGATGGATGGCTGTGTATGGGGATGGATGGATGGCTGTGTTTGGGGATGGATGGATGGATGGATGGATGTCTGTGTATGGGGATGGATGGATGGATGGATGGATGGATGGATGGATGTGTTTGGGGATGGATGGATGGATGGATGGCTGTGTTTGGGGATGGATAGATGGATGGATGGATGGATGGATGGATAGCTGTGTATGGGGATGGATGGATGGATGGATGGCTGTGTTTGGGGATGGATGGATGGATGGATGGACGGCTGTGTTTTGGGGTGGACGGATGGATGGACGGCTGTGTATGGGGATGGATGGATGGATAGCTGTGTTTGGGGATGGATGGAGGAATGGATGGAGGGATGGATGGATGGATGTGTGGATGGACAGATGGAGGGATGGATGGACAGATGGAGGGACGGATGGATGGGTGGATGGACGGACAGACGAATTTGTGGAGCGGGACAGAGCAGTGTGGGGGGATTGGGGGACAGAGGGGTAAATATCCCCCGTAAAAGTGCCCCCTCTAACCACACCCCCCTGTCTCCCCCAGGTAGAGCCGGCCCTGCCCCCTGCCCCGCCCCCCACCCTCAGCATCCGGACTCTGGCCAAACTCCTCAACGTCCACTCCAACTTCCTGCGGGGGCGGGTCAAGCTGTTCCTGACGGACGCCTGCCGACCCAATGCCAGGTGAGGGGCTCCTGCCCCGCCCCGACCGCCACAGCACTCCGCCCCTCCCCCCTTGGAACCTTCATGGTGGCGGATGATTGACAGCCGCCAATCATCCACCCACCGGACAGCAGACATGGAGCCTCGGGAAAACCTCGCTTGGTGATTGACAGCTGTCAATCATCCTGGAGTCATGGAAGAAAACCTGATCCTCTTGGCAGCGACGGGGGGTTTAAACATTGATGGGTGACTGACAGCTGTCAATCACCCCAAGCCAGAATGCCTGGACTGTCGCCAGCATATCAGCGGAGAAATACGGGGATGATTGACAGCTGCCAATCATCCTGCGTTTGGTTTTTGGACTCCCGCATGAATAAAGCGGTGGAGGACGAGAATATTGCCACAGGGCAGCTAATGGAAGATTGACAGCTGTCAATCATCCTAGACTGCGCGGAGACAGAGCAGCTGTCCTGGAAGAGGAGAGAGAACTAACGGATTGATGCACGTCACCCGGCCCCGAGCCTGGCACAGACTTCGCTGCCGCTCCAGACACGCATCTCAGCACCGGGCGAGGGTTCCCTTGGTAACCGGCCGCCCCGCCCCAGAGGTGGCCGCATCCCAGCGCCGGGCGAGGGGTCCCCGTGTAACCGGCCGCCCCGCCCCAGAGGTGGCCGCATCCCAGCGCCGGGCGAGGGGTCCCCGTGTAACCGGCCGCCCCGCCCCAGAGGTGGCCGCATCCCAGCGCCGGGCGAGGGGTCCCCGTGTAACCGGCCGCTCCGCCCCAGAGGTGGCCGCATCCCAGCGCCCGGCGAGGGGTCCCCCTGTAACCGGCTGCCCCGCCCCAGAGGTGGCCGCATCTCAGCGCCGGGCGAGGGGTCCCTGTGTAACCAGCCGCCCCGCCCCAGAGGTGGCCACATATCAGTGCCGGGCGAGGGGTCCCTGGGTAACCAGCTGCCCTGCCCCAGAGGTGGCTGCATCCCAGTGCCAGGCGAGGGGTCCCTGGGTAACCGGCCGCCCCACCCCAGAGGTGGCCACATCTCAGCACCGAGCGAGGGGACCATGGGGACTGGACTTGCAGGCAGGCATCGCTGATGGCTGACGATCCCCCGGATGCAAATCTCCGCTGCACTGTTTGAAAGGGCGACGCGGCCAGAGACTCGGAGGCGGCCGACGCGCTGGGGGCCTGGGCCACAGAGTTTATATTTGATATTAAGTTAAGGTGGAAACGATTTTGTGTCTCTCTCGTCTCCGCTAAGGGAGGGAGAGGATGGGGCAGGGGCCTGTCCCCTCTAGGGGGCGCCAGCTCCCACCTGGCCCCAGGGCGGGGACTGCCTGGGAGCCAGGACTCCTGGGTTCTCTCCCCGGCTCTGGGAGGGGAGTGGGGGCTGGTGGGTTAGAGCAGGGGGGCTGGGAGCCAGGAAGCCTGGGTTCTGTACCATGGTATAACCCATTGTATTGACACAGGGACGGTTTCAGTTTCAATTCCCCCACATACACATAGGATCAAAGCTAAGAACTTGGGGTAGCGGTAGGATTTTGCGGGGTGGCTAGAAACTGCCGAGACCCTGGACCATGAACAACGCAGGGGAGGGAGTGTTAATGGGGCGGGAGACCTTGGGGGGGGGCAGCCCTCCCCTCCCCCCATCCCCAAGCTAGGGAGGGGGAATTCGGGGCAAGGAATGAAAACTGGGGCTGTCTCTGAAACACAGGCCCCTGCCCCACAGCGCCCCCTAGCGCCGCCCTGGGGCCAGCCCCGTCTGCCAGGGGAGAGCGCCCCCTGCTGAGTCCCCCGCCTCGCTCCCTGCCCCACAGCGCCCCCTAGCGCCGCCCTGGGGCCAGCCCCGTGTGCCAGGGGAGAGCGCCCCCTGCTGAGCCCCCCGCCCCGCTCCCTGCCCCACAGCGCCCCCTAGCGCCGCATCAGGCCAGGATCCAGGCCCTGTTTGTTTTTCACAAGGCAGAGCCTTTATAAGACCCCAGACTTGGTGGCACCTGGCGGGGGTGGGGGGGAGGGTCTGCCAGGAAACCCTCACCCTTGTCTCAGGTCCCGCCCCTCTTAACCCTTCCCTGCCTGAGCCCCCTGCATGAGCAGTGACAATCGGAGAGGGCAAAGTACGAGTCCTAAGGGGGGGATTAATAAAAACTGCCCCCCCCCACATACACACCCCAGAGGTGGCTGCATCTCAGCGCCAGGCGAGGGGTCCCCGTGTAACCGGCCGCCCCGCCCCAGAGGTGGCCGCATCTCAGCTCCGGGCGAGGGGACCCTGGGTAACCCGACGCCCCGCCCCAGAGGTGGCCGCATCTCAGCGCCGGGCGAGGGGACCCTGGGTAACCAGCCGCCCCGCCCCAGAGGTGGGCGCATCTCAGTGCCGGGCAAGGGGTCCCCGTGTAACCGGCCGCCCCGCCCCAGAGGTGGCCACATCTCAGCGCTGGGCAAGGGGTCCCTGGGTAACCAGCCGCCCCGCCCCAGAGGTGGCCGCATCTCAGCGCCGGGCGAGGGGTCCCTGTGTAACCAGCCGCCCCGCCCCAGAGGTGGCCGCATCCCAGTGCCAGGCGAGGGGTCCCCGGGTAACCGGCCGCCCCACCCCAGAGGTGGCCACATCTCAGCGCCGGGCGAGGGGACCATGGGGACTGGACTTGCAGGCAGGCATCGCTGATGGCTGACGATCCCCCGGATGCAAATCTCCGCTGCACTGTTTGAAAGGGCGACGCGGCCAGAGACCCGGAGGCGGCCGACGCGCTGGGGGCCTGGGCCACAGAGTTTATATTTGATATTAACTTAAGGTGGAAACGATTTTGTGTCTCTCTCATCTCTGCTAAGGGAGGGAGAGGATGGGGCAGGGGCCTGTCCCCTCTAGGGGGCGCCAGCTCCCACCTGGCCCCAGGGCGGGGACTGCCTGGGAGCCAGGACTCCTGGGTTCTCTCCCCGGCTCTGGGAGGGGAGTGGGGGCTGGTGGGTTAGAGCAGGGGGGCTGGGAGCCAGGAAGCCTGGGTTCTGTACCATGGTATAACCCATTGTATTGACACAGGGACGGTTTCAGTTTCAATTCTCCCACATACACATAGGATCAAAGCTAAGAACTTGGGGTAGCGGTAGGATTTTGGGGGGTGGCTAGAAACTGCCGAGACCCTGGACCATGAACAACGCAGGGGAGGGAGTGTTAATGGGGCGGGAGACCTTGGGGGGGGCAGCCCTCCCCTCCCCCCATCCCCAAGCTAGGGAGGGGGAATTCGGGGCAAGGAATGAAAACTGGGGCTGTCTCTGAAACACAGGCCCCTGCCCCACAGCGCCCCCTAGCGCCGCCCTGGGGCCAGCCCTGCCTGCCAGGGGAGAGCGCCCCCTGCTGAGCTCCCTGCCCCACAGCGCCCGCTAGCGCCGCATCAGGCCAGGATCCAGGCACTGTTTGTTTTTCACAAGGCAGAGCCTTTATAAGACCCCAGACTTGGTGGCACCTGGTGGGGGTGGGGGGGAGGGTCTGCCAGGAAACCCTCACCCTTGTCTCAGGCCCCGCCCCTCTTAACCCTTCCCTGCCTGAGCCCCCTGCATGAGCAGTGACAATCGGAGAGGGCAAAGTACGAGTCCTAAGGGGGGGATTAATAAAAACTGCCCCCCCCACATAGACACCCCAGAGGTGGCCGCATCTCAGCCATGGGATTTTATTCCGTGCTCCGATGCCCTCTACAGGCCACAGACAGGAACATAGAGAGCGACAACCGGAAACTTCCTTCATCCTTCTCCTTTTCCCACAGCACGGAGCCCCAAAAGTACCCCCCAGCCTGCCAGTCCCTGCCTGATGCCCCTTAGAGGGGACAGGCCCCTGCCCAGTTCCCCGCCCTCCTGAGTCAGCCAGTCCCCGCCCTGGGGCCAGGTGGGAGCCGGCGCCCCCTAGAGGGGACAGGCCCCTGCCCCATTCCCCGCCCCCCTGAGCCAGCCAGCCCCTGCCTTGGGGCCGGGTGGGAGCCGGCGCCCCCTAGAGGGGACAGGCCCCTGCCCCATTCCCCGCCCCCCTGAGCCAGCCAGCCCCTGCCTTGGGGCCGGGTGGGAGCTGGCGCCCCCTAGAGGGGACAGGCCCCTGCCCCATTCCCCGCCCCCCTGAGCCAGCCAGTCCCCGCCCTGGGGCCAGGTGGGAGCCGGCGCCCCCTAGAGGGGACAGGCCCCTGCCCCATTCCCCGCCCCCCTGAGCCAGCCAGTCCCCGCCTTGGGGCCGGGTGGGAGCCGGCGCCCCCTAGAGGGGACAGGCCCCTGCCCCATTCCCCGCCCCCTGAGCCAGCCAGTGCCTGCCCTGGGGCCGAGTGGGAGCCGGCGCCCCCTAGAGGGGACAGGCCCCTGCCCAGTTCCCCGCCCCCCTGAGTCAGCCAGTGCCCGCCCTGGGGCCCGGTGGGAGCCGGCGCCCCCTAGAGGGGACAGGCCCCTGCCCCATTCCCCGCCCCCCTGAGTCAGCCAGTCCCCTGAGCTGGACAGCTGCTGGGGCCACAGCACCCCCTAGGCCCGGTGAGAGTTGGGGCTGCGAGGGGAGATCCCCACCCCGTTCCCGGCCAGCACAGGGCCCCCTGGCGTCACCCTGGCGGGGCCCAGGCAGGGCGGGGGGGCTGGACGTGGGTCCTGGCGGGGGAGGGTGGCTGGGTGTCACCGGCGGGTGGGTGGGAGCCCGGGTTTGTATCAGACACAAACAGCAGCTTGTCAGCACCCGGCGCCGGCTCCGTGAGTGTCCCTGGGGGGAGGGGGATGGGGGGGCCTGTGAGAACCCCATAAACCCCCCCACAGCGGCCGGTCCTAGCCCAGCCAGGGGGACTTATGTTTTTCAATGGGCTGTGGGTTGAGAGTGAGGGGCCCCGGCGGGAATAGGGGGGGCTGTGGGTCTGGAGTGACGGGCACTGGCAGAGCTGGGGGGGCAGAGCTGCGGGGGGCAGGTGCTGTGGGTCGGGAGTGAGGGGCACCGGCAGAGCTGGGGGGGGGGCAGGGCCGGGCTGGCAGGGGCTGCGGGTCGGGAGTGAGGGGCACCGGCAGAGCTGGGGGGGGCAGGGCCGGGCTAGCGGGGGCTGCGGGTCGGGAGTGAGGGGCACCGGCAGAGCTGGGGGGGGCAGGGCCGGGCTAGCGGGGGCTGCGGGTCGGGAGTGAGGGGCACCGGCAGAGCTGGGGGGGGCAGGGCCGGGCTAGCGGGGGCTGCGGGTCGGGAGTGAGGGGCACCGGCAGAGCTGGGGGGGGCAGGGCCGGGCTAGCGGGGGCTGCGGGTCGGGAGTGAGGGGCACCGGCAGAGCTGGGGGGGGCAGGGCCGGGCTAGCGGGGGCTGCGGGTCGGAAGTGAGGGGCACCGGCAGAGCTGGGGGGGCAGGGCCGGGCTAGCGGGGGCTGCGGGTCGGGAGTGAGGGGCACCGGCAGAGCTGGGGGGGGCAGGGCCGGGCTAGCGGGGGCTGCGGGTCGGGAGTGAGGGGCACCGGCAGAGCTGGGGGGGCAGGGCCGGGCTAGCGGGGGCTGCGGGTCGGGAGTGAGGGGCCCTGGCGGAGCCGGGGGGGGCCGGTGTGTACGTGACTCTGGGGGACGCGCTATCAGCTCTCAGCCCCACCCCACCCCACCCTTATCACCCCAGCCAGACTCTGGCCCATCCCAGCCCCGGGGCCCCCGGAGCCAGCAGCCAGGGCCTGGGACCTTCTGGTCCAGCTTCCCCTCCCCCTGCGCTCCCCTGGGGGGACAGAGGTTGTGGATTCCCCCCCCCACAATTCCAGGTGCCCACCCCACCCAATCGGCCCCAAGCTCCCCCCCAGCCCCCTTTCTGCCCTCCTGAGTCCCCCCCCCCCCATATCTCAGCTTGTGTGATCTGGGTGTGGGGGCGGGGGGGAGGGCTCAGCCGAGGGGCTCTGCCCCCTGGCCATGGGGCCCGGCCCCCGCTCTGCCCCTTAGTGACCCCGGCAGCCCGGCGCCAGGCAGGCAAATCAATACGTGCCAGCAGCCTTTGCCCCCGGGACGCCGGGACAAACATTTGGTAACCACCACCACCCCCCGCCCCCCAGCCCTGCCGGTGCCCCTCACTCCCGACCCGCAGCCCCTGCTAGCCCAGCCCTGCGCCCCCCAGCCCTGCCGGTGCCCCTCACTCCCGACCCGCAGCCCCTGCTAGCCCAGCCCTGGGCTCCCCCCATCTCTGCCGGTGCCCCTCACTCCCGACCCGCAGCCCCTGCCAGCCCAGCCCTGCCCCCCCCAGCTCTGCCGGTGCCCCTCAATCCCGACCTGCAGCCCCTGCTAGCCCAGCCCTGGGCTCCCCCCATCTCTGCCGGTGCCCCTCACTCCCGACCCGCAGCCCCTGCCAGCCCAGCCCTGACTCTCCCAGCCCTGCCGGTGCCCCTCACTCCCGACCCGCAGCCCCTGCTAGCCCAGCCCTGCCCCCCCCAGCTCTGCCGGTGCCCCTCACTCCCGACCCGCAGCCCCTGCCAGCCCGGCCCTGCCCCCCCCAGCCCTGTCGGTGCCCCTCACTCCCGACCCGCAGCCCTGCTAGCCCGGCCCTGCCCCCCCCAGCTCTGCCGGTGCCCCTCACTCCCGACCCGCAGCCCCTGCCAGCCCAGCCCCCCGCTAGCCCTGCCGGTGCCCCTCACTCCCGACTCACAGCCCCTGATGTTCTGGGGGGGGGCAGATAAAGGGGAACCCTCCTGGCTCCTCCCTGACCGGCCCCCGGGGCCCATCTCTCTCCCCAGGACGCGAGGAGGCTGCAATGGAGACGCTCAGATCCCTGCTCCGCCGTGCGGTAAGGCCGGGTTCAAATCCTCCCCAACCGTCCACACCCCCCGGCATCCCCCACTCCCGACCCGCAACCCCCCAGCTCTGCCGGTGCCCCTCACTCCCGACCCGCAGCCCCCTGCTAGCCCAGCCCCGCCCAGCTCTGCTGGTGCACCTCACTCCCGACCCGCAGCCCCTGCTAGCCCAGCCCCTGCCCCCCGCAGCTCTGCCGGTGCCCCTCACTCCCGACCTGCAGCCCCTGCTAGCCCAGCCCCCGCCCAGCTCTGCCGGCGCCCCTCACTCCCGACCTGCAGCCCCTGCTAGCCAGCGCTGCCCCCCCCAGCTCTGCCGGTGCCCCTCACTGCCGACCCGCAGCCCCTGCCAGCCCAGCCCTGCCCCCCCCAGCTCTGCCGGTGCCCCCTCACTCCCGACCCGCAGCCCCTGCCAGCCCAGCCCTGCCCCCCCCCAGCTCTGCCGGTGCCCCTCACTCCCGACCCGCAGCCCCTGCTAGCCCTGCCCCCCCCCAGCTCTGCCGGTGCCCCTCACTCCCGACCCGCAGCCCCTGCCAGCCCGGCCCTGCCCCCCAGCTCTGCCGGTGCCCCTCACTCCCGACCCGCAGCCCCTGCTAGCCCAGCCCCCCCCCAGCTCTGCCGGTGCCCCTCACTCCCGACCCGCAGCCCCTGCCAGCCCGGCCCTGCCCCCCCCCCAGCTCTGCCGGTGCCCCTCACTCCCGACCCGCAGCCCCTGCCAGCCCGGCCCTGCCCCCCCCAGCTCTGCCGGTGCCCCTCACTCCCGACCCGCAGCCCCTGCCAGCCCGGCCCTGCCCCCCCCCAGCGCTGCCGGTGCCCCTCACTCCCGACCCGCAGCCCCCCCGCCGTGACCCCCGTCTCTCCCGCAGGGCGGCAAGCGGCCCGGCCGACGCTCCTACACCATCTACCGGAACGTGGAGGGGCCGGGTGGGGAGGGGGCCGGGGGCCTGGAGCTGAAGATGGGCGAGGGGGAGGAGCAGACGCTGGCCGGGGACATGGCTGCCCTGGTGACCCCCGGTCCGCGGGACCGGACCAAGGCCCTGACCTATGTGGTGCTCAGCGCCCTGCTCATCTTCACCGTGGGTAAGCTCCGCCCCCTGGCCCGACAGCCCCACCCACTGACCCAGAGCCCCGCCCCCTGCCTGACAGTCCTGCCCCTGGACAGATAGCCTCGCCTCTGGCCCAACAGCTCCGCCCCCTGGCCTGACAGCCCTGCCCTCTGGTCCGGAGCCCCGCCCTCTGGACTGAAAACCCCGCCCCCTCGGCTCATGGCCCCGCCCCATGGGCTCACGGCGCTGTCTCCCGG
The DNA here is from genome assembly GCA_036785055.1 of Emydoidea blandingii. Classification (NCBI taxonomy): domain Eukaryota; kingdom Metazoa; phylum Chordata; order Testudines; family Emydidae; genus Emydoidea; species Emydoidea blandingii. Next base: position 23,745,065 of record JAXIVB010000013.1, read on the forward strand.
ACTGACAGGCCCCGCCCCTTCACAGACAGCCCCGCCTACTGCCCGCTAGCCCCGCCGCCTCCCCCGTGCCCATGCCCCCCTGACATGCCCACACCCGTCTCCCCCCGTGCAGCATTCCTGCTGGGCTACGTGGCCCTGCGGGGCAGCTGCCCATCGTGCGCGGGGCTACGGGGCGACCTGCTGGCCGTGGTGAGCGACGAGGGGGTGGCTGAGGAGTTGCCGGGCCCGGGGCCCCCCCTCTACTGGGGCGACCTGAAGGAAATGTTCCAGAAATACCTGCGGGAGGAGAGCATCGAGAGCACCCTCCGGTGAGCCCCCCAAGAGCCCCCGAGAACCCCCCGGCCCCGAGAGCCCCTGAGAGCTCCCCAGACCCCCCAGCCCCTGAGCCCCCCAGAGCCTCCAGAGAGCCCCCCACACACCCCCGGCCCCTCCCAGAGTCCCCCAGAGATCCCTCCCCACGGGGACCCCAGCCCCCCCCAGAGAACCCCCAGCCCCCTGGAGACCCCGGCCCACCCAGAGCCCCCCGAGAGCTCCCTGGCCCCCCAGAGCTCTGCTGAGAGCCCCCCGGTCCCCCAGATCCTCCTGCCCCCCAGAGATCCTCCTCCCTACAGGGACCCCCCTGCCCCACGGGGCTCCCCCCGCACCCCATCAAGAAGCCCGCCCCACAGATTTCCCCCCCAACACCCAGAGCCACCCTTCACCCCCCCTTCTCTGAGCCCCCCACAGAGACCCCAAATCCCCCTCTGCCATCCTAGCCCTCCGCATCTGCCATCCCTCCTCAGAGACCCCCCCCTTCAAAAACACCGGGGACCCCCCTCCCCAATTCACCCAGCACAGCTAGAGGGGTGGAGGTTGGGGGGGGGGGTCGTGTGGCCCCAGCTGCCACCTGACCCCTCCCCTCTGCTCTTCCCCCCCCCCCGCCCAGGTGGGTGAGCGAGGGCCCCCACCGCCCCGGCTCGCCCCGCATGGACGCCCTGACCCACAGGGTGCTGGAGAGTTTCACGTCCTACGGGCTGGACCGGGCCTGGACCGACACCCACTACGTGGGGCTGCAGCGTCCGGACAGGTCTGACCGGGGGGTCGAGGGGGGGAGATGGGGGGTGAGGAGGGGGGAGGAGGCACCCAGGGGCAAAGGGGGGGGCCGGGCTGGCTGATCTCTGACCCCCCCCTCGCCCCCAGGCTGAACCCCAACTTCCTGCATCAGCTGGACCTGCAAGGGGGGGTCCTGGAGAAACTGCCCCTGGAGGACCCCGAGATATACTGCCCCTACAGCGCCCCCGGCAACGCCACGGTAACGCCCCCGGCAACGCCCCGCCTCCCCCAGGTCCTGCCCCTACAGCGCCGCCGGCAACGCCACGGTAACGCCCCCGGCAACGCCCCGCCTCCCCAGGGTCCCGCCCCTACAGCGGCCCCGGCAACGCCACGGTAACGCCCCCGGCAACGCCCCGCCTCCCCCGGGTCCTGCCCCTACAGCACCCCCGGCAACACCATGGTAACGCCCCCCGGCAACGCCCCACCTCCCCCGGGTCCTGCCCCTACAGTGCCCCCGGCAACGCCACGGTAACACCCCCCGGCAACGCCATGGCAACGCCATGGTAACGCCCCCGGGTCCTGCCCCTACAGCACCCCCGGCAATGCCACGGTAATGCCCCCCGGCAACGCCCCTCCTCCCTCAGGTCCTGCCCCTACAGCGCCCCCGGCAACGCCACAGTAACGCCCCCCGGCAACGCCCCTTCTCCCCGGGTCCTGCCCCTACAGCGCCCCCGGCAACGCCACGGTAACGTCCCCCAGCAACGCCCCGCCTCTCCCGGGTACTACCCCTACAGCGGCCCCGCAACGCCACGGTAACACCCCCCGGCAACGCCCCGCCTCCCCCGGGTACTACCCCTACAGCGCCCCCGGCAACGCCATGGTAACGCTCCCCAGCAACACCACGGTAATGCCTCCGCCCCCCCTCCTCCCATCCTGCCCCCTATCCCCACTTTGGAGCCTCCCCAGCCCTCTCCCTGCTCCTGGGGTGCTGCTTTCGGGGGGCGTCCGCCCCCGCCCACGCTCCCCCCACCTATCTGTCTCCCCAGGGGGGGCTGGTCTATGCCAACTACGGGCGCCAGGAGGATTTCAACATCCTGGGACAGCAGGGAGTGAACCCCCGGGGCCACCTCGTCATCGTCAGGGTGGGAGAGATCAGCTACGCGGAGAAGGTGAGCCCGGATGCCTGGGTTCTCTCCCCGGCTCTGGGAGTGGAGTGGGGGCTGGTGGGTGAGAGCAGGGGGCTGGGAGCCAGGACTCCTGGGTTCTCTCCTTTCCTCCAGGTGGCGAACGCAGACGCTGCCCAGGCCCGGGGGGTGCTGATCTACCCTGACCCCTGGGACATCCCCAGGATCCGCGGAAAGCGGGGCTGTCCCAGAACCGGGCGGTTTATGGACACGTGAGTGCCGGCGCGGGGGGGAGGGCGAGGGGGGATCTGCATGGGACGTGGTGGGTGAGGGGATGGGGGGGCCGCTTGCCCTGGGACATCGATCCCCGTTAAGCTAACGGAGCGACTGATTCAGGCCCCGATTAATAACGAATTGAAGGGGTGTTTCACGTAGTTCAGGCCCGTCCCGGTGTTTGCGCCACAGGGATCCCTTCACGCTAAGAAGCTCTCTCTCTAACGAGCTGACTGGGCCGCCGTTCACGGGCCTCGGACTCCCGCCCCCGTCCAAATCGGTCCCGCCCCGGTGAGCTCGAACGTTAACCCGGGCTTCAACCAAACGAAAGGGCTTCAAAACTGGCTAGCTGATAGATCTCCAGACGTACCTGGAGCCGGGCGCGCTCTGCAGTGGGTGGGGGGTCGGTTCCTGGGGGGCGCGTCTTCCCCGTCTCTCTCCACGACCTGGAAGCAAAGGAATCGAGCTCAGTGGAGCAGGGAGCAGATGGGGCAGGCCCGACCTCCGTCCCTCACCCGCTGTCTCTGCCCCCCCACAGGTTCACATGGGGACCGGCGACCCCTACACCCCCGGCTTCCCTTCCTTCAACCACACCCAGTTCCCCCCAATCCAGTCCTCGGGGCTGCCCCGCATCCCGGCCCACCCCATCAGTGCCAGCACGGCCGCCCGCCTCCTCGGGTAAGCGGGGGAGCCAGGACGCCTGGGTTCCCTCCCCAGCTCTGGGAGGGGAGCGGGGGCTGGTGGGTCAGAGCAGGCGGGGCTGGGAGCCAGGACTCCTGGGTTCTCTCCTCGGCTCTGGGAGGGGAGTGGGGGCTGGTGGGTCGGAGCAGGGTGGGTGGGAGCCCGGACTCCTGGGTTCTCTCCCCGGCTCTGGGAGGGGAGTGGGGGCTGGTGGGCTAGAGCGGGGGTGCTGGGAGCCAGGACTGCTGGGTTCTCTCCCCGGCTCTGGGAAGGTCTGACCCGCTCTCCCCTCCGCCAGTAAGCTGACAGGGCTGGCCGCCCCACGGGACTGGAAGGGCCGCCTGGCAGACATCCCGTATCAACTTGGGCCCGGGGACCCAGGCGTCCGGGTGCACCTCCAGGTGAACAACGTGAAGACTCCGACCATGATCAGTAACGTCTTCGGCTGCATCGAGGGGCGATTTGAACCGGGTGAGGCTGGGAGAGGGGACGGAGTGAGAGGGGGGTGTCTCTGTGGGGTGGGGTGGAGAGCGGGGGGGAGAATTGATGGGGGGGGACAGGAAGGGGGCTGGGTTGGGTGTGTGGGTTGTAGTGGGGTGGGTGCCTGCGAATGGGGGGGCCACAGAGAGGTGGGGGGATGGGGTGGGGGCAGTGGGGCAGAGAGAGAGGTGGGGGGTGTGGGCCTGGGGGAGCTGTGTGGGGACTAGGAGGGGAGGCGTGTGGGATGGGGGGATGGGGCTGTCGAGGGGGGGGGTCTCCTTTCCCCCTAACCTTGACTCCTCCCCCCCCGCCCCACAGATCACTACGTGATCATCGGGGCTCAGCGGGACTCTCTGGGCCCGGGGGCGGCCGGCTCGGGCGTGGGCACGGCCCTGCTGCTCGAGTTAGCCCGGACCTTCTCCGCCATGGTGCGCAACGGTAAGGGGGCGGGGCTGCCACCAGGTGGGGCAGGGGGCGGGGCTAGCTGAGGGGGGCGGGACTGCCACCAGCTGCGGCAGGGGGCGGGGCCGGTCCCTCCCTGGAACACCCCTCCCCTGTCATTCCCTCAGTGGCCACTGGGTGGGGACCTCGCTCCCGCCAAGAGCAGAGAGGGGAATATTCATCAGCCTGTCGAAAAAGATGGCCGCCTTAAAGGGGTGAGATCAAAGTTCCCCAGGGACCTCAGGACTCCTGGGTTCTCGGGACTGGAGGGGACTGCCCCCCGACCCACATCTGTCCATTTCCCTTCCCAGGCTTCCAGCTCCGCCGCACCCTGCTCTTCGCTAGCTGGGACGCGGAAGACTTTGGCCGGGTCGGCTCCACCGAATGGCTAGAGGTAACCCGGACGCCTGGGTCCCCGCTGCGGGAGGGAGGGGGTTCTACCTACAGGGGCCCACCAGTCCTGTCCCCTCCCCCAGCCAAGAGCTCTAGGAGGGGAATGGGGGGGGGGTTAGAGCAGGGGGGGCTGGGAGCCAGGACTCCTGGGTTCTCTCCCGGGCTCTGGGAGGGGAGTGGGGGCTGGTGGGTTAGAGCTGGGGGGGGGGCTGGGAGCCAGGACTCCTGGGTTCTCTCCCTGGCCGTCAGGAGGCTCTGGGCTCCCCCTGGTGGTAAGAGTGGGGAATAGCAGCTACCGTCACTGATGAGATGGGGGGCTGCTTACTTTGGACCCCCCACAACTTACCCCCCTCCCCCCAAACCTCCCGTCCTGACCAGGGGTATCTCAGCATGCTGCACCTCAAAGCCGTGGCCTACATCAGTCTGGACAACGCTGTGCTAGGTACGTGACTGGGGGCCCGCACTCCTGGGTTCTCTCCCTGGCTTTGGGAGGGGAGTGGGGGCTGGTGGGTTAGCTCAGGGGGGGCTGGGAGCCCGGACTCCTGGGTTCTCTCCCCGGCTCTGGGAGGGCAGTGGGGGCTGGTGGGTTAGCGCAGGGGGGGCTGGGAGCCCGGACACCTGGGTTCTCTCCCCGGCTCTGGGAGGGGAGTGGGGGCTGGTGGGTCAGAGCAGGGGGGCTGGGAGCCCGGACTCCTGGGTTCTCTCCCCAGCTCTGGAGTGCAGTGGGGGCTGGTGGGTTAGAGCAGGGGGGGCTGGGAGCCAGGACGCCTGGGTTCTCTCCCGGGCTCTCGGAGGGGAGTGGGGGCTGGTGGGTTAGAGCAGGGGGGGCTGGGAGCCAGGACACCTGGGTTCTCTCCCGGGCTCTGGGAGGGGAGTGGGGGCTGGTGGGTTAGAGCAGGGGGGGCTGGGAGCCAGGACACCTGGGTTCTCTCCCCGGCTCTCGGAGGGGAGTGGGGGCTGGTGGGTTAGAGGAGGCACTGTCTGCCTCAGTTTCCCCCTCTCTATTATAAACCTAACTCTATGAAGGTCCATGGGAGGGGGTCACTCTGAGCTTGGGGCTCAGCCCTCAGTGGATGGGGGAAGGGCATGTCAGCCCCCCCAAATTGGGGGGGAATCGAGGTTCCACCACTGGACCCCCGCCACCCCCACCCTGACAGGTTTCTCTCCCCTCCGCTGAACCTCAGGCGATGACAAATTCTACGCCAAGACCAGCCCCTTGCTGACCAGCCTCATTGAGAGTGTTCTCAAACAGGTGAGGGGCAGCCCCGGATGCCTGGGTTCTCTCCCCGGCTCTGGGAGGGGAGTGGGGGCTGGTGGGTTACAGCAGGGGGGGCCGGGAGCCAGGACGCCTGGGTTCTCTCCTTGGCGCTGGGAGGGGAGTGGGGGCTGGTGGTTAGAGCAGGGGGGGCCGGGAGCCAGGACTCCTGGGTTCTCTCCCCGGCTCTGGGAGGGGAGTGGGGGCTGGTGGTTAGAGCAGGGGGGGCTGGGAGCCAGGACTCCTGGGTTCTCTCCCCGGCTCTGGGAGGGGAGTGGGGGCTGGTGGGTTAGAGCAGGGGGGGCCGGGAGCCAGGACGCCTGGGTTCTCTCCCCGGCTCTGGGAGGGGAGTGGGGGCTGGTGGGTTAGAGCAGGGGGGGCCGGGAGCCAGGACTCCTGGGTTCTCTCCCCGGCTCTGGGAGGGGAGTGGGGGCTGGTGGTTAGAGCAGGGGGGGCCGGGAGCCAGGACTCCTGGGTTCTCTCCCCGGCTCTGGGAGGGGAGTGGGGGCTGGTGGTTAGAGCAGGGGGGGCCGGGAGCCAGGACTCCTGGGTTCTCTCCCCGGCTCTGGGAGGGGAGTGGGGGCTGGTGGTTAGAGCAGGGGGGGCTGGGAGCCAGGACGCCTGGGTTCTCTCCCCGGCTCTGGGAGGGGAGTGGGGGCTGGTGGGTTAGAGCAGGGGGGGCTGGGAGCCAGGACGCCTGGGTTCTCTCCCCAGCTCTGGGAGGGGAGTGGGGGCTGGTGGGTTAGAGCAGGGGGGGCTGGGAGCCAGGACTCCTGGGTTCTCTCCCCGGCTCTGGGAGGGGAGTGGGGGCTGGTGGTTAGAGCAGGGGGGGCCGGGAGCCAGGACTCCTGGGTTCTCTCCCTAGCTCTGTGAGGGGAGGGGGGGCTGGTGGGTTAGAGCAGGGGGGACTGGGAGCCAGGACTCCTGGGTTCTCTCCTTGGCGCTGGGAGGGGAGTGGGGGCTGGTGGTTAGAGCAGGGGGGGCTGGGAGCCAGGACTCCTGGGTTCTCTCCCCGGCTCTGGGAGGGGAGTGGGGGCTGGGGGGGTTTTCAGAGCAGGGGTCAAAGGTCATCAGGCCATATTGGCCCCTCTGAGGGTGGAAGGTCGTGGGTTAGAGTTCAAAGGTCACCTGTGACTCCTCCCCCCCCGGCAGGTTGACAGCCCGAACCGCAGCAGCCAGACCCTCTACGAGCAGGTGACGTTCCCGGATCGGCGCTGGGCCAGCGAGGTGTAAGTGGGGCACACCCTGCGGGGCAACGGCGACCCTTCACCTCTGACCTTAAATACTCTCTACCTTTGCTGACCCCCTCACCTTTGACTCTGGTCCCACCCCCTTTTCACGCTGACCCCGCCCACGCGCCGGAGCCGTCCCGGAGCCTCTGCCCCCCGTAACGGCGCAGGACTCACCCCGCTGGTCGCTCTGGGGATTGGCTCCGTTGGGCTCCGGGGCGCCCCCTGGGGGTTGTGTCTTGCGCGTTGGCCAGGGACCAGGCAGCAAGGGTGCAAAATCGGGTCGGGAGTGGAAGACAAAGCCCCGAATATCTGGACCTCCAGTCACCCCACCTGGGCCTGCCCCACGCTGCTCCCTGGGTGCCGTCCGCCTCCCCTGCTGGGCCGCTCCGTCTAGCTGGGCTGCCCCCGCCCGTCTGGCCCCTAACGAGCTCTGGGGAAGGTTTTTGGGGGGCAGGCCTGGGTGGGACAATCTCAGCACCCCCCCTTCTCCCTGACTCTGATCCTGCCTCCTGCCCCCCCCAGGATCCGGCCCCTCTCCATGGACAGCAGCGCCTACCCCTTTACTGCCTTCGCGGGGGTCCCGGCCGTGGAGTTCTCCTTCGTCGAGGTGAGAGCCCCTGGCAGGGTGCCCCCCAGCCGGGTCAGCGCCCCTCACTCCCGACCCGCAGCCCCCTGCCAGCCCAGCCCTGCCGGTGCCCCTCACTCCCGACCCGCAGCCCCTGCTAGCCCGGCCCTGCCCCCCCCAGCCCTGCCAGTGCCCCTCACTCCCCACCCACAGCCCCCTGCCAGCCCAGCCCTGCCGGTGCCCCTCACTCCCGACCCACAGCCCCCTGCCAACCCAGCCCTGCCGGTGCCCCTCACTCCCGACCCACAGCCCCCTGCCAACCCAGCCCTGCCGGTGCCCCTCACTCCCGACCTGCAGCCCCCTGCCAGCCCAGCCCTGCCCCGCCCCCAATTCCTGCCGGTGCCCCTCACTCCCAACCCGCAGCCCCTGCTAGCCCGGCCCTGCCCCCCCCAGCTCTGCCGGTGCCCCTCACTCCCGACCCGCAGCCCCCCCGGTTTACCCTGTCCCCGCAGGACGCCCGCCCCTACCCGTTCCTGCACACCCAGGACGACACCTACGAGAACCTGAACGGGATGCTCTTCGGGCGGCTGCCAGCCGTGGCTAAGTCCGTGGCCGAGGTCGTGGGGCAGCTGCTGATCCGCCTGACCCACGACCACCTGGTGCCGCTGGACTTCGGTGCCTACGGAGACGTCCTGCTGCAGCGGATTGCGGAGTTCAACCCCTACAGCAGCGAGCTCAAGGTAGGGGGTTGGGGGCGAGGATCCAGCCCCACAGCCGCCCCCAGGGGGATCCGGGGCTCGACTGATCTTCCCGGCTCTGGGAACGGAGTGGGGGCTGGGGGGTTAGAGCAGGGGGGGGCTGGGAGCCAGGACTCCTGGGTTCTCTCCCCGGCTCTGGGAGGGGAGTGGGGGCTGGTGGGTTAGAGCAGGGGGGCTGGGAGCCAGGACTCCTGGGTTCTCTCCCCGGCTCTGGGAGGGGAGTGGGGGCTGGTGGGTAGAGCGGCGGGGGGCTGGGAGCCTGGACTCCTGGGTTCTCTCCCCGGCTCTGGGAAGGGAGTGGGGGCACAGATCTGGGAGCGTGGAAGTTGGGGGGTTGGAAGGCCCCATGGAGGGACAGGGGCTGGGTTGCATTCCTCCCCCCCATTGATCCCTGTCCACCCCCCCGCCCCACAGAGCCGCGGCCTGACCCTGCAGTGGCTGTACTCGGCCCGGGGCGACTACACGCGGGCAGCCGAGAAGCTGCGCCAGGACATCTACAGCTCGGAGGAGAAGAACGAACGGCTCAACCGCATGCACAACGTCCGCATCATGAGGGTGAGCCTGGGGGGGCTGGGGGATTCTGCATTGTCCCGCAGCTCCCCTCCCCCCCTGCATGCACCTCCCCATCCCCGCTGCCTGCCATTAGCCGGGAACATGCGCCTTTGAACTGCGCGGACGCATGCAATTACCTGCCGCATGCATTGGCGCATGCATCGGGCCGGGCCTAGGTCGGCGCATGCATCGGACCTGGCCCGCGTCGGCGCATGCATCGGACCTGGCCCGCGTCGGCGCATGCATCGGGCCGGGGCCGGGTCGGCGCATGCCCGCATGCTGCCTCTTGCCTGCGTCCCCTGCTGCATTTGTGGGGGTCGGACTCTGCTAAGCACCCCTCCTTCTTCTCCCCCCAGGTGGAGTTCTACTTCCTGTCCCCCTACGCAGCGGCTACGGAGACCCCCTTCCGGCACGTGCTGCTCGGGCGGGGGCCCCACACGCTGCGGGCGCTGCTGGAGCACCTGTGGCTGCTGCGGGAGGCCCCCGGGCGCTTCGACGAGGGGCGGTTCCGGCGCCAGCTGGCCCTGGCCACCTGGACCCTGCAGGGGGCAGCCAACGCCCTGAGCGGGGAGGTCTGGGACGTCGACATCAACTTCTGAGCCCCCCGCCCCGGCGCCCCACTCCCCTGGGTGCCCCCGATGGCTTCCCTCCCCCCATCCCCCGGATCACCCCGTCCGGCCTCCCTCCGGGGCCTCACCCCACTGAACCCCCAAATATCCCCCCGTGTGCAGCCCTCCCCCCAAATCTCTGCCCCCCCTCTCCTGCACCCCCCTTCCTTGTCTCCACCTCCCCCCCAGAGGGACCCTGTGTTTCTCCTACACCCCCAGATATGCACCCAAGGGGCACCCCTTTCCCTGCCCCCCCCAGCCCTGCTGCCCCCCCCCCCATTAATTTATCAGTGGCAGCGCCCACTATAAATGGTTTCGTTTATTGCTAGGCGATAGATTTAATTTAACCCTTTGTCGGAAGCACCAGCTTCTATAGCCCCCCCCCCCCCCGTGACCAATGGACAGGCAGCATCGCCGGGAACCAATCACAGGCCGGCTCCCCAACATGGTCCCGCCCCACCCCCAAAAAATCCATCACCAGCTGCAGCCTCGGGCACCAGGACTCCTGGGTTCTCTCCCCGGCTCTGGGAGGGGAGGGGGGGCTGGTGGGTTAGAGCAGGGGGGGCTGGGCGCCCGGACGCCTGGGTTCCTTCTCTACCTTATTTCCCCCTGCCCTAATGTGGGGGGGGGTCCCCTCGGGCCAGGGCCAGCTGGGCAGGTCCCCCCCCCAGAGCCTGAAAGCTCAATACAAATGGATGCTGCAGCTGCCTTTGTCTATTTCCAGGGGCCCCCAGCCCCTGAACCCCCCCCCAGCCCCCAGGTTTCCTTGGCTCAGGGGGGCGGGGAATGGGGCAGGGGCCTGTCCCCTCTGGTACCAGCCCCCATGTGCAGAGCTCACTGGGGCAGGGCCCCCTCCACCCCCCACACTTCGGGGCTACTTCGGGCTTCTTTAAAAATTGTATTTTTGCACCACCAACAAAAAAATTCTCCAGGAAAAAAATGTCAAGTATCTGCCCCCCCCCGCCCCCGGCCCAGCAGATTGGGGGGAGGGGCAGGATTCAAGTATCAGATGGGGGGGGCTGGGTGCTCAGGTGCATTGGAAGATTTCGGGGGGGGGGACGAGCTGTTGCCCCCTCAAAAATGGGGGCTAAATGCCCTTTACTGTCCCCCCCCCGATTCCCAAGGGGGTCAGAGGTCAAAGGGGCCGGACCCCCCCCCCAAGCAGCAGGTATCTCTGGGCGGGGGTCCCTGAGGAGGAGCCTAAGTGTGCTGGCTCCGCCCCTCTCAGTGCAGTCCCCGCCCCACAGGGGGAGGGGCTTAAGGCTCTCTGGCTTCTGACCTTCCCTCAAGGGGAGGGGCATAAGGGATTTGACACCCCCCCACCTCACTTCCTCCTATGAAAAGGGTGGAGCTGGAAGGGGCCCCCGCCCTCACCTGGATGCACCCAGAAGGGGAGGGGCACATGTCCCGGCTCCCCTCTCTCAGGCCCCGCCCTAGGGGGAGCGGCTTCAGTGCTTGGCCACACCCTCTCCGTGTCATGGGCCTGAGACTCTACGTCCACCCCCCACCCCAGGATGGGAGGGGGTTCTTCCCAAGGGGGCGGGGCTTAGGGGGAGGAGCAAGAGAGCCTGAGCAAGGAGGGCGGGGCCTGTGCTCCTGGGACACCCCCCCCCAAGGGGGAGAGACCCTGCCCCCCGCCCCTGTGTCGCTCATGGTCCAGCCCCCTCCGGGATGGGAGGGGCTTATGGACACAGTTTCAGCCACACTGACCAGGAGGAAAGGGCGGGGCCTAGAGCGGTGGGTGGGGGCCCTCAGTCGTGCCCGGCCTCGCTCAGGGGCATGTGGCGGATGGTGTGGAAGATCCAGTCCATCTTGGTGGTCCAGCCGCCGTGGTGGGCCTCATTCATCTGCTTCGTGAAGTACTCGAGCGCCTCTGGCTCGGCCTTGTCGAGCGCCAGCGTCTTGCGCAGGTAGGCGATGTCGTCGAACGACTGCAGCTCCGGCAGCCCCGAGCTCAGCATCAGCGAGAACAGGCTGATCAGCAGGTTGGCGTGTTGCCTGATGGCAAGGTACGCCGCGTAGCACATCTCCTGGAACCTGCCGGGCGCAGCGCGGGGTCAGCACCCCGGGGGCCCCAACCCAGCTGGGGGAGGTGGTGGGTCAGAGCGGGGCGGGCTGGGAGCCAGGACTCCTGGGTTCTCTCCCCGGCTCTGGAGGGGAGGGGGGGCTGGGAGCCAGGACGCCTGGGTTCTCTCCCCAGCTCTGGGAGGGGAGGGGGGGCTGGTGGGTTAGAGAAGGGGGGGCTGGGAGCCAGGACTCCTGGGTTCTCTCCCCAGCACAGGGAGGGGAGGGGGGGCTGGTGGGTTAGAGCAGGAGGGGGCTGTGACATTATTGACATAATCTGGGACCATACAGAACATGGTGGCAACCAAAGTCCTGTAGTGGCACCAAATCTTGTATAAAGGGGGTCAAATGAGGTGTCTAAGACAAGGTTATGGTTGGCTGGTTATGATTATGCTGTCTATACGTGTGTATCAATTTTGTAGTTGAAGTTGTGAATATCGGCTCTATACTGTCTGTATTGCAAACTTATGCTCTGCTTCTGGGAAACACCCCAGACAAGTTGGTGTTAGCGCTGCCTAGCCTGCTTGATGGCCCATTAAGGCCCATCAGCTACACAACTGACCCATTGAGAGAAGGCAGATACGCCTTGTGACTCAGCAAAGTACGCAGGGACTGGCCCATGTGACTCCAGACTCCATTTTGCTGTAATTTTCCACAGTAAGGACAAAGAGGTGTTCTTACACCTGGAGGAGATTATAAAAGGCTGATGCCTCGTCTCCATCTGGTCTTCAATCCTGCTTCTCACCTCTGGAGGGACTTTGCTACAAACGGAAGCTCTGAACAAAGGACTGATGACCCATCCCAGCTGGGGATGTTCCAGAGACTTGATTTGAACCTGCAATTTAATCCATCCCGGCTACAAGCCTGAACCAAGAACTTTGCCATTACTGGATGTCATTGATTCCATGTAACCAATTCTAGCTCTCATCTAGATCTTCTTCCTTTTATGAATAAACCTTTCGATTTTAGATTCTAAAGGATCGGCAACAGCATGATTTGTGGGTAAGATCTGACTTGTCTATTGACCTGGGTCTGGGGCTTGGTCCTTTGGGATCGGGAGAACCTTTTTCTTTTACTGGGGTATTGGTTTTCATAACCATTCGTCCCCATAACGAGTGGCACTGGTGGTGATACTGGGAAACGAGTGTCTGAGGGAATTGCTTGTGTGACTTGTGGTTAGCCAGTGGAGTGAGACCAAAGTCCTCTCCGTCTGGCTGGTTTGGTTTGCCTTAGAGGCGGAAAAACCCCAGCCTTGGGCTGTAACTGCCCTGTTTGAGCAATTTATCCTAAATTGGCACTCTCAGTTGGGTTCTGCCAGAACTGCATCGTTACAGGGGGTGGGAGCCAGGACTCCTGGGTTTTCTCCCTGGCTCTGGGAGGGGAGTGGGGGCCGGTGGGTTAGAGCAGGGGGGGCTGGGAGCCAGGACTCCTGGGTTCTCTCCCCGGCTCTGGGAGGGGAGTGGGGGCCGGTGGGTTAGAGCAGGGGGGCTGGGAGCCAGGACTCCTGGGTTCTCTCCCCGGCTCTGGGAGGGGAGTGGGGGCCGGTGGGTTAGAGCAGGGGGGGGTGGGAGCCAGGACTCCTAGGTTCTCTCCCTGGCTCTGGGAGGGGAGTGGGGGCTGGTGGGTTAGAGCAGGGGGGGCTGGGAGCCAGGACTCCTGGGTTCTCTCTCCGGCTCTGGGAGGGGGGCAGGAGGGGCCTCACCTCTCGAACTCCTTGGTCTTGGTGCTCTCCTGCACCCCTTTGCTGATGACGAGCAGGAAGTCCTGCGTGAGGACGAAGGGAACCCGCTCCCGCTTGTAGCCAAATTTCTTCTTCTTGTGGTCCAGGAAGTGGCCGAAGTCGATGTGGAAGAGCTGGGAGAAGGGTGGGGTCGGACGATGAATGGGACACGGGGCCTGTTGCCTCTAGGGGGCGCCGGCTCCCACCCGGCCGCAGGGCGGGTACTGGCTGGCTCAGGAGGGCAGGGAAGGGGGTGTGGGGGGGTCTCACCTGCCCGTCGTCCTTCACCATGATGTTGCTGTTGTGCCGGTCGCCGATGCCCAGGATGAAGGTGGCCACGCAGTACCCGGCGCACGAGCGGGTGAACAGGTCGATGGCGTTGTCATAACTGAATCAGAGCACCTGGAGTGAGTCGCCTCCCCTGACCCGCCTGTACCCAGCTCCCCACCCCACAGCACCCCCATCCTGCCCCCCAGGCCGGAGCCCCGGACCCAGCCTGACCTGTCCCCCTTGTTCTTGTCCTTCAGCCAGTGGTGCAGGGTGTGGCTGTTAAACTGGAGCGCCCCCTTCAGGCCGCCCTTGCACTGGATCTGCATGATGGTGTGCGAGCTCTTCACCACCTCGATCAGCCCCACGCAGTCCCCGATGGACAGGCAGCCGTAGGGCAGCATCCTGGGGGCAGAGGAGGGGAGGATTAGGCAGGGACCCCCCTCGCCCGGCGCGGAGATGCGGCCACCTCTGGGGTGGGGCGCTGGTTACACGGGAACCCCTCGCCCGGCGCTGAGATGCAGCCACCTCTCCCAGTGACCCCCCACAAATCCCATTCCCCCCCCCCCCCAGCAGAGCAGTGACGCAGGTTCTCCCCCCCCCCCCGGTACCGAAGGTCCAGTCCTTGGTTCTGCCACATGTTCTCCATGATCCGGATAATTTGCAGCGTCAGCATGTCCTGCCGGAGATCTACAGCCAGAGACGGACAGACGCACGTCAGCAGCGCCCCTCACTCCCGACCCGCAGCCCCCTGCTCTCCCAGCCCTGCCCCCCCCCCCAGCTCTGCCGGTGCCCCTCACTCCCGACCTGCAGCCCCCCCATCCCAGTCCTGCCCCCCCCCAGCCCTGCGGTGCCCCTCACTCCTGACCCCCAGCCCCCCTCACCATCCCCGTTCTTGAAGATGATCTCATGGTTGGTGAAGAGCAGCTCCGACATGATGTCCGGATTCTCCCAGTTCAGCCAGAGCGGACCGCTGGCCGACGACATGATCCTGCATTCGTCAGCCTGCGAGGTGGGAGACCTGTCAGGGAGAGAACCCAGGCGTCCGGGCTCCCAGCCCCCCCTGTTCTAACCCACCAGCCTCCACTCCCCTCCCAGAGCCGGGGAGAGAACCCAGGAGTCCTGGCTCCCAGCCCCCCCTGCTCTAACCCACCAGCCCCCACTCCCCTCCCAGAGCCGGGGAGAGAACCCAGGAGTCCTGGCTCCCAGCCCCCCCTGCTCTAACCACTAGCCCCCGCTGCCCCTCCCAGAGCCGGGCATGGGACCCAGGCGTCCTGCGGGCCTCACCGGACGTTGCCCAGCTGGTGGACAGGGTTCAGGGGGCAGATGAAGCCCTGCAGAGCTTCCATGTAATCCGGGCGTCTCATCTGCTCCACCAGGAACTTCATCTGCATCTGGGGGAGACGGGGGGGCTGGGTAAGAACCCAGGGCACAGCCCCACTCCTCCCCCACCCCGGGGCAGAGGGGAGCTCCAGGATCCTGCTGGGTGGGGGGGGTGTCACAGATGTGTCAGGGGGAGAGGGGCAGGGAGGCAGACACGGGGGCGGTGGCGGGTGGCGGGAGCGAGGGGCACCGTGGGACGTGACGAGGGTGATATAATATCTCGTCGGAAGAGTTAATTAACTCCCAGCCTGAGCTGAGCCTCGTTAGGAAGATCTGTAAACGGACGGAGCTTGGACATGCAGCCGGCGTCGGAGGCAGAAGGGGAGCGGTTTGTGCTGGGCTTGGGATGGCAGCAAACACGGCTTGGCTATTACTGCGGCTGCGATGCAAAGCTCGGAAAAAGGAATATCACGATTGATGGTGATACTGGCGTGAACGAGTGTTACGGTCTCTTTGGAGGTCGTGGGTGTGCCGAAGTGGGAGGGGGGGGGTCTTGTTTTTCCATGTTTTCCAGTGGGTTGCATGCGGAGGGGGTGGGACTCAGTTTCCCTGGGTGTTACGGGTTTAACGAGGGAGGGGAGAGGGAGTTTGTTGGTACAGAGGACCAGAGAGGGAACTTGGGACCCCAGCCAGTGGCCTGGAGGATGGAGACCCCAGCGACGGGTGACCTGACGACCTGGAGACCCCGCTCAGGAGTCGCAGCCGGTTCTGGCCAGTGGGAGGACAATGGGCTGCGGGGAGAGAACCCCGGTGACCGGACCAGAGGGGCCAGGGGACAGAAGAGGGGAGAGGAGGCCCAGGCGACCCTGTTTACGACCCTGTTTTCCCTGGAGAGAAGACAATGGACAGAGGGGGCCTGGGGCCAGGGGTATCAGATGCCCAGCTGGAAGCAGGGGGGCTGGAGAGGGGGGCAGGCAGAGCCCACCTGGATGCAGAGAGACTGGGATGTGCTGGGCTGAGGGAGGCCAGGCCTGAGGCCGGAGAGTTTCCTGTGCTAGGTTCAGTCGCTCAATAAAACTCCTGTTTTATGCTGGCTGAGAGTCTCGCTCCGGGCTAGAGAACAGGGGGAGTGGAGGCCCTGGGGGTCCCGAGCGAGGGGACTCCCTGAGGGGGCCCACGGCAGAGACAGACGTGCTAAGGCTCCGAGAGGTGCAGCTCCAGGAGGTGGAGAGAGTGGACCCCCGAGAAGGGCTGTCGCACTGAAAGGGGCATCCCCCACGGACCGCACGGGGCCAAGAGTGGGCATGATCTGTGAGTCCGTGACAGTCCGTGAGAGCGGTAACCGGGATCTGCACTGCTAATGGATTAATTACCCCATGCTAATTGCCAGGATGGTTGGGAGACAGAAGATGAAGCTTATTCGCTCAGGCCGAGACGCTGCTGGAAATGTGTAAAATGTGTAAAAACCCCGGGACATGATCCTGCTGCATCTCTGAGTAGGGTGACCAGATGTCCCGGTTTTATAGGGACCGTCCCGATATTCGGGGCTTTTTCTTATATAGGCTCCGATTACCCCCCACCCCCACCCCCCATATCTCCGATTGGCTTCAGGTTTCAAGAGGGGGAAAGCCTGAGCCACAAGGATTGAGATCCCCAGTCACTGACCGGAGTCGCCCTGAACACGGACATTGGACTGTAACCTCTGGACTGTTTCTAAAAGGACTTTTGGCAACTATAAATTAATCTCCGCGACGTATCTGGACCTCAGAATTGAATTCACGTCTGTCTGGAGATTGATCTTTGAACCAATTCTCTCTTCTCTTTTTAAATACATGTTAGTTTCTACAATCCATCGGTGATCTTCCAGAAAACACCATCCTGGCCACTATGGACGTAGAAGCCCTCTACACCAATATTCCACACACAGATGGAATACAAGCTATCAGGAACAGTATCCCCGATAATGTCACAGCTAACCTGGTGGCTGAACTCTGTGACTTTGTCCTCACCCACAACTATTTCACATTTGGGGACAATATATACCTTCAAGTCAGCGGCACTGCTATGGGTACCCGCATGGCCCCACAGTATGCCAACATTTTTATGGCTGACTTAGAACAACGCTTCCTTAGCTCTCGTCCCCTAACGCCCCTACTCTACTTGCGCTACATTGATGACATCTTCATCATCTGGACCCATGGAAAAGAAGCCCTTGAGGAATTCCACCATGATTTCAATAATTTCCATCCCACCATCAACCTCAGCCTAGATCAATCCACACAAGCGGTCCATTTCCTGGACACTACTGTGCTAATAAGCGATGGTCACATAAATACCACCCTGTACCGGAAACCTACTGACCGCTACACTTACCTACATGCCTCCAGCTTCCATCCAGGACACACCACACGATCCATTGTCTACAGCCAAGCTCTAAGATATAACCGCATTTGCTCCAATCCCTCAGATAGAGACAAGCACCTACAAGCTCTCTATCAAGCATTCTTAAAACTACAATACCCACCTGCTGAAGTGAAAAAACAGATTGACAGAGCCAGACGAGTACCCAGAAGTCACCTCCTACAAGACAGGGCCAACAAAGAAAATAACAGAACACCACTAGCTGTCACCTTCAGCCCCCAACTAAAACCTCTCCAGCGCATCATCAGAGATCTACAACCTATCCTGAAAGATGATCCTTGTCTCTCACAGATCTTGGGAGACAGACCTGTCCTCGCTTACAGACAACCCCCCAACCTAAAGCAAATACTCACCAGCAACCACACATCACTGAACAAAAACACTGACCCAGGAACCTATCCTTGTAACAAAGCCTGATGCCAACTCTGTCCACATATCTATTCAAGTGACATCATCATAGGACCTAATCACATCAGCCATACCATCAGGGGCTCGTTCACCTGCACATCTACCAATGTGATATATGCCATCATGTGCCAGCAATGCCCCTCTGCCATGTACATTGGCCAAACCGGACAGTCTCTAAGCAAAAGAATTAATGGACACAAATCTGACATCAGGAATCATAATACTCAAAAACCAGTGGGAGAACACTTTAACCTGTCTGGTCATTCAATGACAGACCTGCGGGTGGCTATCTTACAACAGAAAAACTTCAAAAACAGACTCCAACGAGAGACTGCTGAGCTGGAATTAATATGCAAACTAGACACAATCAACTCAGGGCTAAATAGGGATTGGGAATGGCTGAGCCATTACAAACATTGAATCTATCTCCCCTTGTATGTATTTTCACACTTGCTTCTTATCAAACTGTCTGTACTTGGCTATCTTGATTATCACTTCAAAAGTTTTTTTTCTCTTACTTAATTGGCCTCACAGAGTTGGTAAGACAACTCCCACCTGTTCATGCTCTCTGTATGTGTGTATATATATCTCCTCAATATATGTTTCACTCTATATGCATCCGAAGAAGTGGGTTGTAGCCCACGAAAGCTTATGCTCTAATAAATTTGTTAGTCTCTAAGGTGCCACAAGTACTCCTGTTCTTTTTGCGGATACAGACTAACACGGCTGCTACTCTGAACAGTGTTTCCTAATATCCAACCTAGACCTCCCCCACTGCAACTTGAGACCATTGCTCCTTGTTCTGTCATCTGCCACCATTGAGAACAGCCGAGTTCCATCCTCTTTGGAACCCCCCTTCAGGTAGTTGTAGGCTGCTATCAAATCCCCCCTCATTCTTCTCTACTGGAGACTAAACAATCCCAGTTCCCTCAGCCTCTCCTCATAAGTCATGCGCTCCAGACCCCTAATCATTTTTGTTGCCCTCCGCTGGACTCTGGATCTGGGTGTGTGGCTGATCCTTTGGGATCGGAAGAACCTTTTCTTGTATATGATAAGATCAGATTTTCAGGAATCATCATTGTGACGAAGTGGGACTGTTCTTAATGTTTTCCTCAGTTTCCCCTATGCAGTTCTTAAGTATCTAGGGGGTGGGATAAGGGTGTATGGTTGCTGCAGAGCAAAGGGCCAGGGTACATAAATGCCCCACACTCTGTCTCCTAGCAACTGATGGCCTGGGCCCCTCCTCTGCAAAGGTGCCAAGTGAAGGTGTTGGAGACAAAGGGATCAGGTGACCTCCTGGCCTGGGAAAGAGACAAAGCCCAGAGAAGGAGGGGCTGGACGGGGGTGGGAGTTTGGAGCTAGCTGGGGACTGGAAGGGAGGGCAGACTGGGGTCTGCCTCACTGGGCCCCAGAATGGACCCGGCGGAGAGGTCCCGTTTTAGACCATGTTCCTGTCATCTAATAAACCTCTGTTTTACTGGCTGGCCGAGAGTCACGTCTGACTGTGAAGTGGGAGGTGCAGAACACTTTGGCTTCCCCGGGACCCCGCCTGGGCGGACTCGCTGTGGGAAGCGCACGGAGGGGCATATGCTGAATGCTCCCAGGAGAGACCCAGGAGGTGAAGCCGTGTGAGCGTCTTGCCCTGAAGACAGTCTGCTCCGAGGGAGAGGAGGCTCCCCAAAGTCCTGACTGGCTTTGTGGGGAGCAGTTCCAGAGCATCGCCCGGGGACTCCGTGACAATCATCGTATCTGACGTGTGTCTGGAAGGAGGCCGGGCACTTTAAGGGAACTGCGTTGTTTGGGCGTCTGAGTAACCAGGGAGGTAATATAGAGGCTGTTTTGGGCTGTTTTGGTAAATCTAAGTATTGGAAGATCCACCAGCGTTTGGGGTTTGTCTGCCCCGTTCTGTTTGTAGGTCACCCTGATTGAGTGACCCATGGGGACCATCATCACACTGCGGGTCAGGAGTGAGGGGCACCGGGGGGGGTCGTGGGTCGGGGGTGAGGGGCGCCGGCCGGGCGGAGGGGCCGCGGGTCGGGGGTGAGGGGCGCCGGCCGGGCGGAGGGGCCGCGGGTCGGGGGTGAGGGGCGCCGGCCGGGCGGAGGGGCCGCGGGTCGGGAGTGAGGGGCGCCGGACGGGCGGAGGGGCCGCGGGTCGGGCGTGAGGGGCGCCGGCCGGGCGGAGGGGCCGCGGGTCGGGGGTGAGGGGCGCCGGCCGGGCGGTACCTTCGGGGTGTCGTCTCTCTTCTCCTGCCGCAGGGTGTCCGTCAGGTTGATGAGTTTCTCCATCGCCTCCACCTGCCGGTTGAGGTGTTTCAGGTACATCCCGCAGCCCCGGCAGAACGCCTCCAGCATCAGCCCGAACCGCCGGCTCACCGTCCTGCTGTGCATCTCCGACCTGCGGGGGGCACCACAGGCACGTGGCCCCTCACTCCCGACCCGCAGCCCCTCCACCCGGCCGGTGCCCCTCACTCCCGACCCGCAGCCCCTCCACCCGGCCGGCGCCCCTCACTCCCGACCCGCAGCCCCTCCACCCGGCCGGCGCCCCTCACTCCCGACCCGCAGCCCCTCCACCCGGCCGGCGCCCCTCACTCCCGACCCGCAGCCCCTCCGCCCGGCCGGCGCCCTCACTCCCGACCCGCAGCCCCTCCGCCCGGCCAGCGCCCTCACTCCAGACCCACAGCCCCCCCTGACCGGCCGGTGCCCCTCACTCCCGACCCGCAGCCCCTGCCAGGAATCGGGCCCCTCACTTGAGGTGCCAGAAGTAGAAGTGGCCGATGCGCTGGTTGGTCAGAGCCTTGCGGAGCAGGAACCGGGCCAGCGGGTTGTCCAGGTATTGCTCGTACTTCAGAACCTGCAGGGGAGACAGCCAGCCAGGCTCAGCCGCACGGACCCCTCCCGGCCTGCGGGGGGTGCTGGGCCACAGGGGGCAGGGCGGGGGCACGGCCAGGGGTTGCCAGGGCCGTGGGGGGCGGGACAGGGGGGCGGCCAGGGGTTGCCAGGGGCACAGACGGGGGTTGCCAGGGGCCGCGGGGGGCGGGATGGGGGCGCGGCCGGGGGTTGCCAGGGGCCGCAGGGGCTGGGTGGGACGGGGGCACGGCCAGGGGTTGCCAGGGGCCGCAGGGGGCGGGATGGGGGCATGGCCGGGGGTTGCCAGGGGCGGCAGGGGGCAGGACAGGGGTGCGGCCGGGGGTTGCCAGGGGCCGTGGGGGGTGTGATGAAGTGGGACTGTTCTTAATGTTTTTTCTGAATACTGTGTGGGTGCCTCAGTTTCCCCTATGCAGTTCTTAAGTATCTAGGTGGTGGGATAAGGGTGTATGGTTGCTGCAGAGCAAAGGGCCAGGGTACATAAATGCCCAACACTGTCTCCTAGCAACTGATGGCCTGGGCCCCTCCTCTGCAAAGGTGCCAAGTGAAGGTGTTGGAGACAAAGGGATCAGGTGACCTCCTGGCCTGGGAAAGAGACAGAGCCCAGAGAGGAGGGGCTGGACGGGGGTTGGAATTTGGAGCTAGCTGGGGACGGGAAGGGAGGGCAGACAGGGTCTGCCTCGCTGGGCCCCATAATGGACCTGGCCGAGGGGTCCCGTTCGCTGGACCGACAAGCTCTGTTTTAGACCGTGTTCCTGTCGTCTAATAAACCTCTGTTTTATGGCTGGCTGAGAGTCACGTCTGACTGCAAAGTGGGGGGTGCAGAACCCTTTGGCTTCCCCAGGACCCCGCCGGGGCGGACTCGCTGTGGGAAGCGCACGGAGGGGCATATGCTGAATGCTCCCAGGAGAGACCCAGGAGGTGAAGCCGTGTGAGCTTCTTGTCCTGAAGTCAGTCTGCTCCGAGGGAGAGGAGGCTCCCCGAAGTCCTGACTGGCTTTGTGGGGAGCAGTTCCAGAGCATCGCCCGGGGACTCCGTGACAACTGGTGGCAGCGGTGGGATGTACGGCACCCCGTGAATGGCACTTCTTGCAGTAAGTGATTGGGGAGCAGTAAAACAGAGGGGGGACGGTTTCAGGGGGCGATTAACCCCTAGGCGTGTGTGACCAGCGAGAAGGACTGTTGGAGTAATGGGGTCCCCCTGAGGACTGCAGCGAGCAGTCTCAGGGCGGAGGAGCTTGCCGCTTGATCCTGGGAGATAGAAGGACGTTTGCAGTAACAGGGTTCCCCTGGGGATTGCAGCGAGCAGTCTCAGGGCGGAGGAGTCTGCAGCTTGACCCTGGCAAAGAGGTGGTGACCAAGAGAAGGGCTGGCACACTAGGGGTTCTTCCTGGAAACCGTGCGGGAGCTGAGAGCACACAGGCCTGTGAGTCCAAAGCAACTTGGAAACAGCGGAGTGATGGCCTATCACCATCTCCTCAAGAAGGACACTGTGATCCTGTGCAAAAAGAGAGGGTTACGCATTGGGAAGTTCACCAAGGCCCAGTTAATCGTGCAGCTGGAGGATGAGGACCGCTCTAAGGAGCAGATTCCTGACCCAGACGGGGCTACAAGAGGATCTGGGAGCAGCTGGAGCAGTAGCCAGGCGTCCCCAAGACTCCTGTCCCCGACCAGACGGGGGTCTTCATGATCGGGTTCCCCATCAGGGGATCAGAGACGGTTGGGACTGGAGCGGAGTCCGAGAGAGCGAGAGGACCGTGAGAGAGAGCAAGAGCCCGAGGAAAAGCTGCAGGAGAAGCAGCAGCAGCATGGACTGGCGATGGTGGAGCGGAGAGGCATAGGGGGCTCCCCAGGGGTGAGTGGGGATAGACCCCGGGCTGCCAGTTCCGCAGGGAGCCTCGACACTAAATTGCTGCCCCTGGGTAAGGAGGGGGGGGATGTGGATGCTCACCACACGGCCTTCACGCAGGCGGGTAATTTGAACCAGGGGGACCCTGCGGAAAAGCCCCGGTATCTAGCTCCCTTGCTGGGTCCCAAGGCCATAGACGCCGTCAGCCAGATGGGTGGAGTGGTGGACAGGCTCCCACTCCTGGCCCTGGCCTGTATGTCAGCGTGGAGTCTCCTGGGCTCAGGCCCCTCGGACCCCCAGTGGGAGCGGAAGGTGGGGGTCAATGGGGGGACATGCCTGGGGTGGCGAGACCCTGGGACAGAGAGAACTGTTGTCGGGCCCCAGGTGGTGCAGCCGCAGATGCTGAGGGGCTGTGTGACCTGGGTGAAGGTCCCAGGTATGAAGCCCATTGCCCTGTCTATGGCCCAGATCCCTGTGCAGACCCAGGAGGGGTCGGGCTGGCTGGCCATTGGGGTTCTCCAGGATATCAGCTGTGAGGTCCTGTTGGGGGGTGACTGTGTCTCTTTGGGACAAGATCCAGGCCCTGCCCCTGTAAGGGCCGAGGTTTTGAATTTGAATCCCGCTAACCAATTGGCTAAGAGGGAGATGGTCAGTGAAAATGCAAATGACCTGGCTGGCAGGAGGGAGGGGCTGCTGGGCTCAGGATACCTGCCTACCTGTAACCAGACCCCTGGGGCTGAGTGGGAGGGAGAGATGCTCCCCGCCCCCCTGCACTCCAGAGAGGGGGCCCAGGCTGGCTCTGATGCTGTAAGGAGAGCAGAGAGCTCGCTGCCTGGCCCCACTGGGACAGCCAGGGCAGCGCTGGGCACGGTGGGAGCTGAGACCCCAGCTGAGTGGGGGGACACACAGGCAGGGCAGGTCGGCTGCCAACCAGGTTTGCCTGGTCCAGACGTGCTGCTGGGAAGTGATTACACAGCAGGGAGGGAGCTACCAGGGACAGGGCTCAGGGGGGCTGTGACCCCAGGCCCAGCCAGCGAGAGGGAGCAGGTCCCACTCCCTTCCACAGCAGCTGAATTCCAGACCGAGCTGCAGAGGGATCCCTCCTTGGAGAAGCTGAGGGAACTTGCTGGCCACAGCGCTGCAAACCCCCTTGGGGACGGCTGCAGGGACAGAGTCCGGTGGGAGAAGGGATTCCTGTACCAGGAATGGGCTCCCCAAGGGGAAGTAAAACTGTGGGGAATCGGGAGGCAGCTGGTGGTGCCCCAGGAATCCACAGGGTTCTTCCCTTTCGAGCTGCTGTATGGGAGGAGAGTGAGGGGACCCCTGGACCTGAAAAGGGAGGATTGGGAGGAGAAGGGGGAGGACCCCCTGGTGGATCTCTTCCCTGAGGTGGGAGCCAATCTCCCCATCAGGTGTTCCCCGTTCAGAGTCACTGGGAAAGTAGCCCAGAACCTGAAGAAAGAGGTCAAGGACATGCTGGCTTTAGATGGGATCCAGCCGTTCAACAGCCCATGGGCCTCACCGGTGGGGCTGGTCCCCAAGGAAGACGGGATGATCTGGTTGTGCGGGGACTATTGGAAGCTTAAAGCCATCACCGTGTCCGATGCCTACCCCACGCCTAGGCCTGGGGAGATTCTAGACAAGCTGAGGGGGATGGAGGACTTGGCCCTGGCGTACCTCGATGACATGTGTGTCTTTAGCCAGACCTGGGAGGGACATGTGTCCCAGGTGAACAGGGTGCTGGGCTGCCTCAAGGAGGTGGGACTGATGGTAAAAGCTGGAAAGTGTAAGGTGGGGACGACAGAGGTGTTGTATCTGGGCCACAAGGTGGGGAGTGGCTGCCCAAGCCCAGAGCTGGCCAAGGTCAAGATAGGGGCTCTTAACCAAGAGAGCCCGAATCGCAGCCCTCCAGACCAAAGTGCTGGGAGAAGACCCAGTCCCAGTTTGAACCCCAGGGGTATTGGGGTGGCAAAAGGGCACGGGCCACATAAACCTTCCCACATGCGGCCTGCGAGTGCCATCAAGCGCACTCGAACTAAGGGAGGGCACGAAACTGGAAGGGCCTGGTGTAACTCCCACCAAGGAATGGGAGAGATGCTGGGGCATCCATGGGAACGTTGGTGGGTTCGAACTTCCCCAGGTCACTGGCTGCAGTGACCCCGCTCAGTTCGGTCTCGAAGGGGGGAGAGATGTGACGAAGTGGGACTGTTCTTAATGTTTTCCTCAGTTTCCCCTATGCAGTTCTTAAGTATCTAGGGGGTGGGATAAGGGTGTATGGTTGCTGCAGAGCAAAGGGCCAGGGTACATAAATGCCCCACACTCTGTCTCCTAGCAACTGATGGCCTGGGCCCCTCCTCTGCAAAGGTGCCAAGTGAAGGTGTTGGAGACAAAGGGATCAGGTGACCTCCTGGCCTGGGAAAGAGACAAAGCCCAGAGAAGGAGGGGCTGGACGGGGGTTTGGAGCTAGCTGGGGACGGGAAGGGAGGGCAGATGGGGGTCTGCATCGCTGGGCCCCAGAATGGACCCGGCGGAGGGGTCCTGTTCGCTGGACCAACAAGTTCTGTTTTAGACCGTGTTCCTGTCGTCTAATAAACCTCTGTTTTAATGGCTGGCTGAGAGTCACGTCTGACTGCGAAGTGGGGGGTGCAGAACCCTTTGGCTTCCCCGGGACCCCGCCTGGGCGGACTCGCTGTGGGAAGCGCACTGAGGGGCATATGCTGAATGCTCCCAGGTGAGAGCCAGGAGGTGAAGCCGTGTGAGCGTCTTGCCCTGAAGACGGTCTGCTCCGAGGGAGAGGAGGCTCCCCAAGGTCCTGCCTGGCTTTGTGGGGAGCAGTTCCAGAGCATCGCCCGGGGACTCCGGGACAGGGGGCGGGACAGGGGGCGCGGCCGGGGGTTGCCAGGGGCCGCGGGGGGCAGGACGGGGGCACGGCCAGGGGTTGCCAGGGGCCGTGGGGGGCAGGACGGGGGCGCGGCCAGGGGTTGCCAGGGGCCGCAGGGGCTGGGTGGAACGGAGGCGCGGCCAGGGGTTGCCAGGGGCGGCAGGGGGCGGGATGGGGGCATGGCTGGGGGTTGGCAGGGCAGGGCAGGGGCACAGCCAGGGGTTGCCAGGGGCCGCGGGGGGCGGGACAGGGGGGCGGCCAGGGGTTGCCAGGGGCACAGGCGGGGGTTGCCAGGGGCCGTGGGGGGTGGGACAGGGGGGCGGCCAGGGGCACAGGCAGGGGTTGCCAGGGGCCGCGGGGGGTGGTACGGGGGCACGGCCGGGGGCCGCAGGGGCTGGGTGGGACGGGGGCGCGGCCAGGAGTTGCCAGGGGCCGCAGGGGGTGGGTGGGATGGGGGCGCGGCCAGGGGTTGCCAGAGGGGGCAGGGCGGGTCAGGGGGGTGGCCAGGGGTTGCCAGGGGCACAGGCGGGGGTTGCCAGGGGCCGCGGGGGGCGGGATGGGGGCGCGACCGGGGGTTGCAAGGGGCCACAGGGGGACGGGGGTGCGGCCAGGGGTTGCCAGGGGCCGTGGGGGGCGGGACAGGGGGGCGGTCAGGGGTTGCCAGGGGCATAGGCGGGGGTTGCCAAGGGCCGCGGGGGGCGGGACGGGGGCGCGGCCGGGGGTTGCCAGGGGCCGCAGGGGGTGGGTGGGCCGGGGGCGCGGCCAGGGGTTGCCAGGGGCACAGGCGGGGGTTGCCAGGGGCCGCGGGGGGGGCGGGACGGGGGCGCGGCCGGGGGTTGCCAGGGGCCGCAGGGGGCAGGACGGGGGTTGCCGGGGCGGCGCGGCGAGACCTGGACCTGGACCAGCTGGATGAGGTATTGGCTCAGCTTGTCATCCGTCAGCCCCTGCGCCAGGCACTTGAGGGCGAAGTCCCGCACGCGGGGGTCAGGGAAGTTGCAGTCCAGCAGCTCCATGGACAGCTCCGGCGCGATGAGGGGCCACTCCCGCAGCAGGCAGTACATCTGCGGGGGGGCGGGAGAGACACAGGCTGGCGGGGCCGGCGGAACTCCCCGCCACTGTGCGCAGAGAGCGCCAAACCGCTCCCGCCCACCCCCCAGGGCTCTGATCCGGCTGGGGGGAGCCCGGGGGGTCCCAGGTACCTGAGCAACCTCGTCCCGCGAATTCCACTTGACGGACAGCAGCAGCTTGGGCAGCGTCTCTGGGATGTTGATACAGTAATGGCTGCAACGAGAGGGGGGGGGCGTCTGAGGTGTGCCCCAACCCCCTGCTCAGCCCCCCACCACATGGGGGAGAGAACCCAGGAGTCCTGGCTCCCAGCCCCCCCTGCTCTAACCCACCAGCCCCCACTCCCCTCCCAGCGCCAGGGAGAGAACCCAGGCGTCCGGGCTCCCAGCCCCCCCTGCTCTAACCCACCTGCCCCCACTCCCCTCCCAGAGCCGGGGAGAGAACCCAGGAGTCCTGGCTCCCAGCCCTCCCCCTGCTCTAACCCACCAGCCCCCACTCCCCTCCCAGAGCCGGGGAGAGAACCCAGGAGTCCTGGCTCCCAGCCCCCCCTGCTCTAACCCACCAGCCCCCACTCCCCTCCCAGCGCCGGGGAGAGAACCCAGGAGTCCTGGCTCCCAGCCCCCCCTGCTCTAACCCACCTGCCCCCACTCCCCTCCCAGCGCCGGGGAGAGAACCCAGGAGTCCTGGCTCCCAGCCCCCCCTGCTCTAACCCACCAGCCCCCACTCCCCTCCCCGAGCCGGGGAGAGAACCCAGGAGTCCTGGCTCCCAGCCCCCCCTGCTCTAACCCACCTGCCCCCACTCCCCTCCCAGCGCCAGGGAGAGAACCCAGGAGTCCTGGCTCCCAGCCCCCCCTGCTCTAACCCACCAGCCCCCACTCCCCTCCCAGCGCCGGGGAGAGAACCCAGGAGTCCTGGCTCCCAGCCCCCCCTGCTCTAACCCACCTGCCCCCGCTCCCCTCCCAGCGCCGGGGAGAGAACCCAGGCGTCCGGGCTGCCTACCGGTGCCTCCAGAGGAAGTCTTTCTCCTGCTCAGTGATCTCCGACAGGGGGTCGCGGTGGCAGATGCTCCGAAGCTGCTCCAGTTCATTCTCCTGCAGGCTGCTGTCCCGGGCCAGGCGGTTGCTCTGCAGGGAAACGGGGGGGGGGGGGGGGTCCCCCAAAACATCCAGTGTCCTCAGTCCCCGTCCTGGGGCCGGACGGGAGCCGGCGCCCCCTAGAGGGGACAGGCCCCTGCCCCATTCCCCACCCCCCTGAGCCAGCCAGTCCCTGCCCTGGGGCCGGGTGGTAGCCGGCGCCCCCCACAGGGGAAGGACCCCCCCCCTTACCAGCCCCGTGAGGCAGCAGTTGAGGCCCAGCTCCCGTGACATGCTCCGGTTCGCGTGATCCTCGATTTGTGCCTCGTTGGCGAATTTCACCGCGTGGCTGAACCAGGTGAATTCGAGCTCCAGGCAGGGGGTCTCCTGGTGGGGGGAGGTGGGGGGTGAAAAGGGGGTCAGAATCCTAGGCACCTCCAACCCCATACAAAGGGGACTCCCAGCCCCCAGCAAAGCACCCCAAAAACCATGTGCTCAGACCCTTCCAATTTATGTAGGCCCTACAATAACACGCAAGAGGGCCATGTGGATCTATTACTGTAGCACTTATTACATAGCTTTATGTAATAGATCATGCCGGCCCTGTGTTTTTACGTAGGCCCTACCTTAATAGCCAGATCATGCCGACCCTGTGTATTTACGTAGGCCCTACCTTAATAGCCAGATCATGCCGACCCTGTGTATTTACGTAGGCCCTACCTTAATAGCCAGATCATGCCGGCCCTGTGTATTTACATAGGCCCTACTGTGATGTCTGGGAGACCGCACCACTGAGGCAAGTTTACGGTTTCACAGCAGATGTTTCTAAGCGCTTAGGTTGATCTTTTTGGCCTGGTGCGTTTTGAGTAGGCCCTACCATAACAGCCAGCTGCCACCTCCGGGCGGGGGGGGGGGGGGAAGAGAAGTCGGCGGGAATACCACGAGAGGGGCTTACGGCTGCCGAGAGGCGAGGAGGGGGTTCATAGCCAGATACCCCACTGGGGTACGGGATGGGACAGAGAGGGGACCCAGGGCTGGGGTAGCAGGGGCTGCGGGTCGGGAGTGAGGGGCACCGGCAGAGCTGGGGGGAAGCAGGAAAACACTCACCTTGTTGGGGTTCGAGCCCCCCACACCGATGGGGTTCAGTAAGTCCTCCAGGCCGTGGGGCACCGGCCACAGATTGAGCGCCATCTTCCCAGCCACCAAGGTATCTTTGTAATCAAAGAGATTGACGTTCCCCCACGCCAGGGGGCAGTGCTCCTGCCGGGGGGGGGGGGGGGGGGGACAGAGACCATGGGGGGTCACAGCCAGCCTGCCCCCCATTCCCCGCCCCCCGGAGCCAGCCAGTCCCCGCCCCGGGGAGGAGCCGGCGCCCCCTAGAGGGGACAGGCCCCTGCCCCATTCCCCGCCCCCCTGAGCCAGCCAGTCCCTGCCCTGGGGCCTGGTGGGAGCCGGCACCCCCTAGAGGGGACAGGCCCCTGCCCCATTCCCTGCCCCCCGGAGCCAGACAGTCCCCGCCCTGGGGCCGGGTGGGAGCTGGCGCCCCCTAGAGGGGACAGGCCCCTGCCCCATTCCCCGCCCCCCGGAGCCAGCCAGCCCCCCCACCTCTTTGGCCCCCTTGCGGCCCTTGACGGAGCAGATGGAGAGGCAGAGGCGGGCGGCGCGGGGCAGGTCTGCGAGGTACATGTCGTAGGAGAGCCATTCGTTCCACCTGGGGGAGAGGGACACAGGTTGGGGTCGCCGGCGGCGGGCAGGGGGAGCCCCCCAGCCTGCTCCCGGTGGCCCCGCAGCAGGGCGCTGGGGCCAGGGCAGAGTGCAGAGGGAGAGCACCCCCCACTGAGCCCCCGCCCTGCCCGCTACCTGGGGTTGGAGCAGGGAACGCGCTGGGTGTTGACGTTGTCGCAGAGGGGCTCCCCGCCATGGTAAATCCCCGTCCGCACGTAGATCTGGGAAAAGGGAGAGAAAGAGCCATCATGCCAGGGGACCCAGGCGTCCGGGCTCCCAGCCCCCCCCCCTGCTCTAACCCACCAGCCCCCACTCCCCTCCCAGAGCCAGGCGAGAACCCAGGCGTCCGGGCCCCGGCCTCGCCTTGTCGATGTCGCGGATGTTGACGTTGACGTAGGTGGCACACAGCACACTGATGCGCAGCAGGCTGGGCACGGACCAGAGGGACTTGGCGGGCGGGTCCCCGTTGGTGTGGGCGCAGGGCCCGGCCCGGCGGGCGTAGGAGGGCAGCAGGAAGACATTGGCCGGCAGCTGGCTGTACAGACTCTCCTTGGACATGAGCATGAGGTGGGGCAGGCGCCCCACGGCGATGCAGTTCCTCATGTACTGGGGCGGAGAGAGAGAGAGAGCGTTTCCACGGAGAGCCGTGGCCGGGCCGGGGGGCGCAGAGCCCAGCTGGGGGTCCCATGCCGAGGGTGTGGGTCCCAGGGCGAAGCCGGGGGTCCCAGGGCCCCTCACCTTCTACTGGCTGAGCAGGCCAGGGGCCCCAGGGTGGAGCTGGGGGGGGTCGCAGGGCGGGCCGGGGGTCCCAGAGCGGAGCGGGGGCCCCGGGCCCCTCACCTTGTACTGGCGGAGCCGGGGGGGGGGTCGCAGGACGGGCCGGGGGCCCCAGGGCGGGTGGAGTGGGGGCCCCGGGCCCCTCACCTTGTACTGGCTGAGCGGGCCGGGGACCCCAGGGTGGAGCCAGGGGGGGGTCACAGGGCGGGCCGGGGGCCCCAGGGCGGGTGGAGCGGGGAGCCGGGCCCCTCACCTTGTACTGGCTGAGTGGGCCGGGGGCCCCAGGGCGGAGCCGGGGGGGGGTGTCGCAGGGCGGGTGGAGTGGGGGCCCCGGGCCCCTCACCTTGTACTGGCTGAGCGGGCCGGGGACCCCAGGGTGGAGCCAGGGGGGGTCACAGGGCGGGCCGGGGGCCCCAGGGCGGGTGGAGCGGGGAGCCGGGCCCCTCACCTTGTACTGGCTGAGTGGGCCGGGGGCCCCAGGGCGGAGCCGGGGGGGGGTGTCGCAGGGCGGGTGGAGTGGGGGCCCCGGGCCCCTCACCTTGTACTGGCTGAGCGGGCCGGGGACCCCAGGGTGGAGCCAGGGGGGGGTCACAGGGCGGGCCGGGGGCCCCAGGGCGGAGTGGGGGCCCCGGGCCCCTCACCTTGTACTGGCTGAGCGGGCACTCGTGCAGCAGGTACTCGTCGGCGCCGCACACCTTGAGCAGGTACTGGCCCCGGTACTCCTGCAGGCAGCGCTGCAGCTGCGCGGGTGCCAGGTGCATGCTGCGGCTCCGCTTGCGGATGGCGTCGGCGATGAGCTGCGCGGGCAGCGCGTCGTGCGGCGCCTGCAGCGTGTACTTCTGCTTGTCCAGGTGCGGGGCCACGATCACCCACACGGCCACCATCAGCCGGCCTGGGGCGGGGGACAGCGAAACTTGGGGGTCGCCCTATGCCCCCCGCCCCAGACCCGCCTCCTCCACCCCATGGGATCCAGACACCGCCCCCACCCTGGGACCGCCCCTGCCCCACTGCCCACACCTCCCACTTGCCTCTGCCCCATGGTGCTCGGATCACACAGCCCCCCTCCTGCCGCCCCACGGCACACAGACCCCCAGGGCAGCACGGGACCCCTTCCCCCCGCCCCACGGCGCGCAGATCCCCAGGGGAGCACAGGACCCCTTCCCCCCGCCCCACGACGCGCAGACCCCCAGCGAGCACGGGACCCCTTCCCCCCGCCCCACGGCGCGCAGACCCCCAGGGAACACAGGACCCCTTCCCCCCGCCCCACGGCGCGCAGATCCCCAGGGGAGCACAGGACCCCTTCCCCACGCCCCACGGCGCACAGACCCCCAGGGGAGCACAGGACCCCTTCCCCCCGCCCCACGGCACACAGACCCCCAGGGAGCACCTCACCCTTGTCCAGCTTGTTGTAGACGTGTTTGGGCAGCTCGGGGCTGGACTCCACGTTCGGGGGGTAGACGTAGAGGGCCTGGCTGTGGGGCCCGCCGGCCTCCCGCGTCTCCACGGCCTCACGGCACACGGCCAGGATGGAGCGGCGGAAGTCCTGCACCTCGGGGTCCTTCACCAGCTCGAACTCGCAGATGGGCATCCCGATGGCGAAGCCTGGGAGGGCAGGATGAGGGGGCTGAGACCAGACGGAGCCCCCCTCCGCCCCCCACCCCACATCTAGGCCCGGCCCCGCTCACCGATCTCCCGGTTGAGGATTTTCTCTTCCCGGTTCCCGACCGGCTCGATGACCTTGAGGATGGGCTGGAAGAGCCGCAGGTCGCAGAGCCGCCGGGACTCATCGAAAAACTCCTCGCGCTCGGCCTCCTGGGTCACCCCCACGAAGATGTAGGAGGATTCGTCCTGGGGCAGGGAGGGCACAGACGCTGCGATCCGAACCCCCACGGGTCAGCCCCCTCCCAGAGCCGGGGAAAGAACCCAGGAGTCCTGGCTCCCAGCCCCCCCTGCTCTAACCCTCCGCCCCCACTCCCCTCCCAGAGCCGGGGAGAGAACCCAGGCGTCCTGGCTCCCAGCCCCGCCTGCTCTAACCACCAGCCCCCACTCCCCTCCCAGAGCCGGGGAGAGAACCCAGGAGTCCTGGCTCCCAGCCCCGCCTACTCTAACCACCAGCCCCCACTCCCCTCCCAGAGCCGGGGAGAGAACCCAGGAGTCCTGGCTCCCAGCCCCCCCTGCTCTAACCACCAGCCCCCCCTCCCCTCCCAGAGCCGGGGAGAGAACCCAGGAGTCCTGGCTCCCAGCCCCCCCTGCTCTAACCCTCCGCCCCCACTCCCCTCCCAGAGCCGGGGAGAGAACCCAGGAGTCCTGGCTCCCAGCCCCGCCTGCTCTAACCACCAGCCCCCACTCCCCTCCCAGAGCCGGGGAGAGAACCCAGGAGTCCTGGCTCCCAGCCCCGCCTACTCTAACCACCAGCTCCCACTCCCCGCCTAGAGCTGGGGAGAGAACCCAGGAGTCCTGGCTCCCAGCCCCCCCTGCTCTAACCCACCAGCCCCCACTGCCCTCCCAGAGCCGGGGAGAGAACCCAGGAGTCCTGGCTCCCAGCCCCCCTGCTCTAACCCTCCGCCCCCACTCCCCTCCCAGAGCCGGGGAGAGAACCCAGGAGTCCTGGCTCCCAGCCCCCCTGCTCTAACCACCAGCCCCCACTCCCCTCCCAGAGCCGGGGAGAGAACCCAGGAGTCCTGGCTCCCAGCCCCCCTGCTCAGACCCCGCCCCCCATCCAGGGATGGGACCCAGGCGTCCAGCTCACCTGCAGCAGGTGGAACAGGGGGTATTTCCGGGCCTCTCGGAAGAGCTCGTGTTTGATGCCCAGCAGCGCGGCCTCGCGCAGACACTCCAGGGTGACCAGGATGCCGTTGGGGAGGCAGCAATCCACCATGATCCGGGGGGGCATGAGGTGCAGCCCCCACAGCTCCCCGGACGACGGCCGCGGGGGCATGGCTGCGCCGGGGGACCCCTGGCCCTGCTAGAGATCCAGCCCGGGAGTCAGGCATCCGGGCCACCTGCGGAGAAAGCGGACATGCCCCTCACTCCCGACCCGCAGCCCTCCCAGCCCCGCCGGCGCCCCTCACTCCCGACCCGCAGCGCCCCCAGCTCCGCCAGCGCCCCTCACTCCCGTCCCGCAGCCCCCCCAACTCCGCCGGCTCCTCTCACTCCTGATCCGCAGCCCCCCCAGCCCCACCGGCTCCCCTCACTCCCGACCCCCAGCCCCCCTAGCCCCACCGGCTCCCCTCACTCCCGACCCGCAGCCCCCCCAGCTCCGCCGGTGCCCTCACTCCCGTCCCGCAGCCCCCACAGCACCCCTCACTCCCATCCCGCAGCCCCGCCGGCGCCCCTCACTCCCAACCCCCAGCCCCCCTAGCCCCGCCGGCGCCCCTCACTCCCGACCCGCAGCCCCCCCAGCTCCGCTGGCTCCCCTCACTCCCGACCCGCAGCCCCCAGGCCTGTGTTCCCCCTGCCAGCTCTCCTGATTCCCCCTCAATCCTGACATGATGAGAGACAGACCCTGCCCCAGCTGGGATCAGGGCCTGTCGTGCCGGGCGCTGCCCAGACACACGGCGAGAGACAGGCCCTGCCCCAGCTGAGATCAGGCCCCGTCGTGCCGGGCGCTGCCCAGACACACGGCGAGAGACAGACCCTGCCCCAGCTGGGATCAGGGCTCTGTTGTGCCGGGCGCTGCCCAGACACACGGCGAGAGACAGACCCTGCCCCAGCTGGGATCAGGGCTCTGTTGTGCCGGGCGCTGCCCAGACACACGGCGAGAGACAGACCCTGACCCAGCTGGGATCAGGCCCCGTCGTGCCAGGCGCTGCCCAGACACACGGCGAGAGACAGACCCTGCCCCAGCTGAGATCATGGCCCTGTCGTGCCAGGCGCTGCCCAGACACACGGCGAGAGACAGACCCTGCCCCAGCTGAGATCATGGCTCTGTTGTGCCCGGCACTCAGAGCAGAGAAGCCGAAACTTCCCGGCAAGCGGCAAGATCCGTCCAAGAGGAGACAGAAATTCCCCAGACCGCCCCTTTTATTGTATAAATGCCACCCCCTCCAAACGCCTTCTGGTTAACCCTTCGCATCCCCGGAGCCTACCACCCCTTCTGGCGGGATCACGCCCAGGAACCGTTGCGGGATCATTCCTGCTGACTCCTGCCTCAGTTTCCCCCAGCAGTAAAATGGGCGTAATTGCACCTTTCTCTGGGCGGACTGGGCAGGGCCTCTCTCTCGGTGTCTCTGCAGCATGGGGCACAATGGGGGGCCTCTAATCTAGGTTGGGGGGAATCTTTGTAGCACCCGACACAAGGGGGAGGGGAGGTCCCCAGTCTGCCTCCGGGCCTGTCGGCAGTGCTGAGAGGTGTCTGAATTCCTCTGCCCTTGTCGGAGACCCAAAAGCCGGAGAGAAGCAGGAAGTATGAATGACCGGAGAGAGACAGAAGATGAAAATCGCTGCTTGAGACACCTCGCCCCCCCCCCCCCGCCCTGTTCCCAACCGAGATCAGGGCCCCCCGTTGTGCTCGGCCGCTGCAGACCCCCGCCACCCGCTGACTCAGATCAGGGCCCCCGGTGTGCTGGGTGGACACCTAGAGTCCCCACCCCTGTGAGCTCAGCACAAAAGGGGTTGGGGAGGGGGGGGCAAAGAGACATGCCCACGGTCACCCCGACAGCTCAGTGGCGGAGGAGAAGGAGGCATGGTGGTGCGGGGGGGGGGGGAACCAATACTTTTGGAATCCCAATGAGCCCAGGCCCTTCCTATCTGTCAGCAGCTCCCAGGTGACAGCATCCTGGCCTCCCCGCATCCCCTGCCCCCTTCGAAACCAGCTCCCAGCACCGAAAGGGGGAAACCCCACGCCAGCCTGCACTGGATTGAGCCCACAAATCCCCCCCCCCTTTTCTTCCCCCGCTGACCTGCGTTTTGTTTCGTTCTGCTCAGGGAGCGCAGGAAAAAGTGGGGAGGGGGGAGCCTGTCTTTCTGATCTCCCTAGAAGTTCCTGAGGGCTTTTCTCCCCCCGCCACCCCACCCCAGAGCGGGGGGACCCCGGCTACTTACATGCTGTGTGCCTTTAGTGGGTTTTCTCTTGCGACATTGACCGACGCCACAGCCAGAAGGGGGAGGGAAAAAACCAAAAACAAAACAGGATTTTTAGTCCCTGAACTGAACAATTCAAGCCCCCAACGCCAAACCATCCGCACCCCCCCAGCAGCTAGAGCCAGGAGGAGAGAAGACAGAGAGACATTGCTCTGTGCCAGATCCGTTTGGCTTCCCCCTACACGTTTCCTCCCCTGCTTCTCTCTCTGCTCAGAGTGGGAAAAGCTTTTGCAGGCAGTATCCGGGCATGGGAAGGCAGGAATTTCCGCTAGATTCACACTCGCACAGCTGAGGAGGGCTCACTGAAAAATGGCACCATCATATCAGACCACTCTGCAGCCAGAAAGATACAGCCAGGACTGGGGCCGGGGGCTAGGGCCAGGGTGGCAAATCTGTATGAGGATCGGGAGGGGGCAGAGGAGAGATATGCCTAAGACTAGCTATATAAGGGTACAGAGAAAGATAG
Organism: Emydoidea blandingii; assembly: GCA_036785055.1. Taxonomy (NCBI): domain Eukaryota; kingdom Metazoa; phylum Chordata; order Testudines; family Emydidae; genus Emydoidea; species Emydoidea blandingii. The sequence continues at coordinate 23,780,446 of JAXIVB010000013.1, forward strand.
AGAGAGGATGTGACGGGAGCTAAAGCTAGATAATTTGATTGATCGGTAAGATACAGAGGCATGTCTGGGGAAAGAGAGGTTGATTAGCTAGAGGAAAATATAAGGGGATAGATACATCTCTACCCCGATATAACGCGGTAAAGCAGTGCTCCGGGGGGGCGGGGCTGCGCACTCCGGCGGCTCAAAGCAAGTTCGATATAACGCAGTAAGATTTTTTGGCTCCCGAGGACAGCGTTATATCGAGGTAGAGGTGTATGTGTATAGGGACACCTATGGATCTAGAGTGTGCTTCATAAAAACAATTGAACTCAGGACATTCTAGGAGGCAATCTTAATGAAGGTGGATAAAGAGTTAGTAACTGAAGTGGGGAAATCCTGAGAACGTTGCAGAGTAGGTACCTGGCCACACAGGGGATGTTGTACGTGGGGATGGATGACTCAACACAGGAGCGTATATAGGGATAGGTGGATAAATAGACCGGCGTGAAGGTGGGGTGGATGGATGGATCGATGCCGATTGAGGGCGATTCATTTGGGGGAAAAAATTTAAAAAATAAGGAAATTCCCTGACTAAAATCTTCGTTACACGTGGGTTAAGATTTCGACAAATGAAAAAGAGAACAATATAGTTTAGATAGAGGAGAAACAAGTTGTTGTTTTTCTGAAAGAGAGGAAGTTCCCAGGCCAAAAAAAAAAAAAAAAAGCATTAAACTGGAGTTAAAGGTGAGAGAGAGATACAGGTGTGTGTGGGCAGAGGTGGATGGAGAAAGGGGTGTATTGGGGGATGGAAGGAGAGGTGTCTATGGGGGACAGATTGAGGGAGGGAGAGGAATGGATGGATGGCAAGATGAGCAGATATGGGAATGGATGGTTGGATAGGTGCTGGTGAGTGGTGAGGACCTAGTTGAGGAAATGGTGGTAGGGGACAACCTTGGCTCGAGTGACCATGAGCTAATTCGGTTTAAACTAAATGGAAGGATTAACAGAAATAAAACCGTAACTAAGGTTTATGATTTCAAAAAGGCCAACTTTAATAAATTAAGGCAACTACTTAGGGAAGTGGATTGGGCTAACACCCTTAAGGAACTAAAGGCAGATGACGCCTGGGATTATTTCAAGTTGAAGTTGCACGAGCTGTCCGAGGCCTGTATCCCGAGAAAGGGAAAACGGTTAGTAGGCAGGAGATTTAGACCTAGCTGGATGAGCGGACGTCTCAAAGGGGCGATTAAGAAAAAACAGAAAGCGTACAAAGAATGGAAGAGGGGAGGGATCGGCAAGGAAACCTACCTTATTGAGGTCAGAGCATGTAGGGATGCGGTGAGAAAGGCCAAAAGCCGTGTAGAATTGGACCTCGCGAGGGGAATTAAATCCAATAGTAAGAGGTTTTATAGCCATATAAATAGGAAGAAAACAAAGAAAGAGGAAGTGGGACCGCTGAAGAATGTAGATGGAGTGGAGATTAAGGATAACTTAGGCATGGCACAATATCTAAATGAATATTTTGCGTCGGTCTTTAATAAGGCTAATGAAGGGCTTAGGAATAGAGATAGCAGGACAGAGGGGAATAAAGGAGGAGAGATTGACATTACAGTATTAGAGGTGGAAGCCAAACTTAACCAGCTAAACGGGACTAAATCAGGGGGACCGGATGATCTTCATCCTAGAATATTGAAGGAACTGGCACGAGAAATTGCAAGCCCCTTAGCGGTAATTTTTAATGAATCTATAAACTCGGGGGTGGTACCGTTAGACTGGAAAATAGCTAATGTGGTTCCAATTTTCAAGAAGGGGAAAAAAAGTGACCCGGGTAACTACAGGCCTGTTAGTTTAACTTCTGTAGTATGCAAGGTCTTGGAAAAAAATTTTAAGGAGAAAGTAGTTAAGGACCTTGAGGTGAATGGCAATTGGGACAGGTTACAACATGGGTTTACAAAAGGCAGATCGTGCCAAACCAACCTGATCTCCTTCTTTGAGAAAGTAACAGACCTTCTAGATAAAGGGAATGCGGTGGATCTAATATACCTCGATTTTAGTAAAGCGTTTGATACGGTACCGCATGAGGAATTATTGGTTAAATTGGAAAAGATGGGGATCGATATGAAAATCCAGAGGTGGACAAGGAACTGGTTAAAGGGGAGACTGCAGCGGGTAGTACTGAAAGGGGAACTGTCAGGTTGGAGGGAGGTCACCAGTGGGGTTCCTCAAGGTTCGGTATTGGGTCCGATTTTATTTAATCTATTCATTACTGACCTCGGAACCGAATGTAGGAGTGGGCTGATAAAGTTTGCGGATGACACGAAGTTGGGAGGCATTGCCAACTCGGAAAAGGATCGGGATATTCTGCAGGGAGACTTAGATGACCTTGTAAAATGGAGTAATAATAATAGGATGAGATTTAATAGTGAGAAGTGTAAGGTGATGCATTTAGGGATGACTAACAAGAATTTTAGTTATAAGCTGGGGACGCATCGGTTGGAAGTGACGGAGGAGGAGAAGGACCTAGGCGTCCTGGTTGATCGCAGGATGACTATGAGCCGGCAATGTGACGTGGCTGTGAAAAAAGCTAATGCGATCTTGGGATGCGTTAGGCGAGGTATTTCTAGTAGGGACAAGGAGGTGCTGCTTCCGTTATACAAGGCGCTGGTGAGACCTCATTTGGAGTACTGCGTGCAGTTCTGGTCTCCCATGTTTAAAAAGGATGAACTCAAACTGGAACGGGTACAGAGAAGGGCCACTAGGATGATCCGAGGAATGGAAAACCTTTCCTATGAAAGGAGACTCGAGGAGCTTGGTTTGTTTAGCCTAACAAAAAGAAGGCTGAGGGGGGATATGATTGCTCTCTTTAAATATATCAAAGGGATAAATACCAGGGAGGGAGAGGAATTATTTCAGCTCAGTACTAATGTGGACACGAGAACGAATGGATATAAACTGGCCGTGGGGAAATTTAGGCTTGAAATTAGACGAAGGTTTCTAACCGTCAGAGGGGTGAAATTTTGGAACAGCCTTCCGAGGGAAACGGTGGGGGCGAAAGACCTCTGTGGCTTCAAGATTAGGCTAGATAAGTTTATGGAGGGAATGGTTTGATGGGAGAACGTGATTTTAGTTAATTAGGCAACAACGGCCATCGCTGGTTAAATGAGGGTCCGGCTGGAGAGTCTTGCCTGTATGCTCGGGGTTCTACTGATCGCCATATTTGGGGTCGGGAAGGAATTTTCCTCCAGGGTAGATTGGCAGAGGCCCTGGAGGTTTTTCGCCTTCCTCCGCAGCATAGGGCAGGGGTCGCAAGCTGGAGGATTCTCTGCGACTTGAAGTCTTTAAATCACGATCTGAAGACTTCAACAGCTGAGTTAAGGGAAAGTGGGGGGGTCAGCTTTTGTGGCCTGCATCATGCGGGAGGTCAGACTAGATGACCATATTGGTCCCTTCTGATCTTAAAGTCTATGAGTCTATGAGATAGATGGAAGGGTGTGGCTGGAGATGGATGGGGGGGTGGATGGGGATAGATGAAATGAAATGAAACAGGCAACAGGTTTAAAACAAACAAAAGGAAGTATTTTTTCACACAACGCACTGTCAGCCTGTGGAACTCTTTGCCAGAGGACGTTGCGAAGGCCAAGACTATAACGGGGTTCAAAAAAGAACTAGATAAGTTCATGGAGAACGGGTCCATCAATGGCTGTTAGCCAGGCTGGACAGGGATGGTGTCCGTAGCCTCTGTTTGCCAGAAGCTGGGAATGGGCGACAGGGGATAGGTCACTGGATGATTCCCTGTTCTGGTCATTCCCTCTGGGGCACCTGGCATTGGTCACTGTCAGTAGACAGGATACTGGGCAAGATGGACCTTTGGTCTGACCCAGTATGGCCGTTCTTATGTTCTATGGATGCAGGGATGTGTGGATGGATGGCTGTGTTTGGGGATGGATGGATGGATAGATGGATAGCTGTGCATGGGGATGGATGCATAGAAGGGTATGGATGGGGATGGATGGAAGGGTGTGTATGGGGATGGGTGGATAGAGGGGTGTGCGTGGCGATGGATGGATGGGTGGATGGAGGGGTGTGTATGGAGATGGATGGATAGATAGTGGGGTGTGTATCGGGATGGGTGGATAGAGGGGTGTGTATGGGGATGGATGGATGGATGGGTGGACAGAGGGGTGTGTGTGGGGATAGATGGATGTGTATGGGGATGGGTGGAGAGAGGGGCGTGTATGGGGATGGATGGATGGATAGAGGGGTGTGTAGGGGGATGGATGGATGGATGGGTGGATAGAGGGGTATGTATGGGGATGGATGGGTGGATAGAGGGAGTGTGTATAGGGATGGATGGATGGATGGATAGAGGGGTGTGTATGGGGATGGATGGGTGGACAGAGGGGTGTGTATGGGGATGGATGGATGGATGGGTGGACAAAGGGGTGTGTATGGGGATGGGTGGATGGGTGGATAGAGGGAGTGTGTATAGGGATGGATGGATGGATAGAGGAGTGTGTATGGGGATGGATGGATGGATAGAGGGGTCTGTATGGGGATGGATGGATGGATGGGTGGACAGAGGGGTGTGTATGGGGATGGATGGACGGATGGGTGGACGGATGGGTGGACAGAGGGGTGTGTATGGGGATGGATGGACGGATGGGTGGACAGAGGGGTGTGTATGGGGATGGATGGATGGATGGGTGGACAGAGGGGTGTGTATGGGGATGGGTGGACAGAGGGGTGGACAGAGGGGTGTGTATGGGGATGGGTGGACAGAGGGGTGTGTATGGGGATGGATGGACGGATGGGTGGACGGATGGGTGGACAGAGGGGTGTGTATGGGGATGGATGGACGGATGGGTGGACAGAGGGGTGTGTATGGGGATGGATGGACGGATGGGTGGACAGAGGGGTGTGTATGGGGATGGATGGATGGATGGGTGGACAGAGGGGTGTGTATGGGGATGGGTGGACAGAGGGGTGGACAGAGGGGTGTGTATGGGGATGGGTGGACAGAGGGGTGTGTATGGGGATGGGTGGATGGATGGGTGGACAGAGGGGTGTGTATGGGGATGGATGGATGGACAGAGGGGTGTGTATGGGGATGGGTGGACAGAGGGGTGTGTATGGGGATGGATGGATGGATGGATGGATGGGTGGACAGAGGGCTGTGTATGGGGATGGGTGGACAGAGGGGTGTGTATGGGGATGGATGGATGGATGGGTGGACAGAGGGCTGTGTATGGGGATGGGTGGACAGAAGGGTGTGTATGGGGATGGGTGGATGGGAGGATAGAGGGGTGTGTATGGGGATGGGTGGATAGAGGGGTGTGTATGGGGATGGGTGGATAGAGGGAGTGTGTATGGGGATGGATGGATGGACAGGGGGTGTGTATGGGGATGGGTGGATGGATGGGTGGACAGAGGGGTGTGTATGGGGATGGATGGATGGATGGATAGAGGGGTGTGTATGGGGATGGATGGGTGGACAGAGGGGTGTGTATGGGGATGGATGGGTGGACAGAGGGGTGTGTATGGGGATTCATAGATTCATAGATTCTAGAACTGGAAGGGACCTCGAGAGGTCATCGAGTCCAGTCCCCTGCCCGCATGGCAGGACCAAATACTGTCTAGACCATCCCTGATAGACATTTATCTAACCTACTCTTAAATATCTCCAGAGATGGAGATTCCACAACCTCCCTAGGCAATTTATTCCAGTGTTTAACCACCCTGACAGTTAGGAACTTTTTCCTAATGTCCAACCTAGACCTCCCTTGCTGCAGTTTAAGCCCATTGCTTCTTGTTCTATCCTCAGAGGCTAAGGTGAACAAGTTTTCTCCCTCCTCCTTATGACACCCTTTTAGATACCTGAAAACTGCTATCATGTCCCCTCTCAGTCTTCTCTTTTCCAAACTAAACAAACCCAATTCTTTCAGCCTTCCTTCATAGGTCATGTTCTCAAGACCTTTAATCATTCTTGTTGCTCTTCTCTGGACCCTTTCCAATTTCTCCACATCTTTCTTGAAATGCGGTGCCCAGAACTGGACACAATACTCCAGCTGAGGCCTAACCAGAGCAGAGTAGAGCGGAAGAATGACTTCTCGTGTCTTGCTCACAACACACCTGTTAATACATCCCAGAATCATGTTTGCTTTTTTTGCAACAGCATCACACTGTTGACTCATATTTAGCTTGTGGTCCACTATAACCCCTAGATCCCTTTCTGCCGTACTCCTTCCTAGACAGTCTCTTCCCATTCTGTATGTGTGAAACTGATTTTTTCTTCCTAAGTGGAGCACTTTGCATTTGTCTTTGTTAAACTTCATCCTGTTTAACTCAGACCATTTCTCCAATTTGTCCAGATCATTTTGAATTATGACCCTGTCCTCCAAAGCAGTTGCAATCCCTCCCAGTTTGGTATCATCTGCAAACTTAATAAGCGTACTTTCTATGCCAATATCTAAGTCGTTAATGAAGATATTGAACAGTGCCGGTCCCAAAACAGACCCCTGCGGAACCCCACTCGTTATGCCTTTCCAGCAGGATTGGGAACCATTAATAACAACTCTCTGAGTACGGTTATCCAGCCAGTTATGCACCCACCTAATAGTAGCCCCATCTAAATTGTATTTGCCTAGTTTATCGATAAGAATATCATGCGAGACCGTATCAAATGCCTTACTAAAGTCTAGGTATACCACATCCACAGCTTCTCCCTTATCCACAAGACTCGTTATCCTATCGAAGAAAGCTATCAGATTGGTTTGATGGGATGGATGGATGGGTTGGTGGATAGAGGGAGTGTGTATGGGAATGGATGGATGGACAGAGGGGTGTGTATGGGGATGGATGGAGGGATAGAGGGGTGTGTATGGGGATGGGTGGACAGAGGGGTGTGTATGGGGATGGGTGGATGGATGGGTGGATAGAGGGGGTGTCTATGGGGATGGATGGACAGAGGGGTGTGTATGGGGATGGATGGGTGAATGGATAGAGGGGTGTGTATGGGGATCGGTGGACAGAGGGGTGTGTATGGGGATGGATGGATGGATGGATGGATGGATGGGTGGATAGAAGGGGTGTGTATGGGGATGGGTGGCTGGATGGGTGGATAGAGGGGGTGTGTATGGGGATGCATGGATGGATGGATAGAGGGGTGTGTATGGGGATGGGTGGACAGAGGGGTGTGTATGGGGATGGATGGATGGATAGAGGGGTGTGTATGGGGATGGATGGGTGGACAGAGGGGTGTGTATGGGGATACATGGATGGACAGAGGGCTGTGTATGAGGATGGATGGATGGATGGATGGATGGATGGATGGACAGAGGGGTGTGTATGGGGATGGGTGGATGGATGGGTGGATAGAGGGGGTGTGTAGGGGCATGGATGGGTGGACAGAGGGGTGTGTATGGGGATGGGTGGACAGAGGGGTGTGTATGGGGATGGAGGGATGGGAGGATAGAGGGGTGTGTATGGGGATGGGGGGATGGATGGGTGGGTGGATAGAGGGGATGTGTATGGGGATGGAGGAATGGGAGGATAGAGGGGTGTGTATGGGGATGGGTGGATGGATGGGTGGATGGGTGGATAGAGGGGATGGGTACAGGGATGGATGGATGGGTGGGAGGATAGAGGAGTGTGTATGGGGATGGGTGGATGGATGGGTGGGTGGGTGGATAGAGAGGATGTGTATGGGGATGGATGGATGGATAGATAGATAGAGGGTGTGTATATGGGGATGGATGGGTGCATAGAGGGAGTGTGTATGGGGATGGATGGATGGGTGGACAGAGGGGTGTGTATGGGGATGGATGGGTGGACAGAGGGGGTGTGTGTGGGGATAGATGGATGGACAGAGGGCTGTGTATGAGGATGGATGGATGGATGGATGGATGGATGGATGGATGGACAGAGGGGTGTGTATGGGGATGGGTGGATGGATGGGTGGATAGAGGGTGTGTGTAGGGGCATGGATGGGTGGACAGAGGGGTGTGTATGGGGATGGAGGGATGGGAGGATAGAGGGGTGTGTATGGGGATGGGGGGATGGATGGGTGGGTGGATAGAGGGGATGTGTATGGGGATGGAGGGATGGGAGGATAGAGGGGTGTGTATGGGGATGGGTGGATGGATGGGTGGATGGGTGGATAGAGGGGATGGGTACAGGGATGGATGGATGGGTGGGAGGATAGAGGAGTGTGTATGGGGATGGGTGGATGGATGGGTGGGTGGGTGGATAGAAAGGATGTGTACGGGGATGGATGGATGGATAGATAGATAGAGGGTGTGTATATGGGGATGGATGGGTGCATAGAGGGAGTGTGTATGGGGATGGATGGATGGGTGGACAGAGGGGTGTGTATGGGGATGGATGGGTGGACAGAGGGGGTGTGTGTGGGGATGGATGGATGGACAGAGGGGTGTGTATGGGGATGGATGGATGGGTGGGTGGGTGGGTGGATAGAGGGGTGTGTATGGGGCTGGGTGGATGGATAGAGGGGTGCGTATGGGGCTGGGTGGATGGATAGAGGGGTGTGTATGGGGATGGGTGGACAGAGGGGTGTATAGGGATGGATGGATGGATGGATGGATGGGTGGACAGAGGGGTGTGTAGGGGGATGGGTGGATGGGTGGATAGAGGGGTGTGTATGGGGATGGGTGGATAGAAGGATGTGTATGGGGATGGGTGGATAGAAGGGTGTGTATAGGGATGGATGGATGGGTGGGTGGATAGTGGGGTGTGTATGGGGATGGGTGGACAGAGGAGTGTGTATGGGGATGGATGGATGGATGGGTGGACAAAGGGGTGTGTATCGGGATGGGTGGATGGATGGGTGGACAGAGGGGTGTGTATGGGGATGGGTGGATGGATGGGTGGGTGGGTGGGTGGATAGAGAGGATGTGTATGGGGATGGATGGATGGATAGATAGATAGATAGAGGGTGTGTATATGGGGATGGATGGGTGGACAGAGGGGTGTGTATGGGGATGGATGGGTGGACAGAGGGGGTGTGTGTGGGGA